>JBAIZL010000002.1:56404228-56446728 GCA_036971475.1 Prosapia bicincta
TATAAAACCAAATATCAAGATATTATTGTAGTTAAAGAATATGATCATTTGATTAAATTTCGTTATTGTAATATTATTAAATTCATATTTCAAGCAAAGGTTAGTGAAAAATTTCATTAAATAATCCTGTGTGCTAAGTAATAAATGTAATATTTCCCAGCTAGAAAATTTATCTAATGAAACCATTGAAAGCTTTAAATGCCATACCAGCAAGCCTAATAGGGTCATTTATTTTAATAAATTACATATAATAAATGATCAAAGTGCACCTTATAATAATCGAGGAACCCACCCAAAGAATTAAATTTAACAACCAAATCAGTTTGAGCTAGGCCAACACTAGCTGGTTTTATTTCCAAGTCCAGGGGTTGATACCCACTGGCAGATCTTATCATATATAACACAGGGCCTCAGTAAAGAGGATATGGTAGGATGTTATCTGACACGGACTTCACGAGAGCAGGAACATGGAGCAAACAGGTCTACAAAGCATGGTAAGGTATTAATTTGTGTGATAAATTTCTGTGTTTTTCAGCTACCCAATGTTACACCTTTTGACACATCACTGACCTTACCATGACCTTTTCAATCTTCGTAGACAGAATCCACAGGGTGGGTTTTTTAATTACGATTTAAATTCATGTTCTTGTAATTGCGAGTTGGGCAAACGTCGACAGGTTTGTGGCAGGTCGAGTTTGCTAGGGTCGGGAGTGAGTGAGCAGGGTGAAGGTCCGTTGCAGTGTGTGTGTGTGTGTGTGTTTGTGTGTGTGTGTGTATGTGTGTGTGTGTGTGTGATTGTGTGTTTGGTGCGAATGTGTGAGTTTGTTTATGTTGTGTGTGTGTGTGTGTGTGTGTGTGTGTGTGTGTGTGTGTGTCTGGTGTTTGTGTGTGTATGTGTCTTTGTTTGTATGTTCGTGTGTGTAGGTTACGGGTATGTGTGAGGTTGTGTATTTATGTTGTTTGTGTGTGTGCGTGTGTCTGTGTGTGTATGTGTCTTAGTGTGTGTGTGTGTGTGTGCGTATGTTATTTGCGAGTGTGTGTGTCTGTTTATGTTGTGTGTGTGTTTCTTGTGTGTTTGTGTTTGAATGTATCTTTGTTTGTGTGTGTGTGCGTGTGAGTGTGTGTGTGTTTGTGTGTGTGTGTGTGTGTGTGTGTGTGTGTGTTTGTGTGTGTCTGAGTTTAATTGTGTATTTGGTGTGAGTGTGTGAGTTTTTTTTATGTTGTGTGTGTGGTTGTGTGTTTATGTTGTATTTATGTGTGTGTGTGGGTGGGTTTGTGTGTGGGTGGGTGTGTGTGTGTGTGTGTGTGTGTGGTTGTCTGTTTATGTTGTGTGTGTGTGTGTGTGTGTGTTTGTGTTTGTTTGTGTGTGTGTGTGTGTGTGTGTTGTCTGTGTGTGTATGTCGTTGTTTGTGTGTGGTTGTGTGTTTATGTTGTGGTTGTGTGTGTTGTGTGTGTGTGTGTGTGGGTCTTGTGTTTGTGTGTGTGTGTGTTTTGTGTTTGTGAGTGTATGTGTCTTTGTTTGTGTGTGTGTGTGTGTGTGTGTTGCTGGTGTGTGTATGATTGTGTGTGTGTGTGTGTCTGTCTGTGTGTGGGTGTGTGTGTTTTATGAACCTTAAAGTGCATGTGCGTTAGTGTGTGTGTGTGTGATTGTGTGTAGGGTACGAGTGTGTGAATTTTGTATGCTGTTTGTGTGTGTGTGGTGTTTATGTGTGTATGTGTCTTTGTTTGTGTGTTTATGTGTGTGGTTGTGTGTTTATGTTGTGGGTGTGTGTTTGTGTGTGTGTGTTTTAGTGTCTGGTGATTGTGTGTGTATATGTCTTTGTTTGTGTGTGCGTGCATGTTGGTTGCAGTGTGTGTGTGGTTGTGTGTTTATGTTGCGTGTGTGTGTGTGTGTGTGGGTGGGAGGGTTAGGGCGTGCCAGTGTGTAAATCAAATATCGCGTTCATTATGATCATTAATATTATGATTAGAAATTTTGTTTGTATTGCTTCATTGTTTTAATACTTCTTACTGTAAAAGTTTATTGGTGCTTACCAAAAAACAATTTACAAAATATGTTTTCTATCTGCAGACAAAATAAACCGAAGGTAGTTCTATGTTCCATGTTGTTTCCAACATATATTATACTCTCCCCTTTTTTTCCCCTACAATATACTTAAGCTGTGCAACACATGCCACTACAGGATTACGTGTTGGATGCTGTTGGCGTTTGAATTTAACTTTTCAATGGGCCAATAGAAATATACGAATAATTTTGATATGGTAAAAGTAACTACTTGTTTTGCTATGGAGAAGTCAGAGAAATATTTGATTTTGCTTCCTTACATAGATAATATTCAACCGAAATATGTACTGGGTTTTCTTACAATGAATACTTAGAAAGTGTGTGTATTAATTATTAAGTACACATATCAAGTAGTATTTAGATAAAATCGTTCACTATAGTCGTTGAATAAGGACTTACAAGTATAGTGTTGTCCAAGATAATCTCTCTTCCAAGCCTGTTAGACCTAATATGTCTGAAGGTTTCCCATTTTAAATGTTTGATTATACACCTAGAATAAGCCTCCCTATATTCCCTATACACCTAGAATAAGCCTTTCGTATATTGTATTTTAAAGGAAATTGGTAAATAAAAATGAACAGATAAGTAATGAGTAGACAAAATATCCTACGAATTAAATGTTTAGGCAAATTTTGTATTAGGAAGTTCATTATGCATTTCATAACACGGTATTCTATTATCAAATAAGAGATATTTTAAAAAAACTAACCATTGTTACGACAGTGTTAATATTATAATTACCAAGGTATTTTGAAATATTACTTATATAGATTATTATTATTTTTTATTCCGTCTTCAACTTGAAGAACACATACATCCTTTAATACATAATAAAGTTTTAACACTTACATATGCTTCCTATTACATTTCTTTAAATTAGGAGGGTTATTTCAGAAGATGCGAAAAGCTACGGGAGAAGTGATAGTTAATAATTCACCGAACTGCCAGGGTTTGTAAAGGGACACATTCCCCAAAACATCCGTTCCTATTTTAACGATCGTTCTTATTTTAACGAACGTCAGAGCTCCTAGGTAAATTACATATTAGTAGTTTTAGACTTTCTCTATTAGTGTTTATAGGCATTATTTGGTTTTCGGAAATAGTAAAACTAAAATATAGATTGTTTTTATAAATAGATATTATACACGGCACTGCTAATTGAATATAGAGTTTTAATATATGTTGAAATTTGATTCGTCATGATACCAACGTCAGTTTTTCTTTTATTTTGAATGTAAATACATTTAATTTTATCTTCATTGTTTTAGTTTCTATTATGTATTTTTTGTCTGTTTTGCTTTTTCGTTAGTTTTTCATCTCTAATACTCTGTTTATGGAAAAATTGATAGTATATAGGTATCTTTTAGTGATATTAATAAAATAAAGCCTTTGTATAACTGAGAGTACTTCAATCCTGTTACAGTTTTAGAATTACAGCCCTACCATTGAAATTCCTTTAGAGTTCATTAATTATTTATTTGACGGCTTTAGAATTTGAGTTTCCTCCCCATGACAGGTCTATCATACTTTCAAATAATTCCTAAGATTTTGTGGTTGTCCTTCGACATAAGTGCAATATTTTTATTATAAACAGAAAAAACCGATTAGGAACGGAAATAGTGAACGAAAACTAAAAAATGTATATTACCGATATATGGAAAGCCATATATATATTTATGTTTGTATGATGAATATTTACAATCAGGAGCACATCCGTTCATTTTGCAGTGCATGAATTTAGAGTTCCGACTTTTCCCCAGAATATCGTCTAGAATTGACGAGGTGAACCCAACAACAGTTGGAGTGCGTATAAAGAGCGCATTTTTTTTTTTTTTTTTTTCCCCCCTCCCCCCGGGTCTGAGCCCCCAAAGCCCGCTCAGCCCTCGTGGCAGCCAACCTCTAGCGAGCTGCCTCCGTCTCACATGCGCATGCGGTTAGTATCCCTAACGCGCGTGAAGGATTCAGGAAGACTGTCCATGTACCAAGCTGATGAGCTCTTTCCATGGAAAATCAGGAGATAGTGAAATGAAACAGAACGTTAAGTGTCGCGTAAGGGCGGGATGAAAAAACCTGCCAAGAAATAACCCTGACAGGAAAAATCCCGCGATAGATCATGCAGGAACCCTGGGGGCTAGGTTGCCTTATTCTATAGGTTAGGGATAGGTAATACCTTTACATATACCTTGTTAGTGAGGCTATGTTGTGGGAGTTTTCGTGCACTTCTTCTTCTGCAGCCTACTCGAAACTGAAATGTGCATGCAATTAAAATTAGTGCGTCCGTTGGGGCGTTTCTGCGTCCCTTTGGATGTGCCCCCGCTTCATCTGAAACAAAGCAGGTCCGTTAGTTCATGCACTGAGTGTAGTGTTTATGTAGTTTCCCGAACGCACAGAATGGACAGCGGCCGTCTATGCCTATCGTGTGTGGGGTCGTATCTACCCAGTGAGGAGATTAGTGTTGATGTAGTGTGTGCGTGAGCCTGTTTGTAGAACCTAAGTGCTAAGTGTCGGATGTGTTGTTGTAAGAAAGGCACTTTCAAGTCTGTGTGTAGTATGGCTATCCTTGTGCATCTAGGTGCCTTCGTAATTATTCTCAAAACTTTGTTCTGGAATAACTGGAGTCTGCGTGTGCGTGTATTGCCTGCGTGGCCCCAGACGGGTGAGGCGTAAGTAATAATGCTTCGCAACATGGTCACGTAAATTGTGGTGGCCGCCCGTAATGAAAGCGGGCTTGTACGGTTAAGCATAGGGTACAGTTGTTTCAGTCTGATTGTTGCTTTTTTTAATGTGTGGTCTATGTGAGGTCCCCAGGTCAGGGCCCGGTCCAGAATGACACCGAGGTACTTAGCCTGGGTCCCCCAGTGAATGTTTTCGCCTAATAATGTTAGTGGAGTGTCAAGTTTGTGTTTGGTCCGTTTGGAGAGCAAGAGCGCCTGGCACTTGGCCACATTGACTTTTACCCTCCAGTGACTCAGCCATGTTTCGAGTGTTGTGAGGTGTTCCTGGAGTCTTGTATGTATCATAAGGGGTTTCCAGGACTGAGCGGATAACGCGGTGTCATCTGCAAATATAGCCACCTGAGTGTTTGGTGTTGTTGGTATGTCGTTGATGTAGACATTGAACAGTACGGGACCAATGATTGAGCCCTGTGGGACTCCCGCCCGTATAGTTCTCAGTGTTGATTGTGATTGATCTACATCGACCCTAAATTTGCGATGGGACAAGTATGACCTAATCAGATGTATCAACCCGTCTGGGAAGCCATAGGTTTGTAGTTTATGAACAAGGCCGTTGTGCCACACCCTGTCAAAGGCTTTCTCGATGTCCAGGAAAACAATCCCGGTTGAGCGGTTTTCGTTGAACCCCCTGGTCGCGTGTTCAACTACTCTCATCAGCTGATGCGTGGCCGAGTGTTTGGTCCTGAAGCCGAATTGCTCCGGCCGCAGTATGTTGTGTGTGTGTAGGTGCTTGTTGATCCTCTGGAGCAGTATTTTTTCAAATACTTTGCCCATCGTATTCAACAAGCTGATAGGCCTGTACGAGTCAGCTTTGTTTTTGTCTTTTCCCGGTTTGGGGAAAACGAATATTTTGGCCTCCTTCCAAGCTTCCGGGAAATGTTGTGTTCGGAGGATAGCATTGTAAATGTTCGTTAGGTACGTTATTGCTTTCTCCGTGAGGTTTTTAAGAGTTGTGTTGGTTATGGTGTCTGGCCCAGGAGCCTTTTTTGTGCTTGTTTGTGAGATTGCCCACACTGTTTCCATGGCCGTAGTTGCAGTGTTTGGTTGGAATGTTGGTGAGTAGGCAAACTGTGTTGTCTCTAAGTCTATTTGGGTAGTGAGTGCCGCATCAGCTGGATGATCGTTCGGTTGGAACGTAGCTTCCAGGGTGTCTGCAAACAGATTCACCTTGTCCGCCGGGTCGCTTACCTGTCCGTTAGGGCCAATAAGAGGGGGATAGCGCACCGGCTCTCGAGTGAAGTGTTTGACCAGTGGCCAGACCGGGGTGTCTGATGTGTTCAGTGTCGCCAGGTGTGCTTGGAAGCCATCGACTCTAAATTGCATTAGCTCTTTCCTAATTTGCCTTTTAAGGCGGTTTAGTGTTGTGTGCGGTACGCATCGGTTTACTCCTAGTTGCAATGCCCGCCTGAGCCTGTTTCTCCGGGTGATGAGCGCTAGTATGTGCCTTGGAATGTATACGTGGTGTCGGGGCTGACATTTAACTGGTACCGCAATGTCTATTGCGGCCCTAATCGCCGCCGTAAGGCTACCGACGGCTGTGTCTATGTCGTGTGGGGTGTTGACATCAAGGCAAGCGGGCAGTGAAATATCCAGCTGCGACCGGAATAAATCCCAGTCCGCCAGTCGGTAGTTCAATACCCTGCGTGATTCCTTACAAAGAGGGCTCCCTGGTGCCGTCATTATCACAGGATAGTGATCCGAGTTCAGATCCCTATCCACGCGAAGCACAGGCGAGAGGAGTAGCCCCTTCGCAATTGCCACGTCCAGGATGTCTTCAGAGTGTCTAGTGCTGTAATGTGTTGGATCTGAGGGGGCCAGCAGTATGGCTGTGGCTGATTGTATGTATCGGTGTAGATGCTGGCCACCAGTGTTTGAAACTCTGCAGCCCCAGCTAGTGTGTTTAGAGTTAAGATCCCCGGCGATGATTACCCTATTTGAGGACTGAAGGAGGACATCTATGTCGCGAGTGTAGTCTTGTTTACCCGGGGGGTGGTACGCTGCAATCAGTGTTGTCAGGTTTCCGTTGAGCTCGAGCTTGATAGCTGTCGCTTCAACGCGTGTAAGGGCGGGCAAAAGAAATTCATGATGCTTTATATGTTTGTTAATTATAATGGCCGTACCGCCGCGGCTGGCATGTGTTCTATCTGTGCGGTAAACTTTAAAGTTGGGCATAGTGAGTTTATCTTGGGGTTTTAAGTGTGTCTCTGTGATTAGTGCTACTTTGAAATTATTTCGCTGCATATAGTGCAGCAACTCTAGTTTTTTATTTTTAACGCCGTTGGCATTCCAGAACATGACTGGCAACCTAACCATGATTGATGGAGGAGACGTATGTAATGAAGGTGGTCAGGAACTCTGAGAAGGTGTTGGGAGGTGCAGTCAGGATCCGTACTAGGAATGCACCCAGTCCGCCCGTGAAGGCTTCCCAGGTCAGTGACGGGTTGAGAACCTTGAGAAAAGGTTCGAAGGACGTCTTTGCCCAGTCTGACGGAGAGGGCGTGGATGAGGTCTGGGCGGGTGTTGGCTCAGGACGAGCTGGAGTTGGCGCTGGACGAGCTGGTGTTAGCTCGGGCTTAGCTGGTGCCACCGGTGGCTTTGCTCGCCTCTCCCTCAGGTTCTTGGGCGGGAGAGCTCTCGCCCGCGGAACAGGAGGTAGTGCGGGCTGCTCAATTGCGGCTGCAGGAGCTGGGCCCGGGGTCAGTGAGGGTGTTGTTGGTACAAGGACAGGCTTTGGAGGAACAGCCGGTTTTTGGGTGGATGGGATTGGCAGTGGTGCCGGCCTCACTGAGGGGGCCGGTTTTGATGCCCGTGCGTAGGAGAGGGTAGGTGTTGCGAGTCTGTGTGTGATCGCAGGCGTGTTTTTTGTTTTGGCGAGGCTTGTGGGATTACTTTCCCTTTCAGCCTTCTTCCTAGCCTGGGCCTTGTTCTTGGATGCCTGCTTCATTATGTTACAACCGCGATAGTTCGCGGTGTGGTTCAGTCCACAGAGGACGCACTTGAAGTCCTCTCGACCCTTGGTACAGTCCCTCGAGTTGTGAGAGTCACCGCACTTGACGCACCGAGGATCTGCCCTACAACAGCTTGTTGTGTGGCCAATCCTCTGGCATCTGAAGCACTGTACCGGGCCGGTGGGCGCCCTATAAGCCTCTACTCGAACTTTGGTGTAGCAGACTGATTTTAACTCCATGGCTTTGCTTAGATCCTCTTGTGACCTAAGCTCCGCCAGGTACATTGGGAGAGGTGCCTTCGTAAAGTGCCCCCTCATTTGGGACACCTTAAGGACGTCTAGTCCCGCAACTGTTAGGTCGCTTTCGACCTCTGTTGGGAGTGTACTTTCGTGCACTCCCCTAATTACGACTTTAAAAGTTTTTTCGTTGTCTAGCCGGTAGACGTGATGGGGCACCCCCAATTCCCTCAAGTGCCTCTGCAGATTGATGTAGTCTTTATAGTTAGACGTCTGGAGCTTAACCCCGTCTCTAACTTTGGTGGCCAAATAGAAGTACGGCTCATACTTCTTTTGGAATTCCCTGCTAATGTCTACAAGTCGGTGTTGATCTGGGTAGATCGTTATGGCTGGTATAGCCACTGTCCTTGTTTGTGTATTGGTGGTCTCTACTGTTGTTGTTTGTTGTGTTTGTGGCGAAGCACAGCGGATAGGCCCCGGTGGCACAAAAAGTCCTTGGTTCCGGAAGCCTTCCGCTTAGCCTCGTTTCCAGAATCTGAGAGGCGGGTCTGCTGCCTCCTCTTTCTGCGGATCACCTTCCGGTACCCGGTGTGGTCCGCGATCGACTCGGCTTCAGAGTCCGCTGTGAGCGTGTGGTCTGTGCGTTCTGAGTCTGTTATGTTGGTTGTCGAAGGGTGGCCCTGATAAGGACCCCCAATCGCCGCCGCAGGCGGCGCCGGACCGGGCTCGTCAGTGCCGATTTCCTCCATAGGAGAGGCTCGGCCCTGAAAAGGGCCGGCCCCAGCACCGCCCGCCGCGGCGACCGGAGCTCCAGCGGCTCGGTCCCCTGTCGGCATTAGGTGGCCCTAAGGTTAGCTTAAAACTACCGTTACTTCACTCAGATTGCTCTGAGAGAAGCAACCACCAGGTTACTGTTGAGGTTGGCTCGCCTGTCCACTCAGCCTGGCCTTCCCCACAGTAAGTGCAGCCTGGTCCTTACAGGCGGGGTTTGCTTGAAGCCGGCACACAGAATGTGGGTTGCTAATCGCTACCCAGTCCTCTGAGTTCGCCGGCACTCACTCAATCCACGCCGGTAACACTCGTCTAAAAGTGCCTTGAAAAAGGCTGGGTGCCTTAAGGAAGGCTGTAGTCCTCTCACTCTGGCTTGAAGCTAGAAGTAGTGCTCTCCAAGTTTGTCAGTTGTTGCTCTGCTGGTATAAAGAGCGCAGACAACTCTGCTCCTTTATATATAGAGGAATGAAGCCCCGCCCATTGTAATCAATGCGCCAACACCTGAGCCAAACAGTTACTCACACACCTATCCTTCTGTTCAACTTTCTGCCGATAACATCTATCGATGACACTCTTTAACACTGCGGACAAATTCAAAGTATCATTGCTTTTGTCAATACTCCATTGTTTCTCTTTTTCGACAGCCCCACGTATATTTCTAATCGTGTAGTTTTCCACTTGAGCAATTGACTGGAATTAATGGTATGTCTTCAAATGAGAATAGACACCTGATAAGCCTCAGGTAAAATTATATGTAACAAGACATGACAGAGTATACGTTACGAGAGGGAAACAGACAAGCATATACTAGGCATACAGTTTGTACTATTCTTGTATTTAGCTTTTAAAACAAAATTTTTAGCCAGAAATTCATAGTTTACTATTTCAAATTATATTTGCGATTGTTACTTCTAGGTGACAAATGTAAATAATATATTTATTATAAAAGTAAAAAGGCGTTTTAAATGGGTATTTTTATTCACACGTTTTTTTTTTAATTCCGTGTATATAAATTTCATATTTATTCAAATTATTATTGAAAGTTTTTTTTTAGATATATATTTTATTTTTAATAAACTAAATAAATTTATTTCATTCTGATTTCGAAATCGGTAATAATGTATTTATAGTATAATATTATAGTAAAACTTTAAGTATGACGTTAAAGTCTAAAGGTTAATTAACTATATCAAAAACTGTAGAAATGATTCTATGGAAAATGAAGTTGTGGTTACATATCTACATTATTTTATGCAAAGTTATTCGATCTTTACAAAAAAAATGTATGCCATGAGAGCATAAGTTTTCTTTTCATTGTATCGGTTTTATACATAAACTGCATGGATTGTGTTTCTGAAATGCTTTGAGCAAAACACCTGTTTTTCCATGAAGTAATTCAGCCGAGAAAGAATGTTGTACAGAGTGAATTTCCATTGAATAAAGTCGAAAACAAAGCTTTAAAACTTTATTTGAATTTAAACTTCAATAATTTAAAATATATTTAGTATTTTTTGCATAATAATCTCTTGAAATTGTTTCAATTTTATTCCTTTTAAAACAATTAGTTAGAATTACAGGCATATTTCAATAGTAAACTATTAATGAGGGAACCAATTATAGTTAATTGGTAATAGAAGGATTACTTTTTATTAATAAAAAGAGTTATTGAATTAGAATTTTAAAAAATTAATAAATCGGAGTAAGAAGCCAATGTCAAACGTTATTATTGCACTTCCCATTAAAAAAGGTAGCTTGCTCGGATACACAGCTTCTTGCATTGGCAACAAGTCAGCTTTAGTGTCACTGCAGATAGCGGTAATCCTGGAGGAATTGGTAATGGACTCAATTTATCTCTGCAAAGCCGCAACGTAGTTCACTCTAATTTACTGAAATACATTTTCGAAGTATATAGAGAGATATAAAATATGGGTTTTGGATTATTACCTGATTGAAAGTAAAAACACTGGAAGCATATTTGATTTAAAACAGTACAAACATATCAAACCATTACTAGTCTCTAATATATCTTCTTTTAGGTTCTATGTATCATCTAGGGAGCGGGCTGAAAATAAATATATGCAAGCGACTTATAAATTAAATTAAACATTTGTCACAGAAACTCAGATTTTATTTTTCTCATGCACAAAATGAGACAAATAAATACATTTTAACTTTTTATAAATAGGGCTATTCTATTTGATCTTTGAATAAAACATGGCGGCATAAATACATCACCCATGCGGGTTATTATTACATATATATTTTTACATATATTAGTCCATAACTATTGTATGTTACAGATTTTTATTAATTTTATCGTGTTTTATCTATATGATATGCCCTCATTTTGACCACATAGACCCTATAAAAGTTATGTGTTTAAGCATGCCTAAAGAACCCTAATAATAGTTACGTCTACCTCATACTAAGCTAAGGCATTAAGTATACGTGAGGAGTAATGAAAAGAAATTTACTAAACATAGTTTAATTATAATTACAACTTCATCTTCTGTCAACCCCAGCAATATTTGATTAAAGATTGTGTGTGTATTTAAACTTGACCTTGACACTCCAAAAATATTGTCAGAAACAACTTACTTTATTTTCTGCATATTATTTAATTTATCCTGCATGGTTTTCATTAAACAAATATTACCCCAAGTAATGTTTTTATTCGGACCTACTTAACACATCGTGTGGACATCATACAAGTATATTTTTAATCTTTGTAATATTTATTCTTTCAAATAACTTATATTATATTATGAACTACATAATACGTTTGAAATACTACTAAAAATAGTTAGCGATCAATTGGAAATAGTTTATAACACGATTTCATGATCCGGTGGCAAACAAGTTTTTCACGGGGGGGGGGGAGAGGGAGTCCTTTAATAGGTCCTTTGGAGGTTATTAACATTGAAACTGCCCATAGATGAGTGTGTGCGTGCTGAATTAGGTAAACATGAAGATAGACTTATGTGACAGATGTGTAGTGAATTAGGCCCAGTTTTTTAGTATGTTTGCATTTATTTTATTTAATTTTTGATAGACCGTGGATAATATTTTATGGTAACTCATCAAGAATAACTTCTCTGGAGCAAGGGTAAGCGTCTTAAATTATTATACAGCCCTTACTCCATTTTATTAACACAGTTAAATACATTTATTTACCATACCCTTAATTTTTATTTATAATACCAGGTAAATAAAATTATGTAATATTTAATTTGCTAAACTAGCTTCGGTTTCATACTCAGATTTTTATTCTTGATCTAATATAAGGGAAGGGGCCTAGACATCATGTTAGTCCTTTATAAAGGGCGAGTGCTAGAGTTATTGAAAACCCCATGTCTTTACGAATTAAAAATAGAAAACATTTGTACATATTATTTGACAGCGTTATTTATGTTGCGGTTTCAACAATATTACAATTTTGAAATGAAAGCAATAAAATGATTAAAAAGTACTTTTTAAACTGTGTATGTTTTATTATTTGAAATCTTAGATGTACAAATACCGACCAAATATTATTGCTCGCCTTATGTAATCTGTGACCAATAATATTTATTTATTAACTAGTAACAAAGTTTAAAAATTAATGTTATAATTGTTTGCATCGAAGGTTATATGAATTTCCTGATAACAATGAAAATCTGAGCGTAAATGCCAGGCAAATCTTTTAATGAGCAACGTGCTTAAAAACCATGTAGTGTACTGAATTTAAGTAAATATCGTTAACTACAAGTTTTTCAAGTTTGTCAATGTAGTAATTGAAATTGTTAATTTTTAGTGTAAAATTTATATTAGTGTTTTTATTTCGGAGTTCATATATTTGCATGTAAGATATTTGTTAAATATTTTGCCATGTAACGGCAACATTGATTTCCGGAGGACCTTGAATAATTAAATGAATGAAGTTGACGTTTCGTACATACCTCACTGGGCGAGATACCACCACTTGTCGGACAGTTATTCGGGTGCACCCTTTCCCGCACTTATACTTTACCTGTTGCACTTAAAAGAAATCACTTATATTCAAAATGTCACTATTAATGTTAAGAGTACCTTCGCCACACGACAGGAGAAACAAAAAGAGAAAAATGGTCTAAACCGAGCCTCTTTTAGAACACACAAAAAACTACGTCACGTCGAGAATGACGGGAGATGTGTCGTTTAACCGACGATTTGAAAGGAACTGGGGCGTACCGAACCTTGTAAGAGACAAAAGATGGCCGATATGGAGTCCCTCTCTGAAGCATTTACACTGTTTTTTTTTAGATAATATTGAATTTAAAGAAATGTACGTAACAATATTATTTTATCTCTAATTTGAAAGGGTAGAATCATTATTAAAAAGAGTGTTTTTTTTAAAAAATAACTAATAATATAAAATATAACATTATATTATAGTCTAAAAAATGTTTTAAATTGATATTCAAAAGAATTTTAAAAAAAAAAAATAAACAGCGACAGATAAATAAATATATCAGACTGTATTAAATCAATGTAAATTTATTTGGTCAACAGTGGAGAATAATTTCGGGCCTACTTTATAACGTTGTATAAATAAATAATTCATGGGAATACACCCACTGTGACAGGTGATGAATGGGTTTAGCTTTGCCATCTAATACAATCTCTGAAAGTGTTCCGATGATACAAGCGCGGAGGTGAGTTATTTTATTTCTTTGTGGAAGTAAAGTTTTACCTTCAAATTGAAAATGCAAACTAGGTCGTAGAGTATTAAACTATAGGCAAACTGGGTAGCATAATACACAAGTTCAAATTGTGGTTTTACCATATTGTAGTTTATATATAAGTTTTCTTAAGTAATAGGCCTACTAATTTTTAGCCATTGTATAAAATGTATTTCTTGAATTATTTTGGTAACATAATAACTATAAAATCATGTCGGTTGGAGTGAATTATTTGCCTTAAAATGCTTAGAGCTTAAATTAATAACGATTTGGTTTTGATATGTATTCAGAACTAGAGTATTTTAGGAATGACTTAAAAGTGATCGGTAGGACTTGTTTACTTTCATAGTTTTTTAAAACAATGTCTTATTTATAGAGTTTGGATTTTTTGAATTGTTGGATCAATTTCATAATTAAATTTCATTCGAAACGACTGTAGAGAAAACATTTTATATATTTATCTCTCTTAATTTTTAAAATGTTTACCTTATGTTGAGTATTACACAATGATTTTTAAAATTTTGTTTATTACTCTTTCATGATCCTAAATTGACCAACCACCAACAATTTAGGCCTTCAAAAACACTTTGACCACAAATTTGAAAAGTACTGAGAGTACAATTTATTTTTCATAAACCGCAAAAGAAAATTAGAAATACAATTTGTAAAAACCAACACGACTCTCTTTTACTCACACACACACACACACACGCGCGCGCGCGCGCACACACACACACACACACACACACACACAAATACACACACACACACACACACACACACACACACACACACACACACACACACACACACACACACACACACACCTACAAACAGACACACACACTGAGACGGTCAAAATGACCATCCTAGTTAAGAAATTACCAACTTCTAGATTTTGAATACTTGATTCATAACTTATGTAATAAACATTTATTTTTCTAATAAAGAAACGTAGTAAAGATTGAAGAAGCCAATAGAGTTGTGTATAACTATAACTAAAAAATATAATAATTGTAATTATCTAACTAAATTTAAAAACGGGAGTGCAGTGAAAATTCCTAAGTGCGAAAAACATCAAAAGAACCTAATTCGAGAACTAGGCCATCTACAAGAATCACTGATATTTCAAAATGACCAGCAGCATCCAACAGCAACAATAGTGATAACCGGATCCAAAAAATTTACGGCGAATCTAAGGAAATAGACAATTTTGAGTGTTTCAAATAACGACAACAGAAGTTTTCAGGTTTATTCAAATGTGTTGTTCAACCCGTCAATACAGGAAAATGTACTGAGATAGCGAAGAACCAAGCGTGGGGGGATGTTTTGATCGCCGTAATAAAAAGAGAAAGACAACGGCTCTTGAGGAGAGCATGAAACAAATTTTTAATACGAGACGCCGTTGCAGTGTGTCGGTTTGCGCCTAGTAGAGCATTAAGGGCCAGATGGGTCCGTACAATAACGCCTCTGTCGACTAAACCAAATCACGATCGCGGGCTTCAGACTCAGCAACCGGTACGTTAAGATCATCAAAGAATGTAGCAGGACTCACACCGACTTACCATCGTTGGCTGCTTCCAGCGCACCAGGGATCCGGACTCAAGACGAAAGGAACCGAGGATTAGACAGTGAAACTCTTGGCTAGTTATTTTTTAAAAATATAACGTCAAATTTAGTTGTTAAATATATAAAATTCAAAATTATCACTAAAATAAAATTAAACAATAGCTTTACTATAATCAAAAGTTTTAAATTAATGTTAAGTCAGATAAAAATAATTTGTATAGGTATAATAAAAATGCTTAAGAATTAGGATATCATAAACAAGTCAGTGTAGCAAGAGGGACAAATTCTTGCTTGTCTATTGCTCAATTAATATGTAGCTTCTATACACTGGCTTGGACATGAAAATATTACTGAATGAATATTAAGTTTAAATTCACAGAGTGGTTTTTTACCAAAAAAGAGTCATCTTTAAAAAAGGCCAAATGTATGAGAATTTTATACAAATTTTATAATTGTCGAAATAAGAATTAGAATATACCAATTCACTGGGAAAGGTTAATGATGTGAAAATCGTGATGTAGCAAGAAATATAATGTTGTATTTCAGTAAACGATAATTTATTTAAGCTTGAAACAGCAATTAAATGTATTATATTTTTTTTGTATTATTATTTAAAATAATCCTGTTTTGAACAATAATTAAAACTTCTAGTTTTTTCCAACTAATAAATAATGGTTATTAAATCAGACCACAGACATAATTATAATTCAGTAAATAGTAAATTAGATATAATTCAGAGCCTAGTGTTTCTCCAGGAGCGTTCTCTCCTGTGAACAAATTTATTTAAATATATATTTAGCTATTCTGAAAAAAAATTGGTTTTTACATTAACGTTCAGGGATTAGGTCTACTGGCAGATCCTGTTTAAAAAACACAGGAGCCTTTAAACAGGTAAAGTAGCATGATCATATTTTGCACGGCCCCTTGCCATGTCTGCAGATCTAGGAACGTGGTAAGAACATCTGGGATTTCTGAGTGTTCATGTTAATCGTGTATTCTTTCCAGTTGACTACATTACTGAAAATTATGACAGTAAAAGCCCGGACAAAAAATCGTTAACCATTTTAGGGGATCATACAAACCGTGAAGCAGGAGTCGGCGGGTCGTGGCTTGTGCTTAGGCGCGGCACCGACGTTTGAACACCGGGGACTTAGGCATGGGATTTGGAAACGGTAGAAAAGATATTTTAGCAAAACAACTAACATACATTTTTAATCACCAACACCACTAGCATACGGTACAAAAAGCAAACGAAGCGGAGGCTGAGGGAGAGTTAGGAGAACGGACGGGGGGGGGGGGGGTGTTAATAAAATCCTCAAGAATTACTAAGAATGACAAAAGAACTGTCTAACAAATATTAGAGCATATTTGTTCATTCTTAGTAATGTTGGCATTCTTAGTAATTCCTGAGGATGTTGGTAATGTCAACCAACGAAAAGCTTTGACTGTATTATTCAATTAATTAATTCCTGTAATTAGTGTATATTATTTAATCTTGAATATATATATATATATATATATATATATATATATAATTAATAAATTAAAAATATTTCCTTTTGTTTATAAATTTTATTATTATATAAAAAATAATTTTGATTTAAAATGATTTTTAATGTATTTATTATTTCTTGTGTTATTGTGTTATCTTTTCCAAATGTATCTATATTATTTTTTATTATTTCAAGTGTTTTCATTATAGGTATGTTATTATACATGTTAGTAACATCAAATGATATTAATTTTGTATTATTATCAATTTTAATGTCTTTTAATTTTTCAATAAGTTCAATCGAGTTTTTTATATTATGAGTATTATTTAATTTTACCTTATCTTTAAGTAATAAAGCCAAATATTTTGAAATTTTATAAAAAGGAGCAGTTGTAAAATTAACTAATGGCCTAATTGGTTTATCTTCTTTGTGCAACTTAATTAGTCCATTTAATCTTGGAGTTTTAGGATTCTCATTTATGTAATTATTAGTATATTTTTGATTAAATAAATTAGATGATGTTTTTATTATATTTTTTATTTCATTTTGATATTTGTCTGTGGGATCTTTATTTATTTCTGTATATTGGTTTTTAGATATATAATTTTCAGATTTATTTATATGTTCGTGTTTATCAATAATAACTACAGCATTACCTTTATCAGCTTTTGTCAAAATAAGATCATTAGTTTGTAATTTTTGTTTAATTTGATGAATTTGCGAGTATTGTTTTATGTGTGTATGATTAGTTTTCTTATTTTTAATTAACTTTATTATTTCATGTGATGTTTTTATTCGCATGTTTTCTTGTTCCTCTACTTTTAATTTATTGATCGCCAATTCAGTATCTATTATTATTGTATCAATATTTCTTTTTATATCTTTCTTAAGGTTGACTTTATTATTATTTTCTAAAATTTTTATATCATTTTGGCTGAATTTAGTATTTGTTAAATTAACAAAATTGTGGTGAAACTTATGATGTTGTGTGATTACTTCATTATTTTTATCTTTGTTCATTTTTAATATATCTAGTTTTTTGGTTAGAGTGTTCATTTTTCTTTGTCTATATTTAAATTTTTCGATATTAATTTTATTAAATTTTTCTTCCCATTGTGTTTTATCCATAAAAAATGCTAGTTTTAAATGTAATTTATAAATTTCAAAAGTTATTTCATTTTGTTTCTTATATAAAAATTTGATATCATTTCTAACCCACAGAATTTCTGCTTGTTTACATGTTTTTTGTGCTACATTACTTTTATTTTTAATATTGATTCGTGCATATTTAGGAACAATATTATTAATAATACATTGTTTGTTAAAAAATATATTACAATTAGTTTTCATTAATTGAATTTTACGTTTCTGATATAAATTTAAATCTGTTGTTAAAGATGGATTACTAATAGAACTAACCTCTGTAGAGCACATATTCACAACACCAGTAGCCTAGTAAGGCAATATAATATATTAAATATGGTGATATGTTTTCTTGTAATATAGTTAATAAATTAAAAATATTTCATAAACAAGAATACTTTTAATGAACATATTTATTCAAAGCTTTTCGCCGATAGAATAGTATCAGCATCTTCAGGAAAATAATTATCTAATATAATACTTTTACAAAATTAAATCATATGTACTACAAAGAATCACATGTTTATAAGTATTGCACTTTATGTAAAATTTTCTATAACATCAATGACTTTATAAATAGTTTGGTGCCTTGATCTCACTTGAATTTGTTCATCAATTAATTTGTCTTTAACTTTATGCTTATAAATTTCCAATGTTTCAAATATATTCATTTTTAATCCTTTATTAAATTCTTTTATTAATTTCATATTTTCTATTTCCGGAAACTCATGTCCATTATTAATACAATGCGTAGGTAAATTGGATTTGTATATGTTTGGTTTGATATAAGCGTTTAAATGTTCTTTGTATCTTTCTTTTAATTTCTTTTTTGTTTGTCCTACATATAATTTATTACAAGTTTGACATTTTATGTTATATACTCCATTTATTTCGTGCATATTATTTTGATTTTTGTTATTGTTTATTAAATTTTTAATTTTATTATCAGTTTTATATGTAATTTGTAAATTTGTTTCTTTAAATAATCTTGTAATTTTATTTATTTCGTTACCAGTGAATGTGAAAGTTGTCCAAATATTTTCTCTCTTATTGGTACAAATTTGTTTACGAGTTTCTGTTTTCTTATTATATTATTATTTAATTTATCTATAGTTTTTCTTTTATATCCATTTTCCAAACCAATTTGATATATTATATTTTTCTCTTTTATTTGATCGTTTAAGTTAATTGGTATTTGGTGCATTCTATGTAGTAAATTATAAAGCGCTGCCATTTTTTGGTTGTATGGATGATTTGAATAATTAGGTATTATTTGATTTGTCTGCGTTGGTTTTCTATATATATTATATTCAAATGATTCTTTATTTCTAGTAATTGTAATATCTAAATAATTTAGTTTATTTTTTAATTCAAATTCATGAGTAAATTTTATATTTTCGTGTATATTATTTATACATTTTAATATTTTGTCAATATTTGAACCATTATTATTTGATATGTATAATCCATCATCTACATATCTAAACCAGTGTCCATTTTGATCATATGTTTTAATAATCTTATTTATATCAATGTCTATATTTTGTAAAAATATTTCCGATAGTATGCTGGACATTGGAGATCCCATTGTTAAATTGGTTTGGAAAATGGATATAAAAGAAAAACTATAGATAAATTAAATAATAATATAATAAGAAAACAGAAACTCGTAAATAAATTTGTACCTAATAAGAGAGAAAATATTTGGACAACTTTCACATTCACTGGTAACGAAATAAATAAATTTACGAGATTATTTAAAGAAACAAATTTACAAATTACATATAAAACTGATAATAAAATTAAAAATTTAATAAACAATAACAAAAATCAAAATAATATGCACGAAAGAAATGGAGTATATAACATAAAATGTCAAACTTGTAATAAATTATATGTAGGACAAACAAAAAAGAAATTAAAAGAAAGATACAAAGAACATTTAAACGCTTATATCAAACCAAACATATACAAATCCAATTTAGCTACGCATTGTATTAATAATGGACATGAGTTTCCGGAAATAGAAAATATGAAATTAATAAAAGAATTAAATAAAGGATTAAAAATGAATATATTTGAAACATTGGAAATTTATAAGCATAAAGTTAACGACAAATTAATTGATGAACAAACTCAAGTGAGATAAAGGCACCAAACTATTTATAAAGTCATTGATGTTATAGAAAATTTTACATAAAGTGCAATACTTATAAACATGTGATTCTTTGTAGTACATATGATTTAATTTTGTAAAAGTATTTTATTAGATAATTATTTTCCTGAAGATGCTGATACTATTTTATCGGCGAAAAGATTTGAATAAATATATTCATTAAAAGTATTCTTGTTTATGAAATATTTTTAATTTAGTAACTATATTACAAGAAAACATATCACCATATTTAATATATTATATATATATATATATATATATATATATATATATATATATATATATATAGCGTTACACTCTTTAAAACATTTAAAAATGGACTTTGATTAGCTGAAATACCATAATCGAGATAGAACCCTTGATATTTAAAAGGAAGAAAATGAAGGAGAAATGGTACGAAGATATCTTTTTGTAGAGTATACAGACGTGTATGGAGGGCTCGCAAAGAAGATTTCCAGGTGCAATAGAAATGAGTTAATTAGAGGATGATTTCTAACGCAATAAATTTTCTATATAGTTGTTTTGAAGTATTGAGGGATGTTTTAATCAACGCTATTGAAGTAAATGGTGTAAGAAGAATGTTGAAGAGACAGTATTGTGTTATAAGTGGTAACATGACTTCAGTGCGTCCAAATAGCATCCTAAGATAACTGCGAGAATACAACTACAAACTTTATATTTTCCAGTAAAAAAAAATGTTATCCGTTTAATACTATCGTCCCTTGTAACGTACGTTGTTAAGAATGTTTTAGCATATTTTAATAAATTATATTCGTCTAAAATATCAAACAATATGTAAAGAATATCCAACTGTACTGAATATAGCATCACAAGGCAACATATGGAGAGCCTGACACAAAATTAACCTATCGCAAAGGAAATATCACGGCGCTCGTGTGTTACCTACCGCTTCCTTAGGGAAAAGATTCTCCTGTTTGCATGCAGATAACGTATTTCCATTTCACCAAATATGAATTTAACACAATTTTGTAGTAATATGAGATCGCATTCTATTCCTTGGTCACAGAAAATTTAATGTAAAAACTGTTAGTTTATTGACAAACAGATACATAAAATATTTTCATTATTAAAAATTTTATATTATATAGCCTACGCTTATTTTTGTTGAATAATAATATATACTTATTTACATACAAATAAATTGTGAATAACAAATTACGTTTGTAATAATTCACAATTATTCACGGAATATGTAGTGATTTACAAATTTTGTTTGAAAATAAATTTATTATGACTAAAAATCAATTTCCACTGAATTATATGTATTCTTGGGGTCTCTTGTTCTCCTAATACTATTTAATACAATAGTTGCATCTAAGTTCATAACCTCACAGATCGCTTTATTTTGGTCTTTCTATCGTAAATATTGGTTTAATATAAAGAAAACTCGATTACGAGTTAAGTAAGAATATAATGAAAATGTATTAGTAATTATCCAAGTAATCCTAATGCTTCTCTCTGCCTGAAAAAATAAAAAGTTTACTTCTGTTAGTCCTGGTCCTCATGGCGTTGTCTCAGATTGTCAAGTCGCCACATTAACTTTATATATATATATATATATATATATATATATATATATATATATATATATATATATATATATATAACTTACACTTTAATGTACAGAAACATAGAATCATACTTTGAATATTTGCGAGTCGACTCTCGAGGGCTTATCAAATAATTACCTTGCTTTCTTTTGAAGCTTCCTAAATTGACAACACTGCAATTGATAGATCGACTCGCAAATATACCAAGTTAGATTCTTTGGGATCATCAAAGTGTAAGAGATTATTGAATAGAAAAAACGTATAGTGTTGTTAAATATAATATAACACTTTCAGTGCTATATATATATATATATATATATATATTTTTTTTTTTTTTTTTGTATAAATATATTTATTTATAAAGGTAGTTTATGTATGGTAAAAAGTAAAACTGTATGGTAAAAGTACAAAACTGTGAAAATTAACCACTAACAATGATTTTATGTTAATTTTATATTCTGAATATATTATAAATATTTCACTGAATGTATTGAGGTATCTAACTTCAATATTTATACATCTATTAACCTATATCTGAATGAAGAGGCTATTACGCTGGAAGTACGATAAAAGAAATGACTGTACGAATGGTGTTAAAATGGAGCAAAATAGATATATTTTCTGTATATAGTGACGCCTCAGTAAACGGCATTCTACAACAACAGATATTTCCAAAACATGAATTCTAAATCTAAATGACTTGTAGATTTGGATACAATTATATTGCCTTTAATAGTGTCATACCCCTATGTTGAAATTACGAATTGTGTGAGAAGGATAAATAGTTTTCAAAATATATATTTTCCATTCATTTGTAGCAGACTTATAACTTGCCGTTACATGTGGCGTGTCGCACAGTCAGTTTTCGTACTGACAACAATAGTGTAATAGATGTTATTTAATATTTTTAATTATTATTTATTAATTAAAGCAATTAAACATTAACTACTATATTAAGTCGATGTATATATATATATATATATATATATATATATATATATATATATATAATATATATATTAAAAATATTTCAAAAACAAGAATGCTTTTAATGAATATGTTTTTGAAATATTTTTAATTTATTAACTATATTACAAGAAAACATATCACCATATTTAATATATACACATATGTATATAAATATATATATATATATATATATATATATATATATATATATATATATATATATATATATAACTTACACTGTAATGTACAGAAACTTAGAATCATACTTTGAATATTTGCGAGTCGACTCTCGAGGGCTTATCAATTAATTACCTTGCTCTCTTTTGAAGCTTCCTAAATTGACAACACTGTAATTGATAGATCGACTCGCAAATATAACAAGTTAGATTCTTTGGGAACAATAAAGTAATTATATAATTATTTTCCTTAAGATGCTGGTACTGTTTTATCGGCGAAAAGCTTTAAATAATATATGCATTAAAAGTATTATATTTTTGAAATGTTTTAAATTTATTATATATATATATATATATATATATATATATATATATATATATATATATATATTTATATTTATATCTTCTCTTATTTTAACTTCTAAAAGTTCAATTTGTATAATTATGTTATAAGTAGTTGTACAATTATAAACACATCATTTTAAAATTATGTTAAATGTATTTTAAAATATAAAATTTGTCATTGAATTCAAAGCAAAATGCTTTGAACTGTAAGTAATTACTGCATAGCTAAGTGCATACGTTTTACCTTATTTGCTGAAGTGTTTCGAAACAATCGTTTCATTTACGAAGATGACACTTTGCTGCTGGCTGTCGCACAATTTTGTGGAATATGATTTATGAGTGCAGAGCGAGTTCAGTGTTAAACTGATTGCTCACTATATATTGGAATAGGGTGTTAAATGCTTTAAATCTACAGTAGTTTCTATTTAAACATTAGAGATATTAAATGGGCTGTGCACCAACTAATTACAAAAAAAAAACCTGTAAAATATGTTTATAATACTTTGCACAGAGTTCAGTTTTCATTAAATTTTCTTCTCTGAAATCAAACAATATTAAACAAATTATAAAACCATTTTCTGAATAGAGGTTATACAGTTAAATAATTTCAAATAAAAATTGAGTGGCCAACGAAAAACTAAATAAGGTTGTATAAAACCAAGATTGTAATATCTATTATACAACATCAAGTCAATACAAAATTCAAATATATTGGATGCTTGATCCAACACGGGCTGATAACTGATGAAGAAATATGAAATAAATTCTCAAATGTAAAAACCAGTTATCCTGTTGAAAGCAACGTTCGCAATTGAGGAAGTGTTGAAAGCGGAAACCATTGAGACGAGCCAAGTGACCAAAAGTGTGCTATGTAATTAGGGGTCCGTTCCCACATCATGTTTTCCTACATTCACACGAGTGAAATACATTTACTGCCCATCATAGGTTGAATAAGGCTTCTCAGGATTGTTTCATTACTAATCATTCCCATCACTCTATCACATTATAAGCATAAATCATAAATTATAACTTACTTTAGAAGTTATTAGGTATCATGTTTTAATAAAATCATTTGTAAGCCACTGCCCTAAATAAGTTAAATAGTGTAATATTAAAAGAAAAAAAAATAGTTTACACAAAAAAACGATAATCTTAAACATCCAAATCAGTTTTGGAGGTTTAATTCAGAAGTATACAAAACCACTTTTGTTTTGATGTGCATAGATGTGTACCTATGTTGGTAAATCTCAATTTAATAATTGTAGTACAATAATTATGTTGAAACTATTTGTACACATCCGTGCTCCTTTATAGTTCCTGTTTCAGTCGATAGTTGAACTTCAGTATTCAGAAGAATCTGTTTGCAATCAATCTTGAGAAACATAAGTTATAATGACCTGACGTGTCTTGGAGTCTGGTAGGCTGTATATCTTTTACTATTTTTTGTATCAAATAATTCAGTTTTCTCCTAGTTAAACATATATTTAACCATAGTGACCCATTGCAATTTCCAAACATATTACAGAATATTTACACGAGGCCTTTGTACTCAAATTACACATAAGTGTACCTCGGTTCTCAACAGATATACGAGTCATTGACTCAAAATCTCATGTATGGTTTCCATTTTTATTGTAAATTCATCATTTTTCCCAGTAAATGTAGGTTCTTGCTGTTAACAATTGTGAACTAAAATTTAAAAATAACCTACAAAATGAATGATAAGTGACAAATAATATATTAGAAAATTCACAGTTATTCCTTTTCCCAGTATTTTTAAGAGATGGGGCCTTACTTCAAAAAGTAAGTCCTGGCCCACCCACCTTTTTCATATTTCTTATATCTTATCTTTCATATAACTTATATCTAAAATCAAAAGAAATAATCATAATATTATAGCAAAACTCAGAATCCTCCAAGCAACCATAAAATACTAAATATTCGAACTTTTGTTTAGCTTATTAAACTTGGTTCTGTGAACAGCTGTAAATAGATCTATTTACCCTAAGATTTCAAATGCCTTCAAAGACACCATTTGATTTTTAAATAACTTCTGGGGAAGTGAGCAAGATATACTCCACCTCTCCCTCTGGGGAGTACGTTTTTACAACTCCCTTAATTCATTTATTACCTAAAAAATGAATCATAAATACCCCTTTTCCCGCGTTTTAAGCCCTAGAATATAGTGATCAGGACCTAGATGATATCGATGAAGAGGACCAACCACAAAATATATCTGTTACACAGGATCAGCAATGTCATTTTTCAATAGAACCACATGATGAAGCTGAACAAAAGCCTGAAGAATTTGAGTCCCCATTTCCTGCTATAACTGCCGGAAGGAATGCAGCACATCCTTCGATGTGGAAGAGTGACAAATTCTGGTAAGAAAATGTCTGACAGGGATTTATTCATAAGTGTACAATGATTTATTTTACAATTAAATTTTTCATTGTTTCAACGAAAATGGTCCTGCATTATTCTGGAGGGTGGTAACATAAATCTTACGACTATTTCCAGGAGTCAAGGACTTTTTTTTTATTTAAATTTAGTTTTTTGAGAGAATTTTACAGACGTGTTTGGTGAAGTCTAGAGATATGAGGATCGCTAAAGAAGAGTTGATCATATTCACTGGAATTGATATCATTATGGGCTACATTGGCGTGCCATCAGCCACACTATAATGGAGCAGGTAACTCAATATTTATTTGGACGTAAATATTAAACTCATTGTATATGTAATGGGTAAACAATATTTTAAAAAAGCGTGAACTTTATTTTATTTTATAATCCATACAAAATGTAAAACTTCCGTTATCAAAAAGTTAAATACATTTAGCTTTTCAAAAAAATGTCATCTCTCGTAATTTTTAATGATAAAATATTGTTTACGATTTTAGGTGTTAGCAATAAATTAACTTAAAGGTTAGCTTATAAATTAACATATTAGGTTTTTGAAATTCACACATTTATATTATTCATAATTCAAATAGGCCTATGCACACAAAATAAACAAACTGGTTTACCTGCTTAGTTTATACATAATTTTAACCTTTCAGTACTTTATACAACCAGGTCTGATTTATTGATAGATAACAAAAGTTTGAACCAACAGGCGGCCCATGGGATTACAGGGAGGCATGAGACAAAATTACACTTTCATGAAGGAAATTCAGAGAAATTCATGCGTTGCCTTTTTCTTCCTGAGGGAGGAGACACGATCCTGTTTGTATACAAAATATCAGGGTTTTCATACACACATAATATAACTCAATTTTATTTTTTAGAAATACCTGATAGCATCGAAATTCCTCCTTGTAAACATATATTTCCAGAAGTATACGCCTTCTCGTTTTACAAAAATACAAATCCCTGGTAACCAACTAAAGCCTACACATTTGAAACCATATTACACCTGAGTTTCAGAGAAGATATATTCCTATTTTCCTTATATATTTTACCTAACGATCATTAAGATCGAAAGCCTACAAAATAATTATACTCACATTTCGCCACCAACAGCTTGCATTACAATTAGATTAATGTGTTTAATATTTGAGTCATATTTCACCTAAACAATTATTCAGGCTACATAAAGACGCAAAATAAATTGGTTATATCCTGAAATTGAAAATAATAAATCTTGTTTACTCGACGAGTTTGAAAACAATATTCTGTCCTTCTTGCTATATCCTCCCTTAGGTATGCACACAAAGATTATTTTCTATTATAGTGAATAGAGCTTCTCTAGATAAAAATCACTTTTAGCAGGGATGACAAACGATTTACTGAATAAAACCGTAAAATAACTCATTCACACATTCCATAAATTATGAATGGATATATAGGTAATAGTGTAAACAATAATTTGTGTCAGAACTAAAAATATAATAATACATTGAGTTATATTTGAAATACATTGCAAATAACACTGTCTGCGAATTTATTTACATATTTATCAGTTCATTTGCAATTTAAAATGCTAAATTATATATCGATTAGAAGAACTATTCTTTAAAAATATGTGAAACATAATTGGGTGTTACGTGTTATAAACGTTTTCTAAAATGTTTATAATTTATATTTACAGTTGAATATATTGTATTACAAATATATTATATATGTCATATAGATTATAATTAGGTATGTATGAAAATTATGGTTAAATTCGAATACATTTTTAGCGGAATAATAAAATAAACAGGGTTATTATAAAATAAATAATATACAAATTATGTATATAGCACTGCTGAAAAAAATAAAGTAAGAATATAAATGCTTAGAAATTATTGACACAAAATATTTGAAGCCAATCTCAATATGCATCTAAACGAACAATGCTTATATTTATTGGGTTATATATATATATATATATATATCAATAAAAGTGTTTATTATTATACATCATTTTACTCCAATAATTTTATATTAGTCCTCTGTTAATTTCTGTGGGAAAACACCCATACATACACGCTAAATATCATAATATTATTAATGAAAATTGTTTCATTTGATGGGCGTTGGTTTGCAACAAAAATTAGAAGAAAAGTATTACAAAAATAAGTAATAAAGTAAAAAAGTAATAATAATGTGCTTTTGCGTTAGAAAAAATACAACCCTAGTGAGTTCCAAAATAGTGAAATAGTTTTATATTTATATATAAAGTAGGTGGAGAAATGAAAAATATATTCTGTAAAATATCAAAAAAGATAACAGTTATAAAAAAAATGGTAACATGGATACAAATAATAAACTATTGAGATTCATTATAGAATATAAAGTATACAGACAAGGACACTGCATGCTTGAAAAGGACACTGCATACCAATTTTTTAATGAAGCTTTATATCTCTTTCTAGTTTTACTTTGTAGAAAAACGGATCAGGTATGTTACCATAAAAAAAAAATTCAATGTCGCTTCCGTTAATTATCCTCCACATATACCATCTGTCGTTTATTACTTCTCAACCTTTCTATAGCATTGGTAGTACCACTTGCTCAACGGCGACGTAAGTTCTTACTCTTAGTTAAGGTATACAACTAAACGGTTTACTTACATATATTATACCCTTGATGCTTCCCCCTCCAAAATTATCAAGTGGTATTAAGTCTAGGGACTACGCAATTGGCGAATAACAGCCAATCCATTGACCTGTAAAGCTGTCATTTTAAAAATGGCAGGGAGTGAGGACATGTGTCACATAGCATTAAGTAAATATGTCGTACGTGGTTGTCCTCATTGATCTGTAGCATTAAATTTTTTCGCAGAGTTTGTTTAGTTCGTGGTTCTCTCATGTAAGAATTTGATTTTAGCCTTGCACAGTATAGGTTTACTTTGTCTCTATCTCGAGATTATGAAATTATAATCCCACTAGAGATTATACTGTTCCAGAAAGGTTCGTCTTCATCTATTCAACTTAAGAAATCCGTGCAGAAGATCTTATAGGCAGCTTATCACTGTTTTCTATATCTTGTAAAATCGTCAATTTGTACGGTTGAAATATAAAGATTTTTTCAACATGCATAAGCAGTTGTTGATCGCGAGAAGCAGACAGGGTCGATTTTTTAGCACTGTTGACAAAATATTTTCTCACTTGGTCAACGACCTGATGGTTTTCTATGTCTTTCCCATCACCCTGTACCTAAAAATCAATTTGTGCCTCATACGTTGTTGGTTTACAGGGATGTCTTTCATCATACTTTGCACGGAAATTGCGTTATAGTGCTGTCGCTGGCTGATTCCGATAACCAAAACACACAACTGTTTGGTCGGGGAAAGCGAAGACAGCAATCACTTTAACTACATTACTGAATGCAGTAATTACGGTACAATTCGGTACCTAGAAAATAAAACCAAAATCAGCTCTTTAGGTTTTTTCAATCAATTTTATAATAATTTACAAAGCTTTAAAGTCTTTTTTTGAATCACTTTGTATAC
Source organism: Prosapia bicincta (assembly GCA_036971475.1). Classification (NCBI taxonomy): domain Eukaryota; kingdom Metazoa; phylum Arthropoda; class Insecta; order Hemiptera; family Cercopidae; genus Prosapia; species Prosapia bicincta. The sequence continues at coordinate 56,433,064 of JBAIZL010000002.1, forward strand.
AAATACATACGAAAAAGTTAAATTAAAAATTATAAAACTTTGAAAATATTTAAACGCATGAAATGTTTAATTAAACGAAAAACTATATATATCATTTTGTAAAACAACCTATAGTTATGCTCGTAATACAAAAACAAATCTGTAACAAACAATGTTTGTAAGGAATGTAAGAATTGTAATAAATGTCCTGTTAAACAGACTCGAAAAAATAGGATGCAGAGATAATACTAATATACTGTTTATATATATATATATATATATATATATATATATATATATATATATATAAATATCGCAATATGTATTCTTGTGTATTAATAAAGAACTGAGTCAAAATACAAATACAAGAATTATAATTGAATTTACAATTTTTAAATCCAATTCTTTTTAAAACTGAATTATAATTCTTGTATTTGTATTTTGACTTAGTTCTTTATATATATATATATATATAAAATTTCATTAATTTTAGTAAAGAAATATAACATTCTAGAAGAAAAGTAAAATAATTAATTATTATATTCAGGTTTATATATTTTTATACATTTGTAGGTAGTATATATCGCTTTGAAACCATTTTAAAGAGTTTTAACGGGATATCTCACCATTATTTTAAAAATAAAGGATATCGAATAGGGAGAAAACCTTTTACAATAATACGAGCTTTCTTAGATTACTTCTATACTCTTCGATGCAAAATCTTTATCTTCAAACCAATTCAATTTTCTATAATAATATTGGACTTACATTGAAAAGCGCTTGGAATGCACAAGTCTAGATCCATATTTCTAACGATATTTTAACTTTACCATAACCTCATAGAAACGTATACGATACTTACCAAAATAAATATAGCAAAAGTGCACTTTAAATTCTCACCATACACGAACATAATAATCCAAACTAGATTCGTCTACGATGTTGTCATTCCAGAGTGGTTTTGTTAGTGTTATTATTAGCCAACCATTTAGGAAAGCGACAAAATCGTCGAAACTATATATTTTTATACATTTGTAGGTAGTATATATCGCTTTGAAACCATTTTAAAGAGTTTTAACGGGATATCTCACCATTATTTTAAAAATAAAGGTTATCGAATAGGGAGAAAACCTCTTACAATAATACGAGCTTTCATAGATTACTTCTATATACTTCGATGCAAAATTTTTATCTTCAAACCAATTCAATTTTCTGTAATAATATTGGACTTACATTGAAAAGCGCTTGGAATGCACAAGTCTAGATCCATATTTCTAACGATATTTTAACTTTACCATAACCTCATAGAAACGTATACGATACTTACCAAAATAAATATAGCAAAAGTGCACTTTAAATCCTCACCATACACGAACATAATAATCCAAACTAGATTCGTCTACGATGTTGCCATTCCAGAGTGGTTTTGTTAGTGTTATTATTAGCCAACCATTTAGGAAAGCGACAAAATCGTCGAAACTAATTTCGATAAACAAACGTTTTCATGAGGTGAGATCTTTAAAGCACTCTATTGCAATTTTAGTATTGGCAGTTTGTTCTTACTAGCTAGGCTCTAATAAACTTTCTGTCATATAATTTTTGTCTTCTTTTATAAAGGCATAGTTAATAAATAAGTGCGAAATGTTTTATAAGACTTAACCAAATAATATTATCTTAGCACAAAAAAAGTAAAGTAGTTCAGTTTTACGTTGCTAAAAATAATACTACGGTGGATCGGTTAATTCAAAACATATGAACGAGTAATATATAGAGTTTTCGTGGAATCACCAACTTACCTTTACAGTGTAGTAGAAATTATAATATCTCTACACACAATAGAAGAAATATAACGGAATAAAAATATCCGTCCACGTTTACCCAGTGGAATTAATATAGTCGTCTGCTTCGTTGTTACGATTCTAATTGTAATTCTAGAGCAGCGCATTTCATAGAAAGGATTTTGTAGTAGTGCATTCTAGGTAGGGAGGGCATTCAGTGAAAACAGACACCTACTCGTGAAAGGAGAGCATGAATAAAACTAGTTAGATCAATTTTCTTGGATCGTGACAAAACTAGAAAAGGATTCAGGGCGAATTAGAGATTTGAACACTGTATAGAAAGAAAGAAAATGCAGCTTCAAAATAGATTTATTTTTGTACAGTAACAGACATTTAATAGGATAAAAAACCAAAATAAGGAATGACGATTACAAAGTATTAGAAATGAGTATGGAAGCATACTTCTTGCAACATATGAACTAACCAATGCTTACGCAAAATGGCAATATTTTGAGTTATATTTTCTTTAATGAGACTACTTATTTGTACGTTGATTTTAAAGCTCTATCAAAGCACGTATGCTATTTAAGCGCAAAATTAGGTTTAAAGGAATTATTTATTCATATAAAACAATATTATAATATTAGGAAGTTACAAAATTATAATATATATATATATATATATAACTTTGTAACATTGTTTTCTTGTACTAAATTATCACTTTCGCTATATGTACTTAAACAAGAATCTTACTTGGTATCTATGCGAGTTAACTTTCAAAGACTAATAGAATCCTCATGGTATCTCCATATCAACTGGCGTAACATTATTTGATGCTTGACAATGTTATACTATCGATCTTTGGCCGTTAACTAGCATAGATACCAAGTAAGAATTGTTTAAGAACATATAGTGAAAGTGAGATACTAATATATATATATTTGTATACAGGTGCGTAATATGTGTATTAACTACAGTTTGTATAAGTGTTAATACATATTTTATTATTATATATAATACACATATATATTAAATTATAAACACACATTTAATTTACGTTGAGGGATCGAATATAGGTCAGTGACAGTCAGTGTTGTTTTTGATGTTGACTGTGTGCGGGGCTCTTCAGAATATCAATATCTTTTCCTAATGAAAACGTCGAGCATATTATTCTATGAATATTATAGTTACGAAATATATGTAAACTGTTACATAAAGGTTTATAAAGAAAAATGTTTTATCATTTTCTTTAGAGATGTAAAATATTACTTTTATACTATGCGTTAGGTTGAACACTGTTCATTATCTACACTGTCAATATCTAACGAAGATCAGCAGATATGTTTTGACAAAGTAAACTTAAGGTACATTTGTGACAAATTGAGCATAAGATAAATTTGGACAATAATATGTTGATATTGTTTCTGAATATTGCACTTTAGGATGTAACATTTTGAAAATATATTCAGTTATAGGTTTTAAATTTAGTGTATAAATTGAAATAGCTCGTTATCGTGGGCAGATGTTGCTAAGCCTCGGGGCCACCAATCCCCCTCCTTCTCTGACTGACTGGCTTTCATCATTAGCTCCTGAACTGTTGTTGGGTTCACCGCGACAATTCTGGATGAGTTTTTGGAGAAATATCAGAACTGTGATTTTATGCACTGGAAAGGGTACGGATGTACTCCGGATAGTAACTATTCATTATATTTGTCTATAATTTTATTAATCGATAAATATAAATATATTTAAAATCATATACACTTTTAAGTATATTCGGTGAAAGAATATGCTAGAGTATAGCAAATTATCTCTACACCAGATGAATTAATCAAGTCAGGTGACACCCTTATAGTATATTAATTTCAGTCCTCTTTTGCGAATACGTTTTGTACTATATTTTGATCTCCATACTTTATTACAGGGATATTTTATCCTCCGTAGGGGTTCATTAAAAGTCAGTTAACCTGAATAAACCGACAGTGTAAAACACTCACCTAAGTATGTATGTAAGAAATATATTGAAAATTAATATTCCATTACTTCATAAATACTGTATGTACATGAATATTAGAATATGTAATATATCTATTGCCATGTAAATGACACATATTTTAAAAACCCCAAATTAACACTAAATTACTTTAAAAAGAAAGTATAATATTGAAAGACCATACATCTTTTACGATATCAAATATCATATTTCGGCTGGCTGTTTCGGGACGTTGAGTAAAATTATCTGAAAAAAAATTTGCAAATCGATAAAATGACGTTTAACAACCAATAAGGGATATCTGAGTGAAGAAACATACAAAAAGTTTTTAAAATGTGATTTGTCTTCCCTGCGGCAGTTTGGATGTTATTAAACTAAAATTGTAACATATGCTTTTTTAATAGCTATAATGTATTTTTAAATCTGGGTTGCAGATGCACTGAGACTTTTAAAATTATAAGCTATAAAATCTATATTAATATTAATTATAGCTACATTTTACTGCATGATATAAATTGTAGGATCGAGTATAAATCTTACTTTTAAAAGTTTTGATATCTAATGGTGGGAAATCTTGTTCTGCATGAATAATATAGATTAAGACATAAATGTAGCACAAGCTGTTGGATGTAACAGGACAGCCATAAAAATTGCTTGGAAAAGTAGTGTAATCCTCAACATTGAATTAAAGTGACTGCACAACAAAACATTCATTTATGTTTGTCTAAACATAAAATTGTCTATGGCTCAATAAATATGTCTATGGCTCAATTGGCAAACAACTCTAAGAAAAATCTTTTCCTAAATGTTGAATAATTAGATAATACAGATGTGATCATATTACTGAAACTATCCTCAGTAATGATCTGATGTATTTTTTTTTTTTATCGTAAAATCAGTAACAACTGAGCTATGTGGTCCCGAACTTGCTGTTAAAGATCCAGGTCCCCTCAACAACCCTCGATGGTCAACCGCGAACTAAGGTTTTATGTGTCCCAAATAAGTCCAAGGTATGAGCTAAATACACTTGAAAAGTTGATTGGAAAAGGAATACAATGAAGTATCAGTTGACCTAAAATAAGGAGGATTTTCATATAACTGACAATAGAGGAACTTGGATGGAGGGCAATGAGCTTTTATTACATTTGGGGATCGTCTAAGGCGTACGGTTACATAATCCACAGTAAAATCAAATTGATGGAGAAATTTAAACAATGAAAACCAATGTTCTTTATATTTTAAAACTAGTTTTTTTGCCTTAAACTACTTTTATTTTTAAGTATATTATGTAGTTGAAAATTTAAAACTAAATATGCTTATATAACGTCTTTGAATCTAGGAAGCTAATTTGAGAACAATAGGGCGTTATATGCATAGTGCTGTGTTCGTCGACGGAAAATATAACTATATTGCACGTTTCAAATGGAAGAACCTACGTAAGGTCCATAGGATTCAAAGTTCATGTACGTCCAAATGGTTCCCTACGAAATGTTTTGAAATGAAATATTTTTTGCTAGAGTGTCCTTTTTTTAATTGTTTAATATATGTCAGAATGTAATAGTTTAAAAGTTTGTTGATAAAATTTTATATAAGCTTACTATTTAATAGTTGAGCTCCAACGTTGATATTACATATTTTTGTATTTACTATGACGTTTTCCTGATAAAGTTATGTTTTACACTGTTCCATTATTATTGTGTTTTATGTACAGTATATTCATTAATAGCATTCCTGAACATCTGAAATATATAAACGTTTACTGCCCTAAAAAGGCGTTTATCTAAAAATTTAATGTAATCTCTTTAAAATGTTACGGTTTTGGATCATCAGCTACATGAGGGTCAGTTCCTAGTTATACCATTGCGGGTTATAAGCGAACACCTATGCGATCAGGCGACTAAGATGTGGCGAACCACCTCAAATTTCTTAATCCTACATCTGGGGATTTTCATTGTAGAGTGTTCAGGTTCAGTTCTGCCATATCGGCTACAAACACTTAACTCTAAATGTTTTTTAAAACTTCCAAATAAACAACGCAGATCATGAAATTAACCTGATATATACTTTTGTTTTTTACTGTTTTGTAAGTCTATAGCTAAATATTATTTCCGTAACTTTAATGTACTAAGTACCAGCAAAACTTTAATGAAGTTTACCCTATAATACTAAGACAGAAGATGTGTCTCTATATAAATCCTCCAGCCCTTCTAAAACATTTCACTTTATAACACATACATGCCAATATCGTTTGACTAGACAGTCCAGGATTATGTTTATGTTTTCTGTGATCATTGGTATTTCTTTAAGTCTGTGGATCATGTATCTAATGGCAGCGTGTTAGGGTTGGATAGGTTGGCTTGAGTTTTTTTCTGTGTGTCTGTCGTTGGTTTTCTGTATATGTTGAAGATGTGTTTTTGTGTGTGGCATTTTGTTTGCCGAGGTCTAAGAAATTTTTGGATCGGGTGGTTTCAATATTTGAGATGAACTGGAGTTTTTGGTGTATTTTGTTAGTGTAGGTGAGGATATTTTCATATTCCAGCTGTTGCCTCTGTACAGTGTTATGATATCATCAACGTACTGCGATGATCTATCTACCCAGCTAACGCAGACTCCTCCTGTTGGCCGTTGTTTTCCTCTAAATCCACACTTACCTGTAGCCATACTACGCAGGTTTAATTTGAAACGGGTGATTCGACACGAGCCAGAACCTGACCAGGTTCTGCCAGAGATCCATTGAATGGACTTTTATTTTGAAACCCTAAGTTATTAATATTGAACCTTCTGAGGCACTGTATCTCAGGGAATATTTTTTTAAAAGCCATCACACAGCTTAATGAACAGATTGTAGGACTAATTAGATATTTGTTAGTGAAAAATTTAACTCTTAGTAGTAAGTTAGTAAAAACCATTGATTTTCATTAAGATAAAATATTAACTAGTACAGGAATTTTACTTCTTATTTAATTATAAATTTTAAAACAATTATTTTAATTTTTAAAATTTGAAGTTAAAATTCTCACATCATTGAAAATATTTACTAATTATTTAACGTTAGTCATTTTCTAACCTATAATACATTAGCACAACAATAAACTAACCTGTTCACGATTTATCACGAACAAAATATATAATAACACTCAAAGATATACAATATTGAAAAAAAGTATCTTTTATTTACCTTCGTTTTACTCATGTAGTGCTATTTATCTTATATTTTTTGTTTTCAATAGCTATTGATATATTTTATTTCAAATTTCTAATCGAATCTCCCTTTTTACTTTCATAAACATTAATTTAAATTTATTATAAAAATGCATTTCCTTTACATTACACTTTATTAATTACATTTATTTGAAAAATATTTTTTAAAAATTCCCAAATTGATTAACTTTGTGTTACTACCAACCATAATTTAATCTACTCTTATCACCTTTGAATTTATTTATTTATTTACTTCCTTCAAAGTTATATGTTCCTAAATTTTTACCCATGTTCTCATCCACTTCCAAATTTAATTTACTGACGTAATTTCTATTAATTATCTCTTGTCATCAAAACATCACACAATAACAAAAATCAATTATAAAAAAACACATTAATATTATATAAAAAGACATGAAATATTAACATTTCAAAACTACAGTCCTATAAATAAATAAATATATATATATATATATATATATATATATATATATATAAATTTAGCAATTACTTTCGTAATGTTATACATTTCAAATTGTTTCTTATCATAATTGCAGTAAACCCTTTTGAAAATTTTTTTTTTTTAAAATCTCACCCTACTGAAGTCACTTAAAAAGGTTAAAAATCAATTAAAACGTTCTACAGTCTTTTTAGACTATTTCTTACTTACTTTAAATTTACTTTGAAATCAAGAAAAATATGAAATTAAAATTTTCCTTCCTTAAGTTTGTACAAAAAATTTAAAAATTTAAAGACAGAGAAAGACAGTGTTAGCTTGTTTTGTAAGATCACATCCACGGGAATTCTCTCCTTGAATCAGCCAGTGTTTTTGTCCTAGTTCCGGTCTGTTCTTGGTCCGGGGAAGAATCTCCCATTCGCTCTCTCTCCTTCTCGGTTTCCGATTATGGACCACTATTCAGACCACTCTAACCCGACTAAACCTATTGTTCACCCTGGGTTACTTAAGGGCTTGTTAACCAAGCTGATCCACATTATCTAAATACTAGCACTTAGAGTATATAATTTTACAATGGTTCCTCGTGGCTCATTTACAATTCGTGTTTCAAACTCACGAAGAAGTCTATTATCAAATAATAAGTCTATTATTGAAAATTAGAAATGACGACGACGTAAAGTTTGTATTTTTAATGTGTAGTATGCATATATTTTGTCTGATCTAATAAATGCCAAATATTAATTAAGATAAATGGTTTCCTAAGCCCATTAATTTTCTCTCTATATCATCTGTATAAATTATTAATACCCTATAATAGTTTTATTTATTAAATAATAAATAATATATTGAATTCTACTATCCCAAGTAATAATGTATTTTCACCACATTCCTACGATTTTTTTCCACATTCCACATTCCTCGTATACTATGGAATGTATAAGTTGAAAGAAAACAAACATGAAATCTAAGAACTGAAATGTTAATGTGATTAATTAAATCTAATTTCGAAGGGGTATATTTTACTGTCACAAGAAATGTAGTTTTCTGTTTAGGCCCTAAGCATCTTTTTTTCACAGATTTTAATATAAATTAATTTCAAACATCTATGAGAATGATTATCTTGTTTTTATATCTTTAAAAGTAATTGGCAAACCTACATTCAAAAATAATTTTTAGAGGAAATAGTTTAATTATTTTCAATATTAAAATGCAATCTGTTTCTTCAGCGATGTATAACATCATCTGTGGACAGTTACATGACACATTAATGTAGTCAAGTGTAACACAATGTACAGTAACTATTTTCTAATTGAAATTATATTCTAACCGAATCCGTAAAGCAGAATATGTTTATTGCATTTTTAAAATAATTAATTTTGTAATATTTGCATTTTTTAATTGTTAGTATTGATGGTACATTTGTGTTTCTTACTTTGAAACGTTTGTTAATTAGTGTCTTACCAATAGTATTGACATCCGTAACGTTTAGACTAAGCTTTTTTAAACAAAAGTAAAAAGAAAGAAAACCTTGGAAATTTATTTCCAGGCCTAATATATATAGTATATAAATAAGTAGGAAGTTCGTAAATTTTTTTTTACTATGGTTTTCTTTACACAAGAATGTTATGGGTCTTACCATTTACCTAATTTTGTCAATTAATGTGAATGCCTAATTTAACGGAAGTTGATTTTCACAGCTAAATTACAATAGATAAAAAAATAACAAATTTCGATAAAGGTCTTCATTACTGCTTTCTGTACACAAATATAGTACTGGGCATATAAGTTATGATTAGCTTTTGGGATAATAAGGGATTAATATAAGAGGTTTACACCGAGGGCTTAGGAGATTCTGTCCTAGGGTCAGCAGAACCCCAACTATAAAATGTGTAATATATTGCTGTTAAAGGAAATGAATGCATTTATAAAATATATTTTTAAAGCATACCTGCAAAAGTCACAACCACGTTTATTATTATATATTACTAAAAGTTTGTAATATAAGGATCAACATACGCGCCTTTGTGTGAACTGTGTATTTATTTAACCTTATTTATTATTTAAGTGTCATTTGTGTTTAAATTTTCTTTACATTTCAATGGTCATTGATTTTTATTAGATCAAAAACTCCAAAACAGGCTAACTGAAAACAGAGATACTACAACGATACTAATCAAAATTTACGGGAAAATACCAATAGAAAGTAAATTGTTAAAAATAAAGTTTTATAAAATAGTTGAACTTATAGAATTTTAAATATATATAACTAAAATCCAAAATATGTCATCAAACAATGATTATCAGAGAATTAAAACTAATATACATAAACTATTTATCCTAGTGTTATTCAGAGAAATTTCAATACCTTTATTTATAGTTAAGATTCTAATTGGATTATAATTGAGATCTAAATATAAATAGTTAGTTTTATTAAACGAAGAGGAGGATATTACGAAAGTGAAGTACACTGCTAATATTGATTCGTGTATTTTAAAAGAAAAGTATGTTACATTTAATGGTAAGGTGATCAATGTGAACAAATAATTTGTTTTTTTGTTACAACTCATAAACAGTTTTTAAATGAATGTAACGTTATGCTTGTTTAATAAATAAAGTAGGAACGAACATAAAATTTACATTTCATGAAGTATTTTAGATCAATTTATCAGGTAAAATGTATGATTATGGTCTACCAAACTTATAACGTTACTATAAAGTTTTAAGTATAAAAAACTTAAGCACACAAAGGTAACTCCATCGTAATTATGCACCAACAAGACATCGACATGTAAGTCAACAGCTTCATTACTGAAAACAAAATAACCGAACTCCGATCAGATTCCACACCAAAATTCCAAACAGAAATTAAAAATCTTTTAAGCAAATGCACCGAAATCATGAAAAGTGAAGAAAAGAAATATTATAAACAAATAAAACCCCACGCCCCCATATTAAATGCATTACCTAAAATCAACAAGGAAAACACACCCATCCTTCCACTAATCAATCACACACATGCACCATCACATAAATAAGCCAAATTCATTGACAAACCTATCAGAGACAACATACACTTTCACAATCACACCTCCATGCACAATAACATAGACCTCATACACAAAATACAAGACATCCACATACCATACAACTCCACCATAGCCTCATTCGACATAAAAAACCTTTACACTAATGTGCCAATAGAACAAACACTGAACATACTACAAAATATGCTCACAGCAAACAACATGCCAAATACACTCACACATGAAATAACCACACTCACCAAACTCATCACATCACAAAACTACTTCACATACCAACACAAATACTACACACAGAAAGATGGCCTCCCATTGGGTTCCCCTATCTCAGGCATTCTAGCAGAAATATTCCTACACCACATCGAACAACAATATATTCTACAGAACAATAACCACACACATAAAATAATTTACTACCATAGATATGTAGATGACATTTTAATACTATACAACGGCAACAAAAGGCAAATTAAACAACTACATAATTACATTATTACCATACACGAAAACCTCACATTCACTCTTGAGTTAGAAGAAAAGAATAGAATAAAATTTCAGGATCTTACTATCATAAAACACAACACCAGACATAATTTCAAAATATACAGAAAACCAACAACTACAGATATGGTCATACATAATACAACTAATCACCTCACACAACTCAAACACGCAGCCTTTAATCATATATTACGCCGTCTAATAAACATACCAATGCTACAGAAAGACTACGACGAAGAACTTAATACCATAAAATACATCGCCCAACAAAACGGCTACCAACACACACTTAGACAACTTTCTCAGGAAAATAAAACATAAACACCATCTAACAGCCACACAGAACAAACCACACACAAAATAACAAATATATATCCCTCACGTACCACAATAAAAACACACACAAAATAGCCTCCACATTTAAAAAACTACATTACCAAATATCCTACAAAACAACAAACACGCTAAGAAAACATATACAATCTTTTCAAAAAGAAACTGGCATATACAAACTCTCAGGTATTTACAAATTAACTTGCAACGATTGTCCCAACTATAACATCGGTTACAAAACAAACAAACCCTAAATCCAGTTATGCAAAACACCTAAATAACACCCAACACACACATACCGACAAACACACTAATTTAAATATTCTACACACATTAAAACAGAGTAAAAACTAACAACCTTAGAAAAATATGAAATCTACAAACACTACGCAACAGACAGGGAAAATATACCTAATGACCACACACACTTCGAAGCCAATAGTCTTTTCAAATACATCACACAAGACGCCGAGACCTCACCCAATGTCATAAATCCAAACCTGTCATATCGTTTGTAAAGAGCCAGAAGCCGCTAGTAGAAGGTTAGCTTCGAAAAAGGAACGATCGTTTTGAAACGAGTCAGCAAGTAAGCAATTACGTAATCACTTAGTTAAGTAGTGTAAAATTAGTCTAAATATAAATTTTAGAATGTTATTTTCTTAAATGTTTCTAATTAAATTTGTAAAATATTACAAGTACAAACAAATATTTTACTGATTATATGTTTGTTTATTTTATAATTTTTAATTTTGTTTTCTAACATATTTTTTTACACACACACACACACATATATATATATATATATATATATATAACTTATATTTATTTATTTAATATACATATATATATATATATATATATATATATATATATATATATAATGGTAGATAAAATTACTTACAATAGTAATATATTAACTTCATTTATATATATTTATATTCACCAGGGCCCTTCGTGCGTCTATCTCTTCCCTCTCTCTTTTCACTTCTTCTATTTTATACAATTATTCTACCGTTTATATTTACATAACTCTAAGTGTGATAAGTATCTATATTATCTTCATCTGCCCAATATATTTACCAGCATACTTACATTTACTTTATTACACAATTCTGCATTATATCTCCTATTATTTAACATCTTTTTTGATTTTTCATATTCTTTGCTCCATTGCAGTTAGTTTTCTTTATCACATTGTAAAAATAAAAAATTATTGTGCGTATTTGTGTGTACAGGCAGAATACTTAGGTCGAAAGTTCTTCGTATAACGTGCTGTTTCTTTACAGATCGTAATATATTAGGTAATTTTTCGGTTATACAGTCAATCCTTGTTTTTTAAATGGTTTTACTGTGTCTTTCTCATTATTGAGTTAAAATATATTACATCTATTTATATACGAGGGCCGACTATTGTGCTTACATTATATTTTATAGTATATATTTTAGGATTGGTATAGATTATTCATTATGCTTTACTAAAGACAAACCTACTGTGAGCAAACCTGATACAAGCTATTGCATTAAATGTAACTCTAAAAATGATCCTCCAACCAATATCCAGTATATTTTAATGGCTACCATACTCGAAATTAGTCAGGAAACACATAAGGTTTCGGTACCGGAGGAAAATGGGTTTGCATTTAAAATAATAACTAAAAGACTACTAGCGTAATATAACATTCATACGGGTAATAGCTTAGGGTGAATCTGGTGTAATTCAATACAGATGCAAAATAATGATTTGTGCTAATACTAAATCGTTAAATACATTTGCAATATTTAAAGTTTATAAAAGAGGTTGGAATTAATCATTTTTGAATTAACCATATTATAATCACGTGTTTAATGTTCGCCCTTTTTTTTCTCTACACAAGTTCTTGTGTTGAATGGGAGCATACAGTTTTGTACCGTCAATACACTGTATTAGCATTGGAAACCCGAAATAGTTTTTAACATTTAATAAATTTTATCAACTGTTTTTTTTATTACGGTTTGACTTACTTCTAATAAACATTAATACCTAAATATTCTATATATATTATTTCGAAAGTAAATACTTGCAATAAATTTTGTTTCTTTTTGTAAGTTACACATTATTCACTAGAATAGCTGTGGCTGAAACCATTGAATAATTGAATTTTGGCAGTGTGTTGTTGTAAGCGGCTGCCATGACGAGCTTCCCTCTTAGAGCGTGAATGTCAAACACATGTACACGATTTTATTGTATTTCTAAAGAAACTACCCTAAATATGTTTGTAGTTACTTCTTTTGCTTTATTGTGTATATCATTAAAATAAGACCGTAATGTTCATTATACATAACTAAATAAAAGCATGTGCAAGGTTATTACATGAATCTAGAATTAAATTGAATCTAATTAAT
>JBAIZL010000002.1:56451728-56836728 GCA_036971475.1 Prosapia bicincta
AGATTGTTTATTTACATCAGCTGACTGGAAGGTCAAGCGTTACTATGTAGAATTTGAAGAAATGAAAGGACTTTAAAAGAAATGTTTGTTTTTGTTAAAAGGAGTTGTTTAGTAAATGACAATTTTAAATAAATCGTTTTTGGTTTTAAATATAAATGTTCTTAATAAGAATTAAAATAATATTTTCTGTTTGTTTAAAAGGGTTATATCGAAATTTCAAATTTTTATAAAATAAATTTTTGGGTATAAATAATACAGATTGAAATCAATGGTTGTTTTTTAAATTATATAAGGTAAATTTATTAACAAATAAAAATAAATTACATTAATTTGAGATAAGAAATTTTGGTTTAAATTAAGAAAGGGTTGTAAGGAACAAATAATAAAGCAAATATGGAGATAATATAATTTTAAAATAAATTTTAGATTTTTTAAAATTGAGATTTAGTAAAGAGAAAAATATAACTATCAACTATGAGTTCACATAGGATTAAGTGGGTCTAGTGATTGTTCATATAAATAATAGGTATTTTGGTTCATGTTTTAGATGTAAGGAATAATTTGTTTTGTTTTGGTATTAATTTATATATATATATAAATAATAAGATGTTTTTTTTGGTATTTCAAAAAAGAGATATATAAAAAGGTATTGAAAGTTTAGATTGAATAGTATGGTTTTGTTTTTATTAACTAAATTTATTGTTTGATAAATATTAATTAAAATTTTATGAAAATCCAATTTTCCTTCAGAAATTGTGTTGGTTACATTGTTGTAAAGGTTAATAAAATGTCAATGCATTTTATTTCACAAAAGGAAAGGGTTAAAAGATACATATTGTAAAAGGGTTAAATAAGGGGTTTTGTAAATGTGTTAAATGATTTTCAATAACTATAATAATGTTTTATATCAGATTCAATCATATAATTAGCTGAAACTTTGGGTTTTAATTTTTCAAATAAATGTGGGTTTTTCTTTCAGTAAATGAGTCAACATTGTTAAATATAAATATGAGTTATTAATTAATTCAGATGACAAGCTTATAGCGTAAAATAATTGCATTTATAAGTTTATAACATGGATTCTATTTCAGAGGAGTTTGATAAATTTTAATTTATGAATATAATATAATTTCAGGTGATTGTTACTAATTGGTAAAATAATGTTAATAATCACAAGTCGTTGGAATGTACAAAAGGGTAAAATTTCCAGGTTAGAAGAAGGGTTAAAATAAAGATTTAAGATTTGTTTTTGATATAAGGTAAAGGGTTAAATTGTTTAAAGATTAAATAGTTTAAATTCAAAGATTTTGGTAAATGAGTTGGAGATAAAGTTTATTCATGTAGTTAGTTGTTTTAAAGTTTCTTTTTATGAAAATAGTTTTTAATTTTGTTATGTATAAATGTTTTAAATTGGAAGGGTTAAATTTAAATATATAATAAAAAATCAATTGGGAAAGGTTTTGCATTTTGCTATATTTTTGTCGACTTTGAACAAATTTCAAATTAATAATTAATTGGTAAATTTGTCTGATAAAATAATATAAGCAAGTAAGATGTTTTCAATGTTAAATTGTTTTAAATTGATAGGGTTTTTCTGGGTAAAATGTAGTGCATACTGTGCCATGCACATTCAAATAAATAAATGTAATTTTAAAAAATAAATATTTTTTAACTAACTTGCAAACATATTGAGTTTTCATATAAACAAGTTTCTTACACTATCCTACAAAGATGGTCATTTCTCTGGTTATATGCCTTTCAAAAGAACTCCTCCCCGGGAAGTCTCACCCAAAGGGTTAATTCTCAGCATGTTAGGTTTTTTGTTTTAATTCCAGGGATTTATCCACTGGCAGGATTTGGCGAGCAATGCACAGCGTTCGTAACTTCGGCTACGAACGGCTCGTAACAAATTGCTTACCCTGCAGCGGGCGCGTGTGTTGGTCATGCGCTTGGAGTTGGTCGACGGTAGGGTTGACCGCTCAGGTAAGTGAGCGTGGTGATCAAAGGGGGCGGCACGCCTTTAGGCGTGGGCCGGTGCGTTGCAGTGTGTGTGTGTGTGTGTAGGTGTGTGTGTGTGAGTGTGTGTGTGTGTGTGTGTGTGTGTGTGTGTGAGTGAGTGTGTTAATGAATTTAAAATACTTCAAAAACAAGAATACTTTTAATACATATAAATATCTATTAGAATACATACAAATATGTATAGCATATTAAATACGATGATACGTTTTCTTGTAACATAGTTAATAAATACAAATATTTCAAATACAAGAAAGTTTTACTAATATATTACACTAGTATTATAATATATATTACACTTACCACTATATTATACAAAATGTATTCTGGAAGCCTTTTCAAATTACTGACTGAGATTATTACATTTTTTAATTATATTCTAACCTAGAAATATAAATGTTAATTGTACTTTCGTTTGACAATGTGCCCTGTAGGTGTGTTATTTCGAATGTGTTATATCAGTTATTTATGAAAATTGCTGTTTAAATACATTTTGTAAAATATTTTATGATTCGTGTGAACAGAACACGCTAGTTATAATAAAAGATGTAATTTGCTAAAACTTCGTTTTTTAGTTATTATTATAAAAAAAATATAAATCAAAAAATAAACATTAATTAACAAATAAAAATTAAGAATTTCTTGTATAATACACGATAATTTCTCCTTTACTATTAGAATTTTTACTCCTGATTTTAGTAAACTAATATTTGAAATAATTAAATATATATAGAAAGTGGTAAAAGAAGACTTATTTTCTACTTATATACCAGAAAAACATAATTAACTTTCCATACTTAAACAAGATAAAAGTTTAACCATTAGGTAAAATAATAACCTACTATTTTCTTATGTATAACTTACAACCGACATTTAGACTCATGAAAAGTAAGATGTATGAATAAAATAATTCAAAACCTTTTAGTACCTTATGCTCACTGAGATGAGTTCAGACGTAAATCATTCTTATTTGACGTAAAATATCGTACACTACCGCGTATCTAGCAATAATACATTTATATTCCTTGGGCGGCTAAATTGGATGGAATGATGTAGATCTATGAATTTGTGAGTAATGACTCAGAATCTAGCTTTTCGTTTCTTGTAAGTATACAGACATTAGCAGATACAAATTTCTTTGTAAATGTGTCCATTGAACGCAGATTTAGTAGCTTCAATTCAATCGGAATAACAAATAACATGAACTGTAAGCTACATGTTTTTTTTTAACATTTTCCCTACTGAGATGGAAGAATTAGCTTGCAGCTGATATTAGTCATTTTGAACTAGTTAAAACTACAAACACATGGAATTATATTATTTTAAAGATTACAATAATAACGTTCTTTGTAGATCTTTTACAAAAGGATACAGCAAAGTTGTTTGTCTCAATGATAGTTATGTAAACATTTTGTAAACTTCGAAATTAAAAAAAAAGTTAATAATTAACATACACATATATATATATATATATATATATATATAAATATATATATATACAAAAAATATATATATATATATATATATATATATATATATATATATATATATATATATATTTCTGATTATACATTAAAAGTATGTCCAATGTAGATACTTAATCTCTCAAACTTTGTAGTCATGTTGCACCTAACTACATTCCCTTACCTAAGTAGTAACATAGAATAGTGAATGGGTAGTAGACATTTGTGTAGTATAGTGCAGGATACAAACAACTAGAGTGGGGATGTTTGTCTTCACAATTGTCTTACATAGATACAACCTACATAAGTTATACCCCTATAGCCACTTTTTCTCATGCAACCCAAAGTAACTTCAACCGGGTGTTCGCATAAATAATAACAACAATAATTGTTTATTTTAATCTTCTAGTAACCTATGGAAAAACGTTATCTCTTGATTTATTCGAATGTATGTTCTTGGTGGATAAATGACAATCGGCAATATTTACAACTCAAACAAGCGGTTTTTCTTGCTGAAACATTCTACTTAGCACATTGCTCGGCGTTTTGCACATACTGGTACTGGTTGCAGTGTGTACAGTAGCTAGTGATCATCCTTCTGATGGCTGCTGGATAAATATAACAAATCTGTTTGGCTCCTCCTTGCTTTGGAGCTCTTGGGTGGCTGGGATTCCAAGTATCTCAGAAATCTGTGATTTTGCGTTTTCCCCCATGTTAATCGTTTAAAGACGGGACCACATTGCGGTTCAGTTACTTTCATTGCTACGTCGAAGATCTGAATTACACGTGATATGGATTTTACAACTTATCGTTGTGGGGTATATGTGATCTAGTACAGTCCCCACAACATTACGTTTTGAAACCACCCACAATGTTACGCATTGGAGCGCGAATATCCACTGGATTAGGAAGAGGGATTCAGAGATAAATTATGTTTAGCTCCAATGAATAAAGATTGTGAGATAAATAGGTCAGGTTTAGGCACACGATTAGGTGTGGAATTTACACTAGATACAGGGTTGTCATGAATTGGATGATCGAAAAAAGGTGAAGATTAGACGTTAGGTGGAGGATCGCAGTAAGGAGAAAAGACACTATGTGGAAAATCGGTGTAACGAGGAATGTCGAAGATACGAGTTTCAGCGTACGCGGAGAATAACATAGTGCAAGTCCTCTGCGGCTTTTTTTATTCCTGTGTGGTCTAAGTATCACTGTCTGATTATTTTGTCGTGGCTGTGGCTCCAACTCTTGGATCGTAAGTTACGTCTGCATCCGTATAGTCTCCCAGTCCTTATAATTGGCAAGATTATCCTATAGTACATCTTAATTTTCACTATCATTTATTATTCCAATTAACTCTCAATTATAAATCCAGCTACGTACTCATCAACCCAATAGTAACAAAACCTGGTCTGGGGTAGGGAACATGAAACTCTGTTTCACTAAAACGCATGCAAACTTTAGCGGCGAAACTGCGTATCTGGCATCTACCAGTCCAGATAGCAAGCTATTAAACGCATGGTCCTTCAACTTAGAGTGAGACTATATCTGAACTAACTCATTGATATGCATAAGTTCAATGATAATATTGCCAAACATGTAAAAACTTATTCATACAAACAAACACATTCGTATATTTCAAAGAATTAATCGAGATAATAATATTAACTTACCTGCATTTCCTCACCTCCATTTTCGGTATTTCCAAAAGCTCGGTATCAGTTAAGTACCAAGAGGCCTACAACAAAAGGTGTAAAATATAAATTGCACAACTTGCACACTACTCTACGCTAAGCTAGTCAGATTTAACACTGATAAAATCATACTATAGGCAAATACCATTAAATATCAATTACAGTATTACTTATTTGAAACTTTCTGTTTATATTTCCAGATGTTGCGTAGGTAAGTGAATAAATGTGAACTTACTTGCTGACGAGTTTCGAATCAATTGTTGAATTTACGAAGCTGATATCTGCTCATTAGTAGAGTGTCAGCTTCGTAAATGAAACGATTGATTTGAAACGCGTCAGCCAGTTAGTTCAAAAGGATTCCAATTTCCATAGTTAAGGAATAAATACTTATAGTTTATTCAGTGAATTCTTAATAAGAACTACAAGCGCCGTTTTTAATTTATATAATAATTTCTATATAGTGTGCTTGAAAACGTGAACTAAAAACAATTATGCACTTAATTTCCCCTTATATCAATACTTTTAAATTGATTTATAATGTTTCCTCTATATTATTATTACAACAGTCACATATTGTTTGATATATAGCATTTTAGTGATTTACAATATTTTGCATATATATATATATATATATATATATAAAGAATCTCAATCGTATATACGTATTTCATGCATAATTTTACACATTTTATTTTTAAACCAAAAATTATTGTGAGATGTACAGTTAAATAAACATATTGCAGTTAAAAAGATAGATTTCAAATACTGTGTCTTTAGATAAATATATTTAATGCATGACAAGTTCAAGCTTTGCATATAAAATATGAAGCAAGTAAAACGTTTACATTGACTCGACAATATTACACAGCTTGCTAGCTCTCATTTCCTAGCTCTCGTTTCTTAGATTTAGAAATAATATACTGTATTATACATTCCGTTTTATATCGTTATAACCTCATTACTTAAGAAATAGATTTTATCTCTTTCAAAAGGAAATAAAATGAACTTCAAAGGAAAGGCATTATAATTATGTCTTTTTTGAAATACATTTGTTGTTTCAAATAAACTTTGTTCTATAAAATGCTTTTATCATTTGCTCAACAAATAGCAGGAATAAAGCATAAGAAGCTTTACAAAAATGTATAAGTGTAGATATGCAATTTCTAAATTGCGTTTCTCTTATTCTATATTTATATATACATTTTTATCATTACATTTCTCTTTAAAATACTATTTTTTTAAGCTTTTTATCAGTATAACATACAGGAGTTTCGAAACCTGATACACCATCATCACCTTAAACAGCGATCAAAATATCGTCTAGGGTGATAACTGTATGGGAGAGTCTTGATAATAACAAAGTGTTAATTAAATGATATGAAACTTTAAGCAAATAATATTAAAAATAGTATATATATATATATATATATATATATATATATATATATATATATACATATATTATTCTTGTGTTATTGACTAATCATTAAAATTATTTATTTACTTTATTAACTAGTGTAATATAATAATTAGTTATCGAATTAATAAATTTACTATTTACATTTAAAATATTAGTTGACACTCACATATTTCGTTTATCAAATATTATAATGTGAACCGAGAAATCCAAATTTACTACTAAGGAAGTTTACAGAGGTTTTATTAATTTTATTTGGTCAGCATTTTAGACAAAACATCTAGAGTCTTATTGTTAGTGTACTTTCTTCTGCGCTGATCCAAGCTTTGCACGGATGTAACCTTTCTGCGAGCGCTGTAATAGTTCCGGTTGTAAATTCTACAAACTTATAGGCCTAAACGTAATGTTATAAACTTGTATATTTATGTTCCTAAAATAAAAAATAAATTACACTTATACAAATGTTTATGTTTTTTACTATGTTTTGAAATATTTTCATTACGAACTTTAAAGAAGTTCGTTTTCTCTTTGTAGCAGAAGTTGTGTGAAACAATATCTAGTCAAGTTGCTGGGTAGGTGAATAGTTCGGGACTATTCCCTGTAACGGAAAGCGATGATAGGTCAGGTCTTCACGAAGTTACATTTTCTCCTGCTTGACAATGATTAACTTTATAACTACTAAAAACTTTGGGCTACCCAGTTTCTTACTATTAACCTATCTCTAACACCTTTTAAACAACAAAATCCTCTTCTTCATTTCTTAGATTGTTTTCTGTCTATTTTTTTCTTACTGTGGCATACCAGCCATTAAACATGACTTTTTATGGGAATACAGCTCTCTCACTGTTCCGTAGCTGTCAACACTTTTATTATTTTTTTTACTATTTATAGCTTCTCTTTAACTCTCTGGGCGGCTACAACCTATCGAAAAATGCTTTAAAATTCTATATGTTTTTCTACATTTAAGAAAATGTTTACCATTTAGAAACCCTTAGAATATGATTATCTATATATTTTTTATAAGTAAATAGCAGCTCTTACTTTTGAACAATAACATTTATATTGCTCTGAAGAATGTAATTTATCCGCCACGTGGTAGTTTTTTATTGAATTTTCATTTACAAATACAATATCATGTAATATTTAAGAAAAAAGCTATTAATGACGAGAAAAGAATATTTTTAATTATAATAAGTTGTACAAAATAATTAATGTCCTAAGGACGCCATACATAAGTGGTAAACATAAAATGTAATTACTTTATTTTAAAAACGAAAGTTTTCTGCGTTTCTTATGATTATCAAGTATTTTAAAATCCCTAACTAATGCAATCCTTAGTTTAAGTATTAGCATATTATTATTGTTCGTGTGCTGCAACAATACAGATTAAAACCTCTGGTCAAGAATTACAAAGTTCCTTGTAAGCTGGACGTGAACAGAAGTTATTGACGTGTAAGCTGCTGATGCTCAACGGAATGTTAAATCCCTTTGTAAACTAGAGGGAAAATATTTGTTTTCTGTAAAAATACCTGTTTCCTCGATATAATCATCAGGTTTTTTTGGGGGGGGATGTGTTAAATAAAATGTGAACAATAATAATGATTTTCAATAAGAGCTATAATAAAAATTACTTCTTTAAAATAATTTCAAACAAGATTTAACCTTTAAATACATACATTATCACAACCTGCAGACATAAGACTCTCGTGAAATCTCTCGTAATTTTATCAGTTCTTTACAATGTTGATGTGACATTCAAAACTGTGAATTAGGTTGGTGACTGGTTTTAAATCCCAATCTAGTACAATTAATTAAACTAAAATTTTATCTTTGATTACAAAGTTGTAATATTTTAATGCTGTCTGCGAGCATATGAACCATTATTACTTATTGTTGGATATGTGACGTAGTTGTATAGATTGGCAATCTAACTCACAATAGTTGCATTTCAATCCTTTAATAATAAATTGAATACACTTGGTATTGAATTAGCAACTGATAGGAATAACGTATCGTAATTGGTAATATAGTACTAGCTTTTAAATAAAAGTTGTCAATGCCTTTAGAAATAAACTATCAGTTTGAAATATAATCGTATACACCAGGAGGGCTATAGCTTGCAATTTGTTATCTTCAATTTTGAATTCCCATAACAGTTTACAAGTAATTCCTATTAAATCCGATTTCATTTAGAATAGTTTGGTATGTGTTTAAGAAATAACAATTTAGAAAAATACCTAAACTATTTCTTAGTAAGTATGATGACTTTTCAAAATATATCCTAAAGTATTTGCAATATCTATAATTTTCACAGTAATGACCGATTTAATAATGTAATTGTATGTGTTTAAACGTAGACTTCCAATTTCCATAAGATTGGCATCTGCATTATTGCTACCAATAAAGTTAATGCCCGCTTCTCCACTATGGTTATCACGTTACTTTGTATTGATGAAGCCTATTAAACTTTGTATCACTATCTTATGCATATGCAAATGAGTTATACCCCAATTACCCATATCTGCAGGAAACAGTCACACTGTTAGGCCAAACAATACTCATTTTTCATCCTATATACAGAAACTTATATTACATGTATCTATATCAAAGGTTGATAGTGGTTGTTTGAAAATATTTGTGATGTTAATTGATTTTATAAGCTCTTTTACTGCCAAAAGACTACTTTGTAACATAAACCAATAAATAGAGTTAAACATTGAAAAACTCACTTCCTTTAGTGCTAGTTTACGTCTATTGCACAAAAGCCTAATGATTTATTAATTTTTTTATAGCGAATATTTCACAATGTATTTATTTCATTATATGTCCTTACCTTAATTTTTGTAATTAGCCACACAAATATTAATTATCAAAAAAAAATTATAAAACTTGCCCAGTCTATAAATTATTCCACATTAAACTCTTACAGATTATTTATCATACATTTTTCGCTCAATAATTTCTTCTTTATTCAGATATAATAATTATCACTGAATTTCCGATTTAAAACACATGAAGTAAATATCATAATTAGGACCCTTGAAAAAATCCATTGCTAGATTGGTTTAAGTAAAACGAAATTGACTATGTATGTAATTATAGAGGTTTATAGTTCATGTTAGTCTTCTGGATGCTTTATATGGATTGATTCAGATTAGGGATTGATAATGGTGGCTTGAAACGATTTTTTATACAATTCTATACTATCTTTGTCGAGAAAAACGTATAAAAATCAAAAAACTGAAAATATTCCTAAATTTCCTGCTTTTAATTTAAATATTGTTACCTTTATCAAATTTCTGATAAAAAAGCAAAAATTCTTTAAAATTTCACCACAATCACAAATCCTCTCACTAAGATTTTGAACTTAGCTAAACTCCCGGATTTCAAATTTAATTAGAAAAAAAACAGGTAATGTATCAAGAAATTCCTAAATATCTATCACTTTCTTTTAGTTTCATTGATTTTGTCCCCTTGTTCACCACCACAAGCAGATTTAATCCACACCTGGCACCGTTTGATTTATGCGAGCAACACCAGTCCACTGCAGCTCCGCCTTAGGTAACCAACCCAAAATAGCATGGTGGTGTCCCTTAGGGCCACGCCGTTCTTCATCCAGTGGATTAGTACATGCAGAAGCGTCGCTAAAGCGTATGATCTCCGGTTCCGTATCGACGGCAGTAGTTAAGGGATAACGTCACCCAGCCGGTATCTGAAGACGAACCTCCAGTAGGCAAACTGCGCCCAACGTCCGGTGCGAATGATTTACTTGAAGCGTCGTACCGAACCGACACACCGACCACCTTCCCTTAATCCCCCTTTCCTATCACTTCCCTAACCTACTGTTTATACCATCTTGTTCTTCTGATGTCCCTCCAAGGAAGGATTGACTCATAATACATAATTTTTTTACTCCCATACCTAAAGAGATTTTTCTAATATACTACAAGTAATTCTACAAGGAAATTCAACTTTAAAACACCTTCCATTTTATTATTCATAAAATTATTATAAATATTAGAAAATTAATCCACATATTATTACATTATTCTTTTATTTTAAATTAATAAGACACTATGCAATTTCACAAAAATTACCACCAATCCGTTAGGTCTATATAATTATTGTTATTATAACTGGACTCTTACATTTGCGTTAATAGGACTAGATTATTGTTATATATTACAACTGCCATTTAGGATAATTATTTAGGATCAAAATTTAATTTAAAATAATTCTGTGAAACTATTTAGTAGCCAAATACCCAGATTTACAATAGACGCTATTTATGAGTTCAATAAAATATGAGAAGAATTATATATGTAATAAATATCTTCTAGTTTTTAGTAGCGATAATATAAATTTAACAATCGAAACTACATCTTAGAAAATTCTTGATTACTAAAAGAGCCAAGAGTTATATAATTATATAACAGTATTAATATCTAACTTATATTAGTAAGAAGTTGTCCTTGTTAGTTAAGGAAATATATTTCCTGTTAGGTAATATTTTATAAAATAAGAGTCAGACGAGCATCTTGAAAACGAAACTTGTGGTGCTACAGTAGAGAAGAAAATATATCTAGTTAAATGCAAATTTATTTAGCAAAAAATATAGAAATTTCATAAACCAATTTCTATGCAGTACAAACTTCTGCAGATAGTTTTATGACCTTGAGATAAATTGGAATTCAGATGCATGAATCAAGTATTTATGTGAATATTTTAATACAGTAATTTAAAATTATATTTGACGCTACCAATACCCAACATTTGATGACATAAACACAGCATATCAACCCCCCCCCACTTATATTCAGAAAAGGCCTTCCATGGGTTTACTACCATTTGTATTATACCACAAGCAAAAAAATTCACCAAATGATATTATGTCATGTAGACCGGTATCACCAATCCCTACAATCTCCCAGTTATTCGATAGGCTCTTATTGGAAACGGTTAAACCAGTCATCGAGAAAACGTATCTCATTCCAGAATATCAGGTTAGATTCGGATAGAGATCGAGTCAATAGAATAAATAGATGTAATAAAAAAAACCTTAGATGGTAAACATATTTGCACTGAACTATTTCTACATAAGGCCCAAGCTTTTAATTAGGTGTGACATAAAGATTCGATCCTTACATTAAAAAAGATGCTCCCAAAGAAGTATTTTTCATTGGTATCATCATTTATATAATACAGAGAACGTTCAAAATCAAAAAGGAAGGGGATTATCCCGAAATTAAAGAAATCAAAGAGGAAGTACGCCAAGGTGTGGTAGTATACTTGGTCCAGTATTCTGTCTACTTTACACCTGTGATATTCTAAACAACCAAGAAATGAAATTTAAATTTTTGTAGAGGAAACTGTAATATATACATCTTCCGACAAAGTCCAGAGAACAACAAACAAACTCCTGGAAAAGATTGATAAATTGAAAATCAAACTGAATTTAGTTAAGTTAGTCCACATCAACGTCACAACTAAAGTACCGAGAGATCGTTTACTATTGGATGATAACGAAATATTCATTTTTTATAAATATAAAGGTATACATCTAATATTAGGAAAATCAGAACAAATAAATCTTCAAATATCGTAAACACTATTGGCTTTTGTGAGAATCTCTAACCACTCATTAGAAAATAGCATAGAAACCTACAATCAGATCTTGAAACCGGCTTCATAGCAGCAATTTGTGAGGCTGTGCAAAGTAATCTAATGTAGAAATTCTTAAGTTGTTCCAAAATATGGTCTTGATAAATATGATTAATGTCCCTTGGTGTGTAAAAAACAAAGATATTCGCAGAGATCTGAATATCCCGACGATAACAGAAGAAATAAAAAAGGTAACAATAAACATGAAATGAGACGTTACCTTCATCCATGTGCAGTAGCTCTTGAACCAGTACATGGTTAGAATATTGAAGATTACCAAACCATTTGATTAAGCTTAGTGTAGTGTGCTGTGCTAGTTCTAATATATTTTATTGAATGTAACCAGACAATAACTAAAGAGTTGATCGGCATTTTAGTATTATGAATACTTAGGGTAAGATAACGCCCGAAAGTTCAAAGTTGGTCTAATAAGACCAGTTTTAATAATATTGAAAAAAAATATCCAACTTGAAATTAATTTCAGTAATTAAAAAAACGTTTGTTATCAATTCAGTTGTAATAAAGTTTTAATTTAAATAAGAACGAAAATATAAATACAAATATCTAAATCTTGAAATATTTAGTAGCATTGGTACACATTTACCTACTACAATATTTTTACAACGAATGGGTTGTTGTGTTGATAATAAGATGGGAGGTATTAATGTTTTATCATTATTCTGTTATTTAAATAATACAAAAGACCAATTTTTAAAATATGCCTTTGGTATGTAAAAAACAAAGATATTCGCCGAAATCTGAATATCCCCACGATAACAGAAGAAATAAAAAAGGTAACAAAAACCATGAAACGAGACTTTACCTTCATCCATGTGCAGTAGCTCTTGAACCAGTACATGATTAGAATATTGAAGAGAACCAAACCATTTGATTAAGGGTAGTGTAGTGTGATGTGCTAGTTCTAATATATGTAACTGAATATAACCAGACATTTTAGTAATATGAATACTTAGGGTAAGACAACGCAAAAAAAGTTCATAGTTGGTCTAATAACACCTATTATTAATAATTATGAAAAAAAATATTTAACTTGAAATTAATTTCAATAATTAAAATATTAGTTGTTATCTACTCAGTTGTAATAAAGTTTTAATTTAAGTAAGAACGACAATATAATTAAAAATGTCTAAATCTTGAAATAATTAGTTGCATTGGTACACAAATAAATACTACAATATTTTTACAACGAATGTGTGGTTGTTTTGGTATTAAGATTGGGAGGTATTAATGTTTTATCATTATTCTGTTATTTAAATAATACAAAAGACCAATTTTTAAAATATGCCTTTGGTATGTAAAAAACAAAGATATTCGCAGAGATCTGAATATCCCCACGATAACAGATGAAATAAAAAAGGTAACACAAACCATGAAACGAGACTTTACTTTCATCAATGTGCAGTAGCTCTTTAACTTCTCGATAACATAATAAATGAAGTTGTTACCGACTTAAGTAACTAGGAAGTCCCTATCATAAAGTCGTCAAGTATTCACTGAGCTAGCAATAGAATCGTTCATAAAGATTTGGAATAAATATGCAATCACATATATAAAAGTCATTGTAAAAGCAAGTTGATTAGACATTTCAAACTATTTGTAAGTACTAAAGAATAACAGGATGTAATATCTTGAGCTACCTTGAACATATCTTGAGCTACCTTGAAAATATTTTGAGCTACCTTGAAAATATTTTGAGCTACCTTGTTTTACTTGCTCAAGTTATTAATATAATAAACTCAATTTTTACAAAAATTGTAACCTATTAAATTTTGTAATTAAAGAATTGTTTGAAATACAAATATATATATATATATATATATATATATATATATATATATATATATATATTCATTTATTTGCATATGTGACGATAGTATCTAGTTATCAATAATAATAAAATAATATGAGTCAATTATTTTGAAAAATGTTATCCAAAAAAGTAAAATGTGAAGTAGTTAATGTTTTATATATTGTGATTTGGTTTTGAATTATAATAAATTGCTTTCAGTGGGGTGTAAGTAAGAAAGGCAATTCTTACAGATAATGTGAGTCACTTGGACGTAAATGCGGTCAATGTAAAGGTCAACCGTCTTTTATTAGTTATGATCTGACAAAATGCAATCTTTTTTAATGTATATGTAATTTGGTATAATGATATTTAAATCGAAGTAAGAATTTCTTGTAGCCTTGTTTTGACATAATGTTATTGCTAACACGTATTGAAATATAAACATAAATATAAAACTAAATTTTAAAATAAAAAAATGAATTAAATTCAAAATACGATTTAAATTTAATAGTATAGTGATTTTAGAAGCTATCTTACCCATCTATTCCATTCATTTTATGTTTTCAAGATATTTATCGAATCATTCATTTGTTAACATAAGTGGTAACACTCATTTCAAACTGATATCTCTTGTTATTCAAAAATAAATGCAGATGATTGTGTTAAAGTAAATGAGATGAAACCTATAAACCATTTTACCAGACATTAATATTACGTAAACACTCTTCGATTATGCTACACAAAGATAGTCTAAAGACGTCGTGTTCAGTAAATAAAAAGGAAACGCAAGCTGCCAACCTAATTTTTGTAACAACTAAACCCACATTCTGAAAATATTTTGAATAAAGTGTTTTATCCATCACGAGGCAGAAGTGATACGCAATTTTCACAATACACAAGGACTTTTCAAGATATTTTTCACGGAATAAGACGTCCTAAATAAATGTAATATCCGGGAAAATGAGTGTTTATAAACGTATCTTTCTATTAGTGTAGGTTTTGTTGCGTTTAGATTCATTTACGTTTTAAAAATTTGTAGTTGACTTTGTCGAACTTGAAGAAATGTGTCGCACCTCGCATTCTCATTGCAAAGCCGTGCGTTGCGAGACATGCGTTAAACAAATCTTTATTAGTACGACTGACTATTCTGCTAGTGAACAAGTAATATTAAATTAATGAATCTCATCGAATTATAACTAAAAAAAAATATATTTGTTAAATAAAGTTTACATGTTACATTAATGATGGAAGTATAAAGAACAAAATTTGCATGCAAGGAAAAGAGGTCAAATGAGACAGATTCTACTGTCATGGATCCTCCTCTTGTCAGAGCCTGGATGTAACCGCATTAGATAATATCAATTAGTTGCCACCTCTATATCTTAATGGAGACTTCTTATACCAATTTCAAATCAATTATTGAGTCGAATGTTGTAAAGATGATTGATATGTTTTACTCTGGCAATTCTATAAAAATTGAGAAAAAGTAATATGCAATAGTAATGTCAGAAATTTAATAATATTTTTTATATAAATACATATATACAAACAAAAGTGGTTACCTTAAAACTAAATATTTTGTTGAAATAATTCCTTTTTTAAGTTTTTAATAAAGTGACAATATTTATCATTGTTTTTTTAGTTTTTTATTTCTAATTTTGTGACAGTATTTGAATACAGTTACCTAACTACTTTATAGTTTGTTTATATAAAAAAATGTATTTCTCTATATGGATTCTATAAACAAATTATCCTCAAGTGCATATTTCCATTCAAACCAAATATATATATATATATATATATATATATATATATATATATATATATAGAGAGAGAGAGAGAGAGAGAGAGAGAGAGAGAGAATAAATACATATATATTCGTAGCTAATTTTAAAACATTTGTGAGCTCAATTTTTTGTAGAAATTATTTTCTATTCCTTATATTTGTTTTTATATCCTATTTGTAGAGTTATAATTGTTTTTATATTTGCCCAGAAAAATGAAATTTGTATTATGAAAACAACTATTGTTAGAGGCTAACTTTAGCCTCTATTTAATTTGGCAAAAAAGTTGTTGATATCATCTCTAACATCTAATCTAATTTAATGTGTATAAATAAATTTTAGGTTAATTATTTTCTGTTACATGTATTTCAAAAAAGTCTTATATAAAGTTTAAACTATAATACTGAAATGAAATAATAAAAGTTAAGGTCGAAGTTGTACGTATAATACTAATGTAAGCGTTTTTAAACATCCGTTTAGTATGGATATTCGAACCTGAAATGTAAACTATATATCTCAATAATTTACAAGGCAACTTTATCTCAAAGTGAAGAATATAACAATGAAAGTGAAAAATATCATTAGGTTATAATTCTAAAATATGTCCTTTAATGGAATTTTATAACATAAATATCCATGTCATGATTACAACCTATTATTAGATTTTCAAGATTTCTAGTATATGAAGGGGGTATAACCAAGATCATCTATTTATATATATATATATATATATATATATATATTTATATATATGCATAAAAATTAATGTTTGTATGTGTGTATGTATGCTATGGACGCCTAAATCGCTGAAGAGAAATTGATGAAACTTATAAGGTTTGTTTACCATGTTCACAGGATGGTTCACCTGTGAGGCTTGGCGTAGATCAATCCAGTCCTCCGCCTAAGAGGCTTAGGATGGTTCAAAAACCGATGTATATATGTATGTGTGTATGTATGTGTCTTATGGACATCTAACCCGCTAAACAGAAGTTAATTTAGTTTGTAGGGATTGTTTTACATATTCCCAAAAGGGTTTGTGTGAAGTTAGGTGTAGCTCGGTCAATAGGGCTCCGACTCAGAGCCTTAGGATTGTTAAAAAACCGATGTATATATGAGTGTATATATATATATATATATATATATATATATATATATATATATATATATATATATATATATATGTGTGTGTGTGTGTGTGTGTATTTTAAAGACACCTAGACTGCTAAACAGAAGTAATGAAATTTGCAGGTGTTCTATAACATATTCTCAGGATAGTTCGTGTGACGTTTGGTCTATATCCATCTAAAGGGTTCCGCAGAGGCCTAGGATGTTTAAAAAACTGTTGTAAGCCTATATATGTATGTATGTGACTTATGGACGCCTAAACCGCTGTACAAAAGTTGATGACATTTGAATTGTTTATTTAACATACTCCCGGGATGGTGCGTGTGACGTTTGGTCTAGATCCGTCCAAAGGGTTTCGCCCCAGAGGCCTAGGATAATTCAAAAACTGTTGTAAGCCTATACATGTATGTATGTATCTTATGGACGCCTAAGCCACTGTACAAAAGTTGATGAGATTTGAATTGTTCTTGTAACATACTCCCGGGATGGTGCGTGTGGCGTTTGATGTATGTAGAGCCATCCACAGGGCTCCGTTACAGAGGCTTGCGATTGTTCAGTAATCGACATTTGTATATACGTGTGCTTTTAATGTTTAATGAACGCGTAATCCACTGAAGAGAAGTTATGATAATATGTAGGGTTTGTTAAACATATTCCCACGATGGTTCAAGTGAGGTTTGGTGTAAATCCATCTACAGGGCTCAATCCCAGAGGCTTAGGATGGTTCAGTGTACAGACTTCCATA
Source organism: Prosapia bicincta (assembly GCA_036971475.1). Classification (NCBI taxonomy): domain Eukaryota; kingdom Metazoa; phylum Arthropoda; class Insecta; order Hemiptera; family Cercopidae; genus Prosapia; species Prosapia bicincta. Next base: position 56,469,444 of record JBAIZL010000002.1, read on the forward strand.
AGTCCAATGTTAAAATGTACATTCACTAGCGTTATCGCTAATACAAGCTGGAGTCCCACAAGGCAGCGTATTGGGACCAATCCTGTACTTGTTGTACACCAGTGATCTTCCGCAAACAGCCAACGTCATCACGGCCACTTTCGCAGACGACACAGCAAACGCAGCGACAGCGAAAACCGTTCAAGAATCGACAACACGCTTACAAAGATCAAACGATTCAGTTGAGGCTTGGACCAAGAAATGGCGCATCAAACTCAACGACCAGAAGGCAGTCCATGTGAACTTTACAAACAAGAGGATCCCAAACCCTCAGAGGCTCGAAATGAATGGAAGTGTTATCCCATATCATGATTCAGCTAAATATCTCGGCATGAATCTTGAAGCAAAAGCCAAATGGGTCGAGCATGTCAAAATAAAACTCACAGAACTCCAGACTCGCTACAGGCAAATGTATTGGCTACTCGGTCGAAATTCACGGGTATCAATATACAACAAGCTATTGGTATATAACCAAATCCTCAAACCGGTTTGGACGTATGGTATACAGCTTTGGGGCTGTGCCAGCAAATGTCACATACAAGGGATACAACGCTTCCAGAACAAAGTACTAAGAAACATCGCTAACGCTCCTTGGTATGTGCGTAACAGTGACTTGCATTGCGATCTTGGTGTACCCATGGTCGAGGAAGTCATAAAACAGAACGCCATCAAACACGTAAATCGGCTCACTCAACACGAAAATCCTGAGGCACTGAGACTTCTCGACAACAACCACCTGACAAGACGACTCAAAAGGACAAAACCATTTGAACTCGTTGAACGACAAGAGTGACAACAATACTCTTCCTCACGCCGGTTGGCTTCCAACATCAAACAAGATACAATAGAAATCAATGGATTCTTTGTAATATAAGCTAAAATATAATTATTAAATGTAAATTAATGGTTGGTCAGAAATGACCAGTTTTAATAATAAAAAAAAAAAAAAAAAAAAAAAAAAAACTAGCGTTATCGGAATTAATTTTAAAAAAATTATAAACAATATGTAAAAATAGAAATTACTATTTATTAGAATTTATATTTTTTATTTTAACAGTTTACAATTGCTAAATTCTATATACGCCGATAATTCTATGTATAAAAAGTAGGAACGGCGATAATATTTTTGCAAAATTTGAATCAACCTAGCCTGTACAACGAAACCAAATTACCCACATAAACCTGATACCCAACTAAATCCAGCCAGAAATAATAGGTGGCCGGTTCAAAGGATAGCTGGTCTTAATGCCATTAGTACCGATTATTTCATCAGATCTAGCAATTGATTTCAAACGACTACAATATTCTTTGCGTCTTGCATTCGCAATAACCATAAACAATGCACAGGGACAATCATTGACCATTAAATGTAATAACCGTAGTCTAAAATGGTAAAGCCTAGAATTGAGGTTAGGAATAAAAGTATATTTGACTCGGTTCAACAAACGTGTATATATGTTTAAATATATAGTATCTTGAGTTAGGATTATCATATAGTCAAAAGGTAAATATTTCAGGAAATTAAATTGTAGAAAAATAAACCGTTCAGAAACCGATTATAATAACATATGCGATTGTTTATCGCAATGTAGTAACTTTTGAATTTACTACTTGTATATCGATGAAAACAAATCTAATTTAGACATAAATAGAGTACAGTCCTGAAATTAAGATTCCAATGTTTCGATCTTCCGTTAAATTCCAGCCGATTTCTATTCGAGCTTTTTTAACAATTTGTAAGAAATTAATGGGTCGGGCTTTCAAGATATGTTTATATCAATACGGTATCAAAAGCTAATGAGTCGGGCTTCAAAGAAATATTTACTTCAATACGGTATGCAAAGAAAATGTCCTCGGCTTTCAAGTTAATAACAAGTAGGCTTCAAATTGTTAAAACAAAAGAATGTTTTCTCATATTATTAAAGTAGCATGAATGGCGTGATTAAGTAAATATGATTAGGCTATTATTCATATTTCTAATATATTTAAGAAATCGCTGGTTTCTTTAAAATGAAGCAGAAACGCAAACTATTCTTTCCGAATATTAATTTCAGTATTTAAAAAATTCTCAAACTTTGAATATATTCAGAGCTCAAACTAACATTCATTAAATAAAACAAAAATACCAGTATCTGACAAAATAATTAGTATAAATTCAAAATAAGTATAAATTATTAATGACCAGTAAAAGATTTTTAATATAACATCTTTCCATTAGTAGGAAGAAATGTTACTATGTTAATTGAAGGATTTAAATCTTCAAAATATAATCAATAAATAGTAATAAAAGTTGTATGGACAATTTTTATTTTCACAATATGCCTCATTTATTTTACACAAACTTTAAAATCTATTATTACTATGATTGTAAAATATATTATTATGAAGGAACAAAAAGTCTCAAACTAGAGTATTTTCTGGGATTTAAATTATAGGAATACATTTATGTTTCATGGTATATAATATTAAATTTCAAGTAAAACTTCTATATCAACTTCCGACGCTATAAAGCCTAAACAAAACTTTGAGTTTCTGTAAAATTAGAGAAAAAAATTAAGCCTTTTACTGGGAAAGGGAGAGTGGCGAAAATGTTTTAGTGATTGAACTCTGAACTCTTGGAAACATTGAGAAAGAACGACTGGAGTTTGATCTTTATTCACCTATGACGACGTGACATAGGTGAATTTCCTTTCTATCAAATAAAAAGGAAAGACAGAGAGAGAAATAAAATAGATAAGTTCTATTCTATGGCCATGTATTATTGAACATTCTAAAACAATTGATTAATCGACAATAACTACTACAGCTTTGAAACTTTCTCTCTTTTACTATGTTTAACCGTACGCTAGAGTACAATAAAAAAATTAAGTTTATATATAAATTAATATTATATATATATATAGAATATCAAATGTGTTTTCCTGTTAGAATATTTTTAAGATCAAATAATATACACAAATACAGGAATATTTAATTTATTGAATAATAAACTCAAAGCTTTTCGTTGGTTTACATTACCAACATCCTCAGGAGTTACAATACTAAGAATCAGATTCTTAGTATAGTAACTCCTGAGGATGTTGGTAATGTAAACCAACGAAAAGCTTTGAGTTTATTATTCAATAAATTAAATATTCCTGTATTTGTGTATATTATTTGATCTTAAAAAAAAAAATATATATATATATATATATATATATATATATATATATATATATATGTGTATATATATATATATATATTTATATATGCGCTGATGCGTATTCCTTCACCTATGAAAAATATAATAAATAGTAAATATCCAGAAAACATCCGTTACTTTTGTAGTGATTAGTATTGAAGTTCTGATCTTACTCTCCAATCTCATCAAGCACTGACGAGGTGTACCTAATAACAGTTGAAGAGCAAATAAAGATTACAGAGAGCTCCCCTCCTATATATATTAACCTCTCTTAGGCCCATTGACGTCTATCCACAGACACCTGACCTATTCTTCTACTTTTGTTGTGATACGTCAACGTGGTACAACAACGTTGTTGTTACAACGGATCAGAAATATAAGGTCACATATAGTACTAAGATTTTTCGAACTACAAAAATGATCGGCTGTAATCTGGATTTTAACCATTTGTCTTATATTTCATCTGATAAGAATACGTATGAGCATTATAAATCTCTAAAAGGAGATTATATTCAAAAATGTAGAGCAATACGAGAGGTTGCGTTCGAAGAAGGCTACTTTCACTTGTAAAATTCAATTTCTGATCCATTGTAGTAATAACGCTTTACCTATTTTTATTACGTTGTCACATCGCGCGAAAACTAGAACTGGAAATAGGTCAGCTGTGTGTGGACTAACGCCAACGGGCGAGGCTTCTTTCTTCTATATATAAAATGGGAGATGTTTGGGTTCTTCATTCGCTCTACGGCTGTTGTTGGTTTCTCCTCGTTAATGCTACATGAGATTCTGTCGAAATTTCAGAAATGCAATTCTACTGACTATAAAAACGAAAGTATGTACTCTGGATAGTAGCTATCCAGTTTATGTGTGTGTGTGTGTGTGTGTGTGTGTGTGTGTGTGTGTGTGTGTGTGTGTGTGTGTAAATAAATTAGGTTCCTATAAAATATTTCACATCGAAACCGATTTTTATTCCTTTGCACTATATGCTACCCCAGTAGAGTATTGAATGCGCTATATCTAGTACACGGTGTAGATGAGTTAGTTCTGTTGAGTTACCGTAATGAACTAATAGAATAATGAACTAATACAAATAGATTTCCATGTACATATTGTGCATAAATAATGCATACGGCGTCATAAAAAATGCATACGGCGTCATAAATAATAGAATTTATAAAATTTTATATTTCTAAGACAAATATATATAATACATATTTAATGGAATTACAAATAGGCAACAAGTATATCTGTATTTTATTTAAATTCTTTTTTTCCTTATCTTATGCCATGCACATAAAAATAATGACACCCATATTGTAAGTGATAAAGTAGATATCATGTTTTATTTATACGTAATTAATAAAATTATTAACAGTTATTACAATTTAAAATGGGAAATACCTATAAAACCTATTATTATACTATTTTAATTGTTGATGTACAAATAAACATAACTCGAGCAAAAGAAAATAGAAAAAAAGATAAAATTTCCCGGTTTTTTTCCATTAAGACGAGTTGAGATATAAATGTCCCTTTGTTGACATAAAATATAATTCTACATTAGGTGATCTATTACATAGAGTAATATATATAAAATATTTAATAGTTTCGTTTGAAGTTTATAATTATTGATTTTTATAATACATAATTTATGATGTTTATATAATGCAATCATTTTATAATAATAACATATGACTGTTGAGCATTAGGCACTTACATTTAAATGAATTCAAGTAAATAATTTTAAATTGTTACACAATTTGTTTTTAACTTATTTACGATACAATTATTAGATTGAATTTTGTTATAAATTATGTAAATCATAAAATAAAAAAAAGTTAAATTACAGTTTATAACATGTGTAAAAACATTATTTTATCCATTTCTTTGTTAGTTTCTTGTTGTTGTTAGTTTGTTGTTAATTTCTTAGCACATTACAAATTGTTATAGGGCGACCAATGGAATTATTTTTAACGACTCTATACTTTAACAAGATGTCTAAAAGACTTTAATAAGTTAATTGCTTTTCAACAGAGCTAAACCTGCTAGAGAAATATTTCACTCGTTAATTCTGGAGGTTTTATTTTTGCAACGTTCCGGGTGTGAAATGATTTCGCTCTGTAAAGAAAACAGTATTCTATTGGAACGGTGTTAGGTGAATGATGTGTGATGAAGTGATTAACATGAAATCTCACACTTACGAACACAGACCTATTTTACTACAAAAAAATCTATCAAAAGAAGAATAAAGACTAATCTTGCCTTTCTATGCTAATATCATACCTAATATAACAAGCTAGTTATCTGTTGAGTGACAACATAACATTGAGTCAAAATAGAGGCACCTGAAAATAAACAATATAAGTGAAACTTGTACAGGAGTTTTAGACAGTTAAAGTACAGGAAAATGTGGCAAAGTCAAATAACTGAAAGCCTAACAGGTATAGAGATTTTGCAAGAAATAAGTTTACAATTAACCTGTGATTTATCATAAGCTTTAAATGTTAAACTTCAATGTAGTAAGAATGTCGTACAGCTCCCTTGGCGTTTCAATGCCTCAATTATCGATCCCACAGCTTCCTCACTATTCTACACTGTAGTCAAATTTACCACTGTTTATCGCACTTTATTAATTTATTTTTAACTTTATGTTTGTATATTTCCAAGTGTTCATAAATAGTTCATTGAAATGATTACATACTTTACGTTATATTTTTATTTGTTGACTTATGAAATTTGTGGTAATTATTAGCATATGTAAAAAGTTAGACCTGTAAATATAAGTTTTATATAATTATATACTGGCCTATACATATTTGAAAATTCTACATTTTCAATACAAAAGTACCTAAAGTTATAACAAGTTTGCTAACAAAAGTTAATAGATAATAAATAATAATATTTTTTTTAATATGGGAATCCAAAAAATTTATTATATACATTATCTTATTTAAAGTACTTAATGAACACAATTTGTACTACTTATATAATGAAGAACCACAAGTTGTAAGTAGTCAGCTAAAGGCAGTATATTAGCGATCTAGCTGTGGTAAACCTAACATTGTAGAGGGGACATTGTGCCATTGATATGTTTAATTTAGCGATGTTTTACAACTCAAGAGATTACGAGGACTTGAAAGTACTGAAATGTACGACAGACAAAACCATGGAAATGTATCAAAATATTATTTTAGTGAACTAGTTGTAGTAATAAATTCAAAATATCATTACATATACGCAGTAGATATTTTTTCCATATCTATGCTTAGGATTAATGTGATAATATAAATTTCAATGGGAAAATTGCTTTCCAAAATCGAGCTTTCAATTTATACATAAAATATGAAGATGGTCATAGTTACTCATATTCTCTAGCTTTTATATAATACCTAGTTGTCCGGCGAACCTCATATCACCTAAATATCAATGAAAGGCGTGTTAACATTAACTGAACCTAATTTTGTATTTGAATAACATAATAATAATAGCAGAACTTATAGTAGGTGATCGAGAAAAGTAAGCTATTAAAAGCTCTTCATTGAATGTTATTTATTGAGGTGCATTCGGTTATACAATAATTTTTTTAATATTGTTTGAAATGCGTTCGAAAAAAATCTAAATTGTTGAGTGTTGCCTAGCAACCAAATATTGGAATGAATTCAAGGAAGTGTCTTAAAATAAGATAGAAAGTCATATATTATGTTATTTAGGCACCTAACAATTACATGTTGGAAAAAATTTTTATGTCGCTTGAAACCTTCCATAGCATGTACTCAAAAAGTTTCAAAAGTTTCATGACATTCGGATCAGTAGTTACGTAATCCATAAGGCTCATGTATATATTCATAAATACATACAAACATTTATATATATATATATATATATATATATATATAAAGAAAGTCATATATGAGAAAGAGTAAAAAGTCAAGTGAGACAATAAAAGTATTTTCATGGAATGATAATTTATTGTTACACTATAAATGTTCTGTATACATTGTTTGAAATGTGTTCGGAAAAAACTTTTAATTGTTGGGTGTTGCTGAGCAACCAAAATTTAGATTGCATTCAATGAAATGTATTAGGATAAGATAGATATTCATCATTCATGATATTTTGACAACGAAAATTACATGTTAGAAAAAGTTGTTATCTCTCCAGAAACGTTCCCAGGAATGAACTCAACAATTTCCCAAATTTTCATGACGATCGGATCAGTGGTTTCATAATGCATAAGTCTCATGCATATATAAATTCAAAAAACCCTATATATTTAAGAAAGTCATATTTTATGCTACTCTCTCACATAAATATGCATGTTGGAAAAAATTGCTATCTTACCAGAAACCTTTCGAGGAATGTATTCAATAATTTCCCAAAGTTTCATGATGATCGGATCAGTGGTTACGTAATGCATAAGGATCATGTATATATACATACATACATACAAACATTTATAGGCTTTCTCCTATCCTTGTCACCTAAAGCTTTTTTCTTAATTAAACCAATCCTGACGTCTCTTATTTATTATGATGGCCTTAGTCAATTTTCCCACTCGAATTTTTTTGTGAATAACGGAGTTTCTAAATAATAACTTTTAAAATATCTTTTGAAATAACGACACACAGTAACCCCCGAGGCTATAGATTTACAATCGACATAATACTTGGACCAGATTTCTTCACAAATAGGTTTATCATGGATATTTCTCTTATTAACTACTTTAGAAAATATTCTAACCTATTCTTTCTATATAGTTTTGAACGGAGATAGGAGTTAAAATGCTTTAAATGAAAGGTAATTTTTATTTGGAAATTGGTTTTGAATATAGAATTCAGTGATATGAGTGACACGACTTTTAAATATATTCGTTTACTTTGACAAAGTCAACATGTCTATAATAAATGCACTGTTCATTTATTTTTTTTTTTGAAATTTCTAAATAATTATTTCACAAATCCCATTTAACAAATATGATGTCCATATATAAGAAAATATTTGTTACAGAGTTCAAGATCGACTAAATTCCTGATAATAAAATTACTCGACATATAGTAAGTCTACATTAATAAATACCACTTCTTACGCCAAAGGGAAAACGCATTTTTTTAAAAATTTCCTCTAATTAGCTAATTAAGTCGAATCTGCGTGAAGTGGATACCTCGTTTGCCCCAGACAGCTGCTGCCTAAGTCTCCTAATTGGGCTTCAAGTCAGGGTTGAAAAATGGCGTTTCCTGTTCATTTCCCCGAAACGTTTTAAGGAATTTTATTATAATACCTTGACCTATGGTTCAAGTTTTCTATATAGTTCAGAGAAATTTAATATTCAAGAGCATAACAGAAATTTTCATAATTAAAAAAGACAAAACTAAATTATAATTTATATTTTAACTTTCGTAATTATAACCAACCCCTCCTCAATTGAGTTCTTGTAAGTTGTAGCATAAAAATAATATAGCTTTTTTATAAAGGATCAGTAACTTCTGTCCTAATAAAAAATCGTATGTATGTAAAGGCTTCTAGAAAGCTATAAAATCATATATGTATAAGCTATATATATAATACTTGGTTACATTTAATAGATTTCCAAACAAATATATATTCAGTTTTCCTACCATAATGAACAATGGAGAACTTGAAAATTAATGTGTTTTATTAATTTTAAAAAAATGCACAAAGCTTTTAGAGCTTACTTGCATGGTCGCAAATTTAATTAAGGGAAGAATAATGGCATATTGGGGCCATTTCATAGTGCCTAAAATTATTTTCCATGCTAGTAGTCCTGCCGCGTGAAAATTATTTCTCGTTGTAGGGCATAATTTGCAATACGTTTTACCGTGGTAGAAAATCCTCTAAGTATTTGCAATTTTATAATTCCAAGCAAAGTAGAATATGAAATCCTATTACGTTACATTACCTGTATAGTTTACCTATTGTTTTTATACTATTAAAAAATAATCCGTTTTTATTTATAACAGAATTAAACAAATATAATTCATGATTTTGAAATTTCGTTGATATCATTCATTACCATATATTTATTTTTAAAACTGTTTTCCAGTAAATAACAATAACTTTCACTACACAAAATACATTGCACTAAGACTAATTAGAACAAATTTGAAATGAATAATATCAATTTCATAATTAGTATTCGGTGTTCCATATTGATTCCTCATTTGCAGACATTGTAGAAGCGGCGATAATTGTCATATTATACCGATGGTATAATATATATTGTGAATAATATATAAGTGTTATCATTGTCAACGAAAGATTTTGTTATAATTTGCCACAACTAGAGTATTACATACTTGTTGACAAAAGTTTCAGAATGCTTTCAGAATGATACATCTGTTGAAGGATATAAAGGTGGAAAAATGATCATATCTCAGATTGCAGTTTAATTTTTTTAATTATATATGGACCTAAATGTATGCTAGTAGTATAAATTGTAATAATATGACAACTGTGATGGGGAAGGTATATTCCAAGATCGATCTGTTTAAATAAATATTAGAAACAAGCTAAAATAAAATAAAAAAAGTTATTAATTTCATAGAGGAAATTATAAATTCTCACGGACCTTTTCCTTTGTTGCCTTTTTCTACCACACCTCTGGCTAACTCATCTACTTTACTCTACTAACCTCACCTTGCTTACCACTCCATGTCCGCAAGAAAGTAATGGTTTATCCCTTTACCCCGAACTCTGTTTCGAAACCTTAAAATCAAGGAATAAACCACTCATGAGTATTAACCTCTGAATTTTATAGAAAAAACAGCCTCCTATAAGCCGTTTAACCCATTCACTACCAATGGGGATTTGTTATTTAAACACAGGTAGGTAAGCAGTACTTGCTTCTTAATGCTTAACACCTGTATTAAGGCATTATTATGTTCATTGAGGTCATGTTTATGCGTTACAGTGGTAGAAATGGTGTATTTTTGTGCTATTTGTATTGTTAGACATCTTGCTACATTCAAGCAGCTTACATATAGGATTATGTGTTTTCTTTATACATTTTCTAGTTTGTAAACATTTTTTATATCATTCAACTTTGGTATATTATAGTGGCTAACATTTCCATAACCCAGAAAAATGGCAGGTTTCCTTATTTGTACCAACAATTTAAAGATACGGTCGTTTTAGTAGTGCTACCCATATAGGGAACATGGTACATCCAGTGTATTGCACCTAGCCCCAAACTATGTTTTTTATTTCGATTTCAGGCATTGCTAAACAGGAGTTCTTGAGTCTAAACCAACTAGTACAAGTTGTGAATGATGAATTTTTGGATTATCTTGATGATAACAGTGAAATATATATATATATCGTTGTACTGCCACCGGAGATCGATGAAAATATTTTAGATGTTACTACACCTCGTTTTCTACAAAATTGAGTGTTTCGCTACTACGCCCAAAATTTCTGGAAGAAACCCATCATACTTATAATAAACAATGGTTATTATGTTGTGGAGAAACGGGCTACGGTTTTCATGCCAAACTCTATTAAGGGAAGAAGTACAGATATCCAATGCTAAAACAATCTCTGTAGACCTATCCATTAATATTTCCAAAATTTCTTTTCCTATTACTTCCCAAAATTATATATTTTTTTAAATTAACAATTTGCTTACAAGTTTTGACTTGTTAAAAAGCCTGACGAAAAGTACTATTTGTGCTCCCGGGACAGTCCGATACAAAAAAACGAACTATTGTCCTATCAAGTCCGATAAAGGAATGAAAAAATAAGAACGCGGTGCAAGAGACCATCGTTTTGAATCAGTTTTTTACAATTACTTAGAAAGATAACAACAATGGAAAGGTGTTATCGAGCCACTGTAAGCTGTGACTAGCTGATCAAAACCTCAACCAAAGATCATTACTATCTATAATAGGTCCATGGGTGGAGTTGATAAAATGGACTGGCTTATAAGCAGGTACATGATTAAAATAAAAGCTAAAAGATGGTACATTCCTATATTCACCAATCCTATTCACACGACGGTGCCAATTGCGCACATTATTTTTTCCATATGAGGGGAATAGATGTTAAGGGCAAACTTTAGGATAACAATTGTTAGAATTTATCTAACATGAACTCTTTTTACAAACCAAAATCTTTGGCAGACCCGTTTTACCGAAATCTTGTAACAACAAAGTGTTGGTAAATGTGAGAATCGATTCTGCAGGTCGTTACTCTGAGTAAGCGTAAAACATTTATGCAAGACAAGCATAAGGAAGCAACGCTAAAAATGTAATGTTGGTCTCCATCTTTGATGTATTAAGGTTTTGCCTATGGGACGTTAATGACTCTTTGAACTAACACTACCTTTATCCTATAAATATAGTATTTTATTTTTAAAATATACTATAATTTTATGTGTTAAAAATAGTGTTGTCTTTGTAAGACAATAAATATTTAACTTGTCTCTAACTTCAAGTTTTTTTTTCTCCGTATGTGCCATGATCCCCATTTGGGACTGTTTTTTATTAAAAGCTTAAAAGCTAAATTTGAAAAAAACAATTTTAAAAATATTATTTTGGTAATTCATAAAGGTATTTGTCACTGTTGAAACTAAAACAAGTAGTTTTATAGTTTGGAAGGTAACGGGTTAAGCTCCTTTCGAGGAAATGGAATCTTTGAGAGACACTTTTCACTTAAATACTATAATTGGATACACAGTTAATTTATTTATCTTAAATAAAAACAAATCTAATTGGAAATTAAACTACCTATCTTGTGGCAGGTTAATAGTGTAGAATATTTCTCCCTATTAAGTATAAATTATTATTAAGAATAATAATAGAAATTTCTGCAGCAGAATAATATTAAAAAGGATACAGATTCCTAAAATGTTCTAACATCTAACCAATTACCGCTATCCTAATAATTTTACATATAATTTTGTTTATCAAAGTTAAAATTTCAAATATATCAGAGCGTTGTTGTTATTGAACCATCCTAAGGTTAACCCATCTAATAAATTAAGGCTATGTATGCATTTAACATATATCTATTTTAACTCAATCATTTAAAAAAAATTCTGATAGCAATAAATAATAATTTCTATGAGTTATTTAAGAATAAAGACACATTGAATTTGTTACACAAAATTAACACCGTACTTCTATTTTAGACAAGCGGTTGAGTGAGAAGTCAATTTAAAATATTTAGAATTTAATTTAGGTAACCTAAGAGAGGTTTATCTCCCTTAGGATATTCAATTTTTACTTTATGTTTACTTGAAATTAATATATTTAAGACTCATTAAAAGAAATAGATTGATTACATACCCTTGTATTGCTAAAAGGTGAATTATCTTCAAAAATTGGTTGGCTATTGATCAATGTTTATTTCTTTCTGAAGTTCCTGTGTTTTATGAATGCATGGTGTCTGTGAACATTTTTAAGTCAGACGTTAATGCATTTTCTGCCTGACGCGTTTTCCATGATAGGAAATCATGGTATTAAACCGGCCACCGATCGTAAAAACGTGTGTGTGTGGTGTTAATATCCTACTAAGCTTGAAGAAAGAAAATAGGCTAGAACCACATGGCTCTGTAATGTAGTTTGAAGTACAGTGTATATGTTAAAGTATCTCTTTTATTTTTTTATGATACACAAAGCAATAATATATCTGATATATATATATATATATATATATATATATATATATATATATATATACAATCTTATATAAAATGTCAAAAATATATTAGCTGAGAGTCTAATCTCTTCCTCAGCTAATATAGCTATTATTATCAACGACTATTAACAATCAACATTTACTTTTATGAAAATTGGGGACTTGTATTAGTTTACTTTTAACCCATTTATTTGTCATAGTTGAAACTGCTTTTTCTATTAACAGATACACTTCGCGACACAACTAGCTTTAATGGAGATTTGACGATATATTACAGTTACCCACTTCCATTTAATAAAGAGTTCATAGTTTACAGTTATCCAATTAGATTTAGTAAATATGTCTATTAAAAATAAATTTAAAAGCACTATCAACACATTTTGTAATATCTGCTTCATTGTTGAAGTCATAAAGTATATTATAGTTTACCGCTTAAATTACCCAATTACATTGCCTTATAAAAAAAGATATTCACCCAGGGCCCCTGTATATGTTATTCCCAATGATTCAATATTGCAAAACCTATAAGTGCATCATAGCCTCATAGCGCGTTCACGCAGCTCAGACATAAATGTATGCATTGAAGCAGACGCGCCTTTTTTCGTACTTGTGTCCTACTTCAGTTTTGTTTATGTTTCAAGGTTTGCTCCATGTCAATTTATCACCCTAATACTTTGCTATGACCGAATTGACCGATGCAAGAAAAACGGTAATAGTATAGAATATGGGACTAGGCAAAAGTGCTTAACATTAAAATTAGTTTAACTCAATGATAAAAAAATATTGCAAATATAGCAAAAAAGTATGTAAGCAGATTTACTTAGTTCTAATCTAAACAAACTGTGAGTGATAAAATGTATTAGCAACAAACTTAGTTCTAAATTATCCAAAGTTTAATCGACTGCTGTAAATTGAATAGTAAAAATTTAGATTATGGAACCCGGCCAAAGCACCAAGTATTAAATAAATTTGTGCTAAGTGAAATACATAACAGTAAATAATAGACGAAAAAGGGTACACAGATTAACTTAGACATAGATAGAACCAATTGTAGTTCGGATGATGTATTAAATAAAACTATATTCTAAATGGTGTCAGTCTAAATGACCAGTGTAAATGGTTTAGTCTTTGGAACCAGGCCAAAACGCCTAATATTATATAAATTGGAACTAAATAAAGTAACGTCTTGTTAATATAATATAAGTTGATATAAGTAGAGTAACTCAGGCCTAGATAGGGCAAATTGTATTTCTTATAATGTACCAAAAATAATCATAATCCCAAAATTGTATGGCCTAAAATTAAGCCTAAAATATAAAGTTATATTTTACTCGATAAAGGCGAGAGAGAGAGAGATTGTTTATAGGACCTTGCCACATTCAGTAAACAGCGAGGCTGTGGAAAATTTAGATGACAAAAAATGTAAATTAAATAAATTTGAAGAAATATACACACATATTATATTAAAACGAAAGTTAGCAAATTGAATCTAGACATAGTATTATATTAAAGACTTTCATAAGAATATAGAAGAACTAAGTTAAGTAAATACAAGCATAATGGAGTGGAGAGTATAAATCAACAAACGTGTTGCCAAGCCAACAGAATTCACACTGGTGGCGAAATCCACAACGATGGTGTAACGTAGGAGATTTGGCTTTTGGAGAAGATAGCGTGACTTAAAAGTGACGTCTAGAAGGCGAGACCAAGCTACCACAAAGGGAAGACGTGTTTTAACAAAGAGCAATGTTAAAGTGCAAATATGTTGTAAGGCAACAGTAAACAGTGTTTCGATGTGACACGAGAGTGTATAAATATTTTTAAAAATGGCCAGAAATCCTAACAATATGTCTAATATGATTTAATTTTGGAAAATATTTTATTAGATAATTATTTTCCTGAAGATGCTGGTACTATTTTATCGGCGAAAAGCTTTGAATAAATATATTCATTAAAAGTATTCTTGTTTTTGAAATATTTTTAATTTATTATATATATATATATATATATATATATATATATACATTCAATAACGGTAACTAATACCTATCTGAGTTAAGGTAGCCGTTGATCAAAAGTAGAAACTACATTCGATTTATGCTGTTTTGGCAGCAGTTAAAGTATCAGCTAGATGTTTACTCGTTCTAGATGTGTTTTCATGTCTTACCCAGGTAATGCCTTATGTATAATTTTGGAAGAATTGGAGTAATTAACATTAGGATGAATACTTTCTAAGTTATGTATATATTGGGACGCACATAAGGTTTTTGATGAGGCGTGCACAATCGTGTCTTTTTTAAGACTATTTGTTAACCAAATTACGAACATATTCAATAAAATATTTTGTAAAAATTGAAATAAGTTTTGTTTGGAAAATATTCAAACTCAGGCAGTCAAGGTGACAAGTTATCGATCACAAAATCTAGTATACCACAAATATTTTTTACCACAAAAATGATACCAAAGATTTTGTTGTTGTGGCAGTTTTGTAATATAGCCAAGAGGTGATAGTTTAGGTTAGCGTTACGAAAAGATAAAATAAGTATGGAAAACATTTTTAATAGAGGTGACTGACATTTATTTAAATTTTAACATATTTATTTTAAAAAAGTTGGAAATAATTTTTTAATACAATTCTTACTGTATGTCTTTGTTTCCCTATAATAATATATCACGTTTTACGTTTAGTTAAATCAAGTCTAATTATGTTTTTAGTCTCAAGTGTATATCGATATTTAACAACCTAAACATTTATTTTAATAAATGACAACCCGATAGAATATCGAGGTTAACGTTTATTGATTTAGTGCAACGTTTCGGCAACTAATTTGTTGCCCTTATTTAGCCTGAAAACATCTTTTTTGGTAAAGTGAAGAGGGTTCGATGTTTAGTCTCCTTACATTACACAGTTGAACTATGAATTTAAGGTTTTTGTTTTACATAGTACTACGGGTAACAAAACGTTTTATAAATATTTACATAATATACAGTTGTCTTTACTAAACATAGGCTATAATTTACGACTTTAGTATTCAAGCACAATATTGGTCCCAGTGTGCTATGTCCGTTGTTGATAAGCTTATATGTTTGTTCGATAATTAAATATATAAGGTCTTGACTCGATATCCAATAGGCATATCATTTATATAAAACATATTATATTTATTGAATAAAATTTGTCCTGAGTATTTCGTTCAGCATCAAGGCGTTGATTTTTTTTACATGCATGTCGCAATATTTTCGTTGGAATGCAAGACGAAGCTCTGAGTAAGAAACACTTTCGCTGTTCTCTCTTAGGTCGTTGCTTTTATTACACTTTAGAGATTTTGCAGTCGTTCTGGTTTTCACTATAAAGGGAATTGCGACTTCATGACTAGTTTAGCACACATTTTGGTATTCATGAACTTTGAAAGTCTGACTTGGCAAATTTGGAATTATAATTATTGCTAAGGTCGTCAGATGGTTGATGCTTATTATGATCGGAAAAAAATTATATACAAAAGAAAATATATTTTCCCTGAATGAAAATATTTAAAACTATTTATGAGAAGGAAACAAGTTACTGCAGTTTCAGATAATTGTTTTTAATAGAAATATTACATTCTCTAATCATATAATTTGATGGTGAATTTATCACGAAAACTTTAGAAATATTATTGCAAGAACCAATAGACTTACCTTTGAATGCCATTTTTCGTTTATTTCCATCAACACTGCTTGTGAAACCATTTATTTAGGTTATAGCTCTGCTTTTACATTTTTAACGGGCTGTTTTGAGTACTTTTCTGAAATCTTTGTATTATGCTTTTTCTTTCACAGTTCTTATTCTGAAATGTATTATAGAATGAGGCAATAAAACCTCTCTTATTTTAAAAGGTAGGTACGTAACAAAATAAGAGATATACAGAAAACATACCTTTATTGATGAACAATGAATAATATGCCATTTTTATTACTTAATTTTAAAAATTAAATGCGCTAAAGGACCTTCTCCGTAGTTGATACATTAAAGAAGTATTTCCCAGAAGCTCGTCATAATTGTGTGTGTGTCATTTCTCTTGGAATGGTTACCAGTAGCGCACCAAACTGTCACACGAGGGCTGTGTAGTAGTGTTTCCTAGGGTTCTCTGCAGCGCAGTATCAAAAATTCTGTTCGTTTACAGTACCAAAAAGGGGAAGAGGGACTCATGCGAAGAAATAAAAGGAGCAGGGTTAATGTTCCGTAAAAGTCCTCACACACAGCTCTGCGAGTTTCAAAATTATTGTCACTTAATTTCAAGGTAACCATCATTTTGAATATTGGCATAATAATCTCACCATGGAGAATGTTTTTTACATTCCTATCGGAAAATCCCATGGCAGCTTAATGTATAAGTTCTGAACGGCTTGGGAATTGATGGAAGGACGCTTTCACATTTGCCGGCGTTGTTGCAGTCCGAGGTCGGTAAAGAGGTTATTTTTTTAGTGCTTACCCGGTTTGTCTAAAGTTTTACACCCACATTTGAATAGTTTTCCATCAGGAACACGATCATGTCGGCCAAGTTCGATTCTAATACGAAACCCTCGCTAAGCGACATATCCAGCGTTACTAAAAGGCTCTTCTACAACAAACGCACTATGCTCACTTAGCCATGCCATGATGCCCACTGAAAATGGCACGTACACCACGTTCAAACAATACCCCCACCACATAAGTGCTACCACTACGACTCACACAATATTCTACAAATATGGGAGGTTTTATTGCCGGACACTGTTTTTTTTTTATAATGTTACATTTAGAAATTAATTTTGTTGTCTAATTTTTTCAACCAAACCCTTTTGTCTTTTCCAAATGAAAATTTTTTAAAAGACAAAGATCATTATATAAGTATCATTTATATATGAGGTTAGTTTTTACGAAGAAAACATTGCATAGATATTATTCATACTAGTTTTTAAAAAACAAAAAAATCTTTCCTTATCATTTATATCAAATTTAGATGCATTTTTATATAATTGAGAATATTTTGTGAATATCATTTTATTAACGCAATCAAATTACTCTGTTGTAGTTGTCTAAATATTTACTTCTGAGTATTTGTATAATATGACTTTAAAAAAGTCAAGACATACTGATATAATATAATTTGTATTCCCATTCAGTAATTTTTAGGTCAACATAGTTTCTAAAAATGTTTTAAACATAAACCTAATTTATTTAATTACAATAGTTTTATATTGATTATTTTATATTGAATATGTTTAAAATTTTATAATATCTTGATTTATCAATTTGTTTAAGATTTTATCTCATATACCAACATCAGCTATATGTATTTATTAATATTTATATAAATACTGCTTGTGAGCACTTATAATTCATTTACACTCTACTGTAGACCTATTTGCAACGTTTTGCATAGAAATCGGTTTACAAATTAACCTTAATCCTTTAACCAATTACATTTGCATTTTAATTAAATCTCATTATGTCTGTAACGTAGCACATTGCTTTATCACATTCACCCCTTACTGTTTTTATTAGAAAATCAAATTAGCAAGATACGTTGTTAATTTACAACATTTGTTAAATATGATACATATGTGCCATTATTAATATTATTGATTTTTTTAAAGTGAAAAGTAGAAAAGCTTACAAAACTGAAATCAGTTGTCCAATAGTTTCCAAGAACGGGAAACTGTGATGTTCTTCAAATGGATTCCATTTTGACAGAGTCGTTACGTTCAGGTGAAACACTGGATTCGTACATTTGATCGCAATACTAGTGCTTATGCTCTATTCCCAAATCTTTGCTTTGATTTAATATATGAAGCATCAGCTTACAAAAAGTCCAGCTCTATTTGCAATCCGCATGTCTTGTTATCCACATTTATACTATCAGCATTTCTAATTGCATCACTAGCACATCCGCAGTGGGAAATAACTCGGGAAATGTGTACTATTTGACCTCAGTATTGTTCACTGACAGCCTTGGAGTGTGCATCACCTTGTTTTCGTGTTAGATATAAAATGCAAATTGCTTTATTGAAATAAAAATCACCAGTTATATAGGTCAACTTTAAAAATCAATAAAACAAGTAGTTTGCCCCTTAATTCACCAATGCTAACCAATTTTTAAAAAAATCCGAAATGTGTTAAACCTTTGTTTTCTCATTTTTCCCGACAACTCTACAAGGCTAAGGAGTCCTCACAATATTGCTTGCCGTAATAAGTCTCAGAGGCTGTGAAATACATATTCTCCTTTGGAAGCATTGGAAACTCGAAAAATCACAATATTGATGTCATGGAATAGTGCGTTTTACCTTTTTTTTTTAGGTATTGCAATATAGAATCGAACATGCACTACAATCTAAATGGAATCGTGGCAATTTCCCATATAAATAGAGATTATATTTTCTTACACAAATTTTACAAAACCTTAACTTGGGCAGTATATTAAAAAATAATCGGATTAAATAATAAGATTAGTGAAACCTATTTTTCAAGTTCAATGTACGACTAAAATTAAGATAAAAGTAACCTAATATGATTCCATGCTATCCAGCCCTGACCTGTTTTTCAAATATGAAGTTTCTAGCCATCGGAAAGTTAGTTGAAATTTGATTGCAAAACTCCACCCTATATTGCATTTGAGTAAATGTATTCAGTGGCTCATAATAAGAGAGTAGTTCGGCGAGATTGGCACGAAGAGCGAGTCCAAAACGAAATCCTAAGTTTTTAATAAGTGAACTTCTTTATATTCCCGCAAAACATGACCGTGTACTATTCGTAGGCTTCCGTCTGATACGTTTACTAGCCAACCATCACTGAAATGAAGCGCAAATTACTAGGATAAACGTGGCTTTCACAGGAGCACCAGGACTCGCTGATAAAACTAATATTACTAAACAATATTTTGTTTGTAATTGAAAACAAACGAATTGGCTATATAGTGTTGTTGAATTATATAACTATTTATTTATAGGTTATAATTGACTGTCTAAACAAATTTTATATTCAGTGTAAATTTTCAAAATTATAACTTTACGTTATACAGAAGCAAATCATTGTGGAATAGAATGGTCTCAAATTGTTCAATTATTTAAAATATGTTTTATTGCCTAAAATGTCAACTACTTTAACTGTGAATTTGTTATTCTATACATTAATAATTTGTAGTCGTATCACATAGGCCTACCGGAATATGTAAGTGTGTGCTTGCTTGTGTGTATTTTACTAAAAATGCTTCATATAAGAAAGAGATTTACTCGTAGGGTGAATGTGCTTAAATAATATTTAGGTTGGACAAAATGTAACTAGTCAAGGCAAATAGCGTAATGACAAAAATGTCTATCTTGCCTGCGGAATTGTTAGCACAGTGTATTGCAGTACTTCATTAACCTATACCGTCTACGTAGGTGATTATTACACATTGACCTGATTGTGAAAACTAACATCAATCACCATTGCTTCTATAAACAAGGTTACCAAATGTAATTTAACTAAGTCCACAGAACGAAGGTTCTATAAACAAGTGACAATTGATTTATCAAATCTCATTTCATCACTGGTATACGGTTCTATAAGTAACACATACCCACGCTGATTTTGAAAACGCACCAACTAATATATCTTTATGTAAAGTTTATGTATATAACTGTTATGAACCAACTGTTTCACAGTTATATTGCAGGTAATATTGACACGGCAAAATTTGAGCGCCGTCCATCGGTAGCAGACTCAACTGCTAAGTATAATAACGCTACTAAACACTCTGTATTTACAAAAAATCCCTTATATCAAAAAAAATCAGTAGAGTACAAACATGGTAGTTATATAATATAAAAACCTAGAGGAATATAATCTATAATAGAAATAGTTTGTTGTATAAATTAAATCATATTTAATTATCATATGAATGTATATAATAAGATGTGAATATTCTTAAAATTGATCCTTTAATAGAAAAAACTTGATATAACTGTAAAATAAATGGAAAAGTGAACAAAAAATATAAGTTAATAGTGTTGGGAAATAGTACCAGATATAATTTCATTTCTTGGGATTGATTGTAAAAGAAATATATATGCTTTTTTCATAACAAAAATTCTTTCTTAATACCATATAGGTCACTATATTGTAGTGAACAGCAATAAATCTTCACTAATGAATGAGAATAAAATCGTTGTATATTATCGTTATAGCAATACGTATATTTGTATGAAAGTATATATTAAATTTATATATATAATCTTGTTATTTTCAGGGAATGTGATGGATGCAAATTTCAAATGGAGTGTTAGGGTGCGTTATATTATGTTAGAGAAAGCTATATAACACTGGCAACGTTACTCAGTATTAGTTGTTACTTAAAGGGTAGGTGTCTTGTCGGAATATAAGAAACGTTTGTTAGGTGAAAGCTATATGTAACATATCTACAAATATACCATACAATGCTTGAAGAGATATATAATCGCAGTAGATAAATAGGTGTATTGTCTAGATAAATGTAATAACCTTGGACATATTGTATGTATTTCGAATATTTCGTGTTCATATCTATTTTCTTTGGTAAAATATGTGAACATCCAACGTCAGAAGTGATTAATGGATCCAGAATTGGGGGCGGGTCCTAATTGAATCTGCGAAATAACGTGTGTATATGCAAGTATAAGATAGGTCAAGCTGATTGATTACTCGTTTGGGGGTTTCCTTTAAAACGAATATTCAGTGAAAAAAATCGTACACTCATAAATAATTTCTGGTTTGATATACAGCACAATTACTTGTAATATAACTTTAAATGACTATTTCCAATTTTACACAATTATGTAACTCAAATAAGAGTATCTTTTTGTTCATATCATTATTATCAGCCTTTCCATTTGCTAATAATTATATGATATATTATAAATTGTTGAAAAGGGATAGAGGAATGCAAAAATAGCTGTATTTTCCTGGATTCAAGTGTTAGATGTTTAATGTTTAGATTAATCCCATCGTATTAACATATCTAGATTAGAAATATATTATCAACCGAAATATTTAAAAAATCACAAAATAGTCCTAAAGTGTAAATGTTTAGGATAGATTCACGAAAGAAAATAAAAAGTACAGTTCAAATGCATGAATTGCAGGTGTAATATTTGAAATTTGTGTGTCTCTATTTCCTTTCATTCAATACTTTATGTAACTTATATGTATTATTCTTCTATAGAATGTAAGGAATAGAGAATATTTACAATTGTGTTTATCTTTCGGTGGATTATTATTATTATTATTAATTATTTTGTTCCTGCTGTTATTTTTTTTTATACTGAAAAAGCTTTATTGACTTGAGATAAACTAATTTACTGCATGAAACATCTATTTCCGACTTAAATTCTACTTGAAATAGGTTTAGTCATTTATCCTAAGAGGTAAATACTGAAAGTTAAAGAAGGAAACATAAAGGTTACACATTTTCCGTTTACAACCATACCGTTTTATGAGTAGCATCATTTATATTTTGAAGTCGATTTTTTAAATTGGTTTTACACAAATAAAATAGTAAAAAGGTTATCATATATATATATATATATATATATATATATATATATATATATATATATATTTATAAGTATATTTTACATATATATTTTATATATGTATATATGTATACTTTATATATATATATATATATATATATATATATATATATATATATATATGTATGTATATATATATATATATATATATATATGTATATATATATATATATATATATATATATATATATGTATATATATATATATATATATATATATATATATATATATATATATATATATATATGTGTGTGTGTGTACCTATATTTCAAAGGTAATAATGAAATAGAATAAATTTTTAGTTGAGAATTACGGTGTAATAATTAATATGGAACATAAAGTAGCCTATCCAGCCTCTAATAAATATTATAAGTATAATTAACCGCAATAGCTCGTCCAATTTACGGGTGGTAAACTCAATTTATTTTAAATTTGTTTTTACAGTAAAAATAGTAAAAATTTACCATTTAAAACTATTCGAAACTTTAATTACCAGAAATTTATATAATTTCGTTTATTAAATTTCTCTGCTCATGAATTTACAAATCACGGAATCTCTCACTACAATCGGTTTTTTATATTGGAAAAATAATCACCCAAACCCATTAGCATTAGGCAAAATTTAATTTTTAAAATCAATAAAACTAAATTTATCGATGGTTATTACAAAACAGAACATGGCGATAAAATAAATTTATTTTTAGAACAATTGGAATATCATATAATTATTATTATTGACTATGTAAACGGAGAATTTACTTAGAGGAAAATTATTCATTGTGTTTTTGAAACCATTTGAAATAAACTAATACTTTTGTTTTTAATAAAATACGAATAGTTAGGCATCATTTTCTGTATAAGTAATCTTACATTTTTTTACGATTTCCTAAACTTATATTGGGTGTTGTGCACTATCATGTTTTCAGATATTAGGCCTAAACGTTTATCAATGTAAGATACACCATACAGGAAAGAAAAGTGCAATGACAAATCATGTAATGAAACCAACTACAAAAGACACTATATCTATATTCTTTAAACTGCCTAACCAGGAATTAAAGGAAGATGACAACAGTCCTATGATAAATACATACATATACGAGTACGTATACAAAATCAAACAAACACATACACACATGTTTATGAAAGTGTACATAGGTATGTATATAGGTTTCAAAAATGAATAAAATTGTTTTCCAAGATATATCAAAAGATTTTGATATACAAGTCATGGTTGTACGGGATTCGTGTGTTGATTTTGTAAGAAAGAAAACGGGGGAATAAGTCAGTCTCGAGTTGTGACATAGTTAAAATAAAAATGATTTTATATATAAAATCTGTCATAAAAACTCTGGCATTTTTAAGAGTCGATTTTGTAAAACACGTTATTACAGCGTTAACATAGGCTACCACGTCAAAAAATATACTATAAATGGTAAAGTAGATATAACAGTTTAATTACTACATTAAAATATAACACACACACACACACACACACACACACACACACACTCACACACACACACACACTCACAAACACACCACCACCAACACACACACATACACACACACACACACACACACACAAACACACCACCACCAACAACAACACACACACACACACACAAACACACCACCACCAACACACCACCACCAACACACACACACTCACACACACACACACACAAACACATACATGTATATATATATATATATATATATATATATATATATATATATATATATATATATACATATGTATATATACATATATATTCCTTAAACAAGTACCTGTTCCAATAAATACCTATTTTTGAAAAATAGCAGTTACTATGATACCAGAATAACTGTGTTTTTTCTAATTATTGTTTGATCATTTGGGGGTACATACTCGTCTTTATGTCGCACTCTGCTAGATAGAAGTGAGATCGGAAAACATTATCTTTATTGAAAATTTGAATAGCGTAACTAAATTCTAACTTCATTCAAACTCAGATGTACTGACGTTTGTATCTTACATGCAATTAGGAAAGAATCAATTCGATTTGCGTTCGATTAACCTATTTTCATTAACGAATCAGAAGCACCTCAATTAACATTGAAGGAATCCACAGGAATTTTCGGATTGTGTTGTAAATTCCTTGACTTACGAGACTCAATTCTGCTTTGGGAATGTCAACCCTTATTTCAGGGATTTAATATTACGGTTGTTAGAAGCTAGTGTGCATTGTAAGTAAAAGTTCTACCCTTTGAAGAATATATACTGTATTTGTCAATTGGAATAAAAGTTAATCGCATTTATTCATATACTTAATTATTGTCCAATATATCTTGAAATCTCCTAATACAAGTTTATATTTTTAGGAATTTACCATTTCGGTGTTGTTGATCCAGATGCGGTCTGATATCTTCATCGATCTCTTATTTTAGAGATCCGAAGAGTCGATTGAATAGACTTTTTATTAAACTATCTTAGTCACTGGTATTAAAAGAAATCAGGATTCGATTGAATATACTTTTTAATAAACTATCTTAATCACTGGTATTAAAAAAAATCAGGATTCGATTGAATAGACTTTTTAATAAATATCCTAGTCACTGGTATTGAAAGAAATCAGGATTCGATTGGATATACTTTTTAATAAACTATCTTAGTCACTGGTATTACAAGAAATCAGGGTTGGACCGAAAATAATCATGATTTAATTACAAAATAAAACTAAATAATAGATGAAATCTAGATATCTAGTAGAAAATGTATTCCGTAGATAATAAATAGAATTAATCACTTAAACAATAGTTTATGACTATCCGAACTTTATATTTAGTAAATTTGTTAAATCTTACTGAGATAGAACGTTTTATATCGCTTGTGCCGATCTTCATCAGTATCTTCTACTTGGAGATGTTGACATACTTATCCACAACAACTCAAACCACCCTATCCATGCTCCATAGACCTAAAGAAGTCCCAATGACCACAGAAAACATGAACAAGGAACTACACACAAATAAATATTTAGCATAGACAAATGGATACAGCACCACAATAATAGACAAACTATGGTAGAAAATACAAAAAAACACTAGAATTAACACTACAGACAGGGAAAACAAATACACATTACCAGTCATAAACAAAACAACAAACATAATAGCCCGCAAATTTCAAAAAATAAGTTACAAAATAGCATACAAAACCAATAACAAATTACAATACAAAATACAACACAACACCAACAACAAAGATGAACTACAAGCACCAGGCGTATACAAACTAAACTGCGACGAATGTAACAAATTCTACATTGGACAAACAGGTCGCAGCTTTAAACAAAGAGTCGAAGAACACAAAAATAACACCAACTCAACATTTTACAATCACTTAAAAGGAACAGGACACAAATACACAGACATTTATCATAATTTAGAAATTTTACTGATCAACAAAGAAGGGCCACATCTCAACACACTAGAAAAATATGAAATTTACAGACATACAACAACACAAAATACATACATAATGAACGAAAAAACACAATAAAAATCACACATACTCTTTGATACTATCGAAAACCTACCTTTAAACCGTCACCGTTTGACCCAAAACCTCTAAGCAGAAGACACTGATGAAGATCGGCACATAGCGATCGGAAACGTTCTGTCTCAGTAAGTTTTAACAAATTTACTAAATATAAAGTTCGGTTAGTCATAAACTATTGTTTAAGTGATTAATACGATTCACCGAACGTAATGGACTACAAAATTCAAGAATAAATAGAAACCAAAAATTAGTTGAAAGAGCTAGTTGGAAACAATTTACATATATGGCGTCATCTACAATAAGCACCATGGGTCTGTTTTTATATGTATACATTTATCAATAGTATATGTTAGGTAAAGGAAATTGAGAATTCATACTTTAGATGTATGAGAAGTGAGATAAATGTCTGTGTATTAGGGTGTCTAATTGTTAACGGTTGTTAACAAGCGGATGTTAACGGTTAATTAACATTGTATATAGGTATTAAAAACCCATATAAAATAAAGCCGATAATAAGTTCTCACATTTTTTCAGTTGTGGGATAATTAAAAATTTTCAGGTACTCAATTTTTGTTACGAATTTCACCAATATTTGTTACAAATATATAGAATACGCACTACGTATTAATAATAGGTTTTAGAAAAGAATTTCGCAATAATAATTAACGTTAATGAACAAATATTACTTGTTAACATAAAAATAGAAATTTTTTAATAAAATTGCATTTTATACTTTCATATTCATATAGGATCTTGAAGTTCCATTATATTACTATCATTCTTTATTTTATTGTATCCTATATTTTTGATGTTTTTGACATAAGTGTATTATAAATAATTAATTCTTATAACTGAGAATCATTAGTATATTTACACGGCAGAAAAGGCATTTTTGGGGTTAGGCTCCTCTTAATCACGAGATTTGTTACACGTCACAATTTATGTTTATCTTAAATTAATTGACAACAAATCATTTCATACAAAAGTTTTTTTATACGTTACAGGGTATGTTGCAGATCAGCTACTAGGATACGTTTACTTTATTTCTTGTAAATTATTAAGTAAAATAATATTATTGTGTAGCTTTAACCTTTTAATAAAAACATCAATTTATATATATATATATATATATACACACACATATATGTATTTCGAATGATCGGACTATAATTATTAAATATAATGAAATAATGTATACATACATATATGTATTTCGAATGATCGGACTAAAATTAATTAATTATAATGATATAATTTATACACACACACACACACACATATATATATATATATTTCTATATATGCATATGTATATATACATAATAAATATTTCAATTCTTAAAAAGAGAACATTATTAGATGAGTTGTTACTTATAAAGAATATGTATTTAGTAAATTCACCAACATTTGGTAAAGGTTTTCTAATAACCGCCATGTAGTTATATTAAGTAGACTGTGTTAATTATATTTCATGTTTTTTTACAAATTTGTAAATTATCAAAACAAATATTATTTAAAGTAACACAAAATTTCATCTTTTACTCTTAAAGCCTTATAACAGAATGGAATTAAATTTCCAATTCAAAACTCATACTTTAAAAGCAAAAGGATAATAATTTCCACTTCAGCCAGTAGAGATTTTATTGCTAAACTGTTTTATACTTTGTTTGATATCAAAATATAAGTTCTAAGATATTATTTCATTTGAAGTACATTCAGAATAAGTAATCCTTTTTCATTTAAACACGTATTATTGAAAAACTCTTCACAGTGAATAAAACGTGTTTAAATGAAAACGCAGTATTTATTCTGCTATTCCGAATCAATGAAGAGCTTAGTATTTATATTTTTAAATACACTTGAGCGTATAATTATGTGCACTCTTTGAATATAGGCCTACTTAGGTCAAGACTAAAAATTAAAATGTAGCTGTTTGTTTAGAAACCAGAGTACATAAAAAGTAAAAAACGATATTAGAGAAAACGATTTAAAATTATATCTACATTGCCTTGCTTTCCTAGCCAGAGAGCAATTTGGATTTAATGAAATTATCTGAGTAAATACAAGAAATGAAACGTTAGAAAGGGTATTTCCATGAAATCACAAAACTACGTGAACGTACGACGTCATGTATATGCAAGTATTCTTATTAAAACAGTAAAGCCTATCTTTAAATTCTTTCAATTAGAAAATAATGGTAAATAAGGTATTGTCTTTCTTCGAAAAGCTTCACTATATTCAGCATAAATATATATGGTAATATAAAGTGATTTGTATTGGGAGAAAGACCCTAAGAAGTTTTAATGATATACCCACTTTATGCGAAACTTGTGGTATTGTCTCAGGCATTCTCTGAGTTTCTGGAAACTTGTGCACTAGGACAGAAACGTAAGGATGAGAAAAAGCTCAGCAAAGAAAAATGCCTTAAAACTAAAAAAATTAAATGCATGTAGCCTGTATAGCAAGGAAACCTATCGCTCACGTTGAAGGAAATGTTCAGAAATAACTCAACTTGTCTCTGACGCAACAAAATTTAAACAAAATGTAAAAAAGTAAAACACCGCTACTCTTTTCAATACTAACAACACTATATCTCAACTTGTCTTAATAATATCGCATACTATATTATAGGATTTTACAATATCTTGACAATCTTACAGAAAGTTTTAAAACAAACCTTGATAACTATTGTAATATAGCTATATTTCAATGCATTAATATTATGAATAGATGGGGAATGTCTATTGTTTTTTAAAGTTTTTAAAAGGTTCGCAGACTATTCTCTTAAATTTTATTTTACCGAATTTTTAATAACTTTCAAACTTTCAAGGTGTATTTTTTTGTGATGTTGGTGACCTGTACAATAAACATAAATACACATCCGTGGTTAACAACTAGCTGTGTTAAAGTATTAAACCACAGACATAAATTTCAGATTGAGTAGAATGAGTATTGCAATGCTTGGTTATCATTTTTGTGTTGCTGGTGAAACCTCTGTGGTGACGTATATGTGAATCACTAGACTTTAGGCATGCTCGATTCATCGATGGTATGTTATATATTTCAGATCATTGTGAAGAAGTAAACGTGTTTAACATAACATAAAGAAAACAAAGCATGAATAATTAGGGAATATATTTCCCTTAATAACAGACAATAAAATACCTTGTTATAAAAGCTAATGTTGTAATATTATTGATTTTTGAAACTGCAGAAATTAGGTTAATTGCATGAAATATATCACTGGAAACCTTTAAATATAAATTAAATCCCTCATAGCTTGGGACTTCATAGAAATCCTGATTCCATCTAATCGTTATTACTGTAGAACAGATTTCCACGCATAATGCATTTCAAGGATACTAGAGAAACTTGTACTTGACGATGTATATAATTTTGCAATGTTTAATTACGTTTTTTCTCATAATTTTCCCTTTTTCCAAATTTGTACGGAATACTTAACAAATTAGGATGAAATATTTAAATCTGACTCTATATGTTTATAGATAATTTCAAACCTATCACTATAGTTTATACTTATTGTAACACTCATAAAAATAATGTGTTATATATAAATTCATTTATATATTTAATTTTTATTTAATAATTATATCGTCCCAATATAAAAGAAATTTTTTGTTTTCTTTGTACAATTGTAATTCTAGGGTAAGTTTCGTAGCGCCCCTAGCGGGTAAAAATGCAAAATATCGTACGAGTTAGTAACTTATGGTTATTAACCACCTCACGCCATGTGACGTAAGCATGAGGCGATACTTCTGAACCAATCAAAAAATTCAAAATAATAACAAGGGTGGGAAATTCCGTTGGCGTGCCCTTGCAAAAACCCCACTTCTCCAGAGGTTCCCGAACGGAACAGACGTAATGGCATTTTCGGACATAACTTAGAAATTTATAAGCTTCCAGTATTCAAAATTTAAGATGTCAAGGCCGGTACCAAATTTTATTAACGGAACAAAAGAAGAAGTCAGAAGCGATTATTTATGTGTTTCAAACGAGTAAAAGTTAATATAATTTTTGTTTAAGAGCGCTGATTTCCAAGAGCGATATGTTAAGTGTACAACATCGATGTGCAATAATTAATGATGTGTTTAAAGTGTTTTACAAGTAAAGTGCACAACCAGGTACGTTTTAGAAAATAATAAAGAAAATGTATTTTAATGTTAACTAAGTTGAATTAAAAATGATAAAAGATTAGCACATGAACGGTAGAAATTGTCCTTTGAATATTCATTTCTAAAAAAATTAATTGGAAATCTCAAGTTGCTACCTTCTCGATATATATAAATTTTAAAAGTTAATAAGTAATTAAAATGTATGGAATAATTAGCAGTAATTAAAAAATATTTACTCGACACATTGGTGTCTTTTGTTCTATTGTAATTTCTCATTGATTAATAAATTGTATAACTTTGTATTTTAAAGCTTTAAATTTTCATTTCCCAAGTAACCTAGTTCTAGCTTCAAGATAGAAGAGCGTCATAGAAAGACAGTAATTGCCTGAGGTATGACGTTAGAACTAGAGACCAGGGTAAGTAATTAATTAATTTGTTAATTAGTAATTAACACACATTTTTAATAAAGGTAAAACTTACCCCCAGGAAAAAGGCCTAGAACGTTACATTATATACCTTAAATATCGCTAGGATTAAAGAAGATATTTATTAATCTATAATTCTTATGAACATATCTGCGCACAACCTACAAAATAGATAGTGGTAAAAATCTTTGTTACTGCAATTAGCATATGTTTTTAGCATTTGTGAATTCATTCCATACAGTCAGTAATTGAATCAGAAAGTGCCCAAGCAAACTGAAAAATTCTGTTTTTTGTATTCTCTCTCTCTCTCATTCTCTCTCTCATTCTCTCTCTCTTTCTCTCTCTCTCTCTCTCTCTCTCTCCCTCTCTCTCTCTCTCTCTCTCTCTCTATCTCTCTCTCTCTTTCTCTCTCTCTCTAACGTTGTGTTTGTGTATATAGCGTTAGAGGATTGGATGGTAGCAATTATATTTATCCACCATATTTTTTGATTTCACCATATTTTTTGTATTTCCACCACTCCTATTCAATGACGTATTCACTTAAATATTTCAAGTTTTGCTTGGAAAACTGATATATGAATAGACCAGTGTTATATACTCAACTTGCCGCAATAGAATGAAATTACTTGAAAACCTGTTTTGTAAATTAATTTAGCAATTACGAATTTATTACTACTTTTATTCAAATTCTCAGTATTGTAATTCCAGTAACAATGTTACCTTTTTTGTTAATTCTCTATACATAATTTTCATATTTAATATCGCAGTTAGCATCGGTTACATTTATTCAAAAATCTATTACACGTAATTTCTTGACGTTTTCATTCGTACCTGCCCTTGTCAACGATCTAGATTAATATCAATTAAATACTAGTGTTAGTCAATATTTCCACAATCTTTGCCGATAAATTAACTATGTTAATAAATACTTAATAGATTCTTTTCACTTCTAATAATTCGTTATTTTAATACTTTTTTCCTCTAGTTTAATAAATATCGATTTACCCAACTAATCTTTTTGACATGAACATTACAATTCACATTTCCCGAGGAATAAAGGGTCATATCGATATTAGTAGTTTGGTTTTCCACAAACATTATCCAAAAAATTCAAATCCAAACGTTTTTTGTTATAGATTGACATTATTACAATTTAGCAGCAAAATGAATCTAGTGTGAGTTACGACTAATAAATTAACTGTTTATTCTTAGATCACAGCTTGAAATTAACAGAAGCAAAAAGTCACTTAACAAAACTAATGTCACTTTTACGTTTTTTTTTATAGAAGTTTTTTGAATAGACATTTTTGGTAATGTACTGACGGCAGAGATTTACTTACAATCATTTTTCGAATTATATTATCATGCACTTACTCTCCTGATTTAAACTCATAATTGAATTCGGTCACAATGGACCATTGCTGTAAAATATATAGGCCTTATGATTCGTAATTTGAGTAACGCTTTTATAAGCCATCTCAGCACACACCTAACCTATTAGAAATATAGTTTCAGGGAAATATTGTTTTCAATAAAATTTATAAATAGTTATTGTAAAACACAGTGAATTTCCGATTCATATCTTGCTCACCCTGTAACTTCAAGATTGATAAAATGAATACAAACGTGCCCAAGCATAACTAAATGAGACACTCTTTGATTATTTTGGCTTTTAAATCTAATGCATTATCCTCTTATAAAATAATTTATTTTTACTACTACATAAAAAATTTTGTATTGTAACAAAAATATCAATCTTGTAACGCAAGGGTACGGTATCATTTAATTTCCATCATTTTTTT
Source organism: Prosapia bicincta (assembly GCA_036971475.1). Lineage (NCBI taxonomy): Eukaryota > Metazoa > Arthropoda > Insecta > Hemiptera > Cercopidae > Prosapia > Prosapia bicincta. The sequence goes on from JBAIZL010000002.1 coordinate 56,501,792, forward strand.
ACCACACTAGAAATGCAATGCAAATTCAATTTTTATATTTACTAATGTTTACGTATATTACTTTACTAAGGCAATATAGTTCTTCTGAAGTATATATATATATATATATATATATATATATATATATATATATATATATATATATATATAACTTTGTCTATAGAGTTTATATTACAAAACGGACTTTATTCTATTGGGATATGTGGTATGGGGACGTTTAAAAAATTTAGTATTTTTCATTTGCTATACAATTTTAATCTATTTACTGGTAATTTTACTGTAATCGAAATTTTAACTAGTAGCCTCTTTCTGCTATTGGAATATTAGTAGAACTTTATTAACAATGATTGAACATCTTTTATATATTTTCTTGTGTAATTAGATCACATTCTTTACCCTAGCACTGAGTTGATTAGGCATCCAGCTTCTTGTAAAATTATTATAATGCTTTGGTCAAAACGTACCAAGTTTTGTTGAATAATTCTACACTATTACGTATTTGGTGTATAATTCTAAAGCTTTTTCCTGAAAGATAGTTTTTTTTTTTTGAAAGCATAGGTTTGGCATGCAGAAAGATTTATTTCAGTTTTAAGTTAAGGAAACTTAGGCAAATTTTTCATATTATTATTATTATTACTTTCAATATGTCTTTCATCATTACGTTAGGTTAAGATGATAAGAAGGTCAAATTAACCCAATCATGCCATTAACTGTTGCTAAAACGTAGTTTGCAAATAGTAGTAGCGGCCATATTCTTAAAAATACATATATTTACAAAAAGAACAGCAACAATATATATATATATATATATATATATATATATATATATATATATATATATAAACATTGTAAAACGTTATGTGTAATAGGAAGATGTATAATCGCGTTCTTGTTTACAACTTCTTTTATTCGACTTTATGTTCCTTATGAACTAAGAGACTAGAAAGCCATTATAATCTACGTAATCTTGAATAACAAACGATGTGTCCTGTCAAATGCAGATACAAGTTAATCCATCACCCATGTCATGTTACTAAAACAGCCTTACCATGTGTACACTCCTAATATTAATACGTCCATCAATTTGACAGTAAGAAGTTAAATGGTCAGCATGTATAGCGTTTAAGTAACCTGCGTTTATAAATAACATCAGTGAATGGAAATAGAATTCGCACTTGCTTTTAGATATTATATTTTATGTTAGGTTGTTTTTAGTACTATTCTTACTGATAAATAAAAATAAGAACAGAAATTTTAGTTTGACATCTACTACGTACATGATATGTTAGACGATGATCTCCCAATAAACACTTTTTGTGGATTAATATAAAAAAGCACTTGAAATAAACAATAAAAAATATATTGTTGTAATGTTTACTTTTTACAATAAATCATAATAAATATTATTATATAAATATATTTTTTAGTTTATAATCATTTTCAAATGCAATGTTTTATTATAAGACAACTAATAATACATGTGTCTAATAATATTACATAAAACTGTGGGTACAATAAACTAATGTGTACAAAAATAAATTCACTTTTAAAAGATTAAACACAGACATTTACTATGAAATAGCAATAATGTATATTTTTTATTATTTTTAAATAATCATGGAATAATAATACATATTAGGTAAATATTGTAACATACATTTCTCTTTTAATTGTTTTTTATCAATTGCGGTAGATTGTAATAGTTGAAACAAATATTTTATAAAACTATAATTAAGTAAATAATTTTAAAATTTATTCAAAAACAAGTTTTTGATGTATTAATATTTTTGTCTGGCGATTACTGTAACAATCAGAGATAGAAAAATGTCTATTTACACTGTAAGCCCTGCAGGCACATAATAAAGATTTATGTGACAAGTGGGCTCCTCGTTTTAATTTATTAGAAAGTAAATTATATTTCTCGTCTAACAAGCTGAGGAGAAGACAATACTTATTTCCTCCCATTTTCTTTTAATTCTCTGCGATTTGATTTATTGGCTCTCTCAAGTTCTACCAAAGCCTCGTTTTTGGAACCAACGATTTCCATATTTTAGTCTGACTAAGTTGACAATACTAAGTGAATGCAATAACCCATGCTTTTAATAGACAATTTACATTAAAAAATATTGCTAACTTTTGAAATGGTTCATATTAAATATAAAATGAAATACCATATTTGTACCCAGCATGCAGATGATGAGGCAGCAATGTTTATCTCTCGTAAAAATTATTAGTAAATTATATTTACAAATGTGTTATATGAATAAAACGCAATAATCTCGTACTTCATTAACTTTCAGCACTTAAATTTAATTTTTACTGTAAATTCCAAAATGTGATTATGGTTTTTATATGGTGCTAAATACTAGAGTGATTTGTTAGGGTGTTAAACCTTTATAATAATGTTTATAAAATTTAATGTTTTCATGGCAAAGACCTTCATACTTACTGTTGATCTCTACACTATATGATGCACACATTGAAAAAAGCCATACATTTCTTGACATTGGCTCATGACTGTGATAATTTTAAAACAAAAATAAAATGTTCATTGTATCTTAAATTTATTATGCTTGCATGACTATAATTCATTTTAGAAAAGCAGATTTCTTTTCAGAAGTCAGTAATGGGTTTTTATTATAAATATGTACAATTATATGATATATCAATGAAATTATTTTAGACAAGGTTTATATGCTGAAAACGCTTCTGCTTCCTCACTTTGCAGCTGTTTCACCTCATATATTAGTGCGTGAACAATATTAGATAGATATAATAATGGTATTTTCATGTTAAATGACAATACGTTTGTCTCTCTGAAGAAACCTATTATTTAGATCTTTTTCTATTTATATGAAAGTTTCTGTTTTAGCAGTTAAAGCATAACAGAACTATTAGTAAATATGAGCTAAATTTAGTTTGTTAGAGAATTATATTTTCCAACGATATAAAATTAACAAAAAATCATATAACATTCCGACTAATAATTATTCACAGTATAATAACTAATTATTAATATAATTAGGAATAATATACCTCATAACGATTCATTTTTATACATTTATTGACCAAACATCTTTTATTCCGAGCATACGTCAAGTAAAAGACTCGTACATACAAAATCATTGTTGGGTTGCACTTCCTAATTATGCCTGGATATACCAAATCTTGCTGAGTGATCCTACAGGATTATAATACTGTCACTAGCTTTACCCTTGTGGTTGTTCCTCACTCAAACCAATTAAGAAGCCACAAAACACACAGTACTTTAAATTATCTGATATTATCGAATCACACAAAAAAGATAGATAATTAGTATCACTTATATTTAAAAGAAATTAACCAACCAAATTGACTAAAAGAATATATCGATCACTCAAAAGTTTAAACCTTGCAGTGTGAAACATTTACACACTGCCATAAACCATTTCCTTTCATGGTTTAAAGGAATCACTTGATAACTTTTTTTGCAATTTACTAGATGATTTAAAAACGTAGTAGTTACTACATTGCTACATTAATTAATGTAAAACATTCGGTAACAAACTTTGAACTGTAATAAACTGAATCAATCAATGCTCGTAAGTGCGCATGTAGAATAATATCAGTGTGTTTATATATTTATATATAAAGTTACATTCGTCCGGACTTTTTACAAGTTCTACTTCATTGGAATGTTTCCAATTACATAAATATAAATCGAAATACAGAATATTTACGACAATATTTTGATTGAATTGCAAAATAAAGAAGTACTTCTTTTAAAAGATACTACTGTATATCGTTATGTTTATCGAAGAACCAAAACATTTTTATTAGTTAAAAAAACTTCAGAAGAATTTTCAAAAATGTTTCATGTTGTGTGACTTCTTTCAAAACATTTTAAACCAATATTTGTCTACGTTAGGCGTTTACTTCCATACTTATAAAACATTAAATAATTTATTTATTAGGATAAAAGATTATAAATATGATATTTGGAAACCATTTATTGGGAATTATAAGCATCAGTGATTATTATTTAGATATATCAATATTTTGGCATGTAATTAGGAACGGATCAGGACTTGAAAGGGCTAACCTGTGAAAAACCTAAATCTTGGAAATATATAGGCCTAAATCAGACAACTGTTCAAGTGGTAGGTTCTGACTAGTTCAAAATTATCTCGACAATCCGTTTAGTATGATACATGTCGAGAAGAACCTGGTATTACTTACAGAAGAGCTTTTCACGAATTTCAGGCAAGGTGTGAAGTTAACGAGTAAAGACCTACCACTCAAAAGGATTCCCATGTCTTCGACTGTACAAAAATTAGACTTCCATAGTAGACAGGTTTAGTTTTACATACAACATTTCTGATTGTTAGATACATATGCTTTATATGAATGCTACAGATGTTGTAAATACTGAGAAAAGGGTAAAATGTACAACCAGACCTGATCACTAACGGAAGTATTAGTGTACCTGTTATGTAGGCCCTAACGTAAATCCAACACATATCCTACTGATATAATTGTATGTTATAATACATTTTGATAATTATAAAAAAAATAACAATTCCATAATAGCGTCAATACGAAAGAGAGTCGAAAGATTCGATGAGAACTTGAAACGGTTCCAAATTAAAGGAAATGTTGAGGTAATAATTTACGCCCGTCGACGTTTTTGCAGTAAAATCGATAACCGTAAAGGAGTATTCGCTCCTACTAAAAATAAAATATATTTTTATATGTATATAATATAATTTTATGAGTATTTATTATATTATAATATATAACCTCAAATGTGATAGGTTATAAATAATGTATTGTAATAATATACAAATAAATTGACCATTAACATTTTTGATCGTTGCTACTTTAAAACAATAAACTAAACTAGATTTTATTAAATATTTAAATGTCACAAGCTGGATAATAAATATTATTTATTGGGTAAAATTGAAAAAAAGCTAAACTTACTACATAAATCTGCTACAAAGCATACCATAATGATAGCTTTGGCTAGAAATAAACTTTAATTGACTAAAATAGATCTAATCATGTGGGTCTTTCAGGGTTGCATGTCCGAAGAAATTTAAGCCCAACCTTACAATTTTGACAATTGTATAGCTTACATATTTACCTATTTTATTCTTATTTTATTTGCCAATTACCTTTACCAGATTCTTAACAGTCATATACTAATTTAGCTATCAATGTGTATTATATAGTACAGTATCCCCGCTATATTTCTACGAGTGTCACATTGCTTAGATATATAATAAATGTTTGTTTATCTACTGCAGATTTATCTAATGGTATTTATATGAAAGTTCATGTCCATTTAGTGTACAAAATTTAAACACAATCATAAACTTATTGTTTTTATTTTGTTAATAAATGAATATTTCAATATAAAAAAGTATTTTGATTAATTATATATTGAACAAACGTAAATGTAAACAACAAAACTATTAAACTCACTTTAAAAGAGATATGAATTTTGACATCTCTGTAAAAATATATTTTATTTCTAGTGTTTTAAGATTTAAATATTTTCATGTAAACCTTTTTATTATTTGTGAAATAATAATATTTTAATATACTGTTTTTAAAATAAATTCTCTTTCAGACAGGTAGACTGATTTGAATATATAAAAAAAAAGTTATAATAAAATCTGTAAAATAAAGTTGCAATTATGTATTCCAACTTACGATTGTTTCGAATTCACAATACGTTATTGTGAAAATAATTTACATAAAAACCTACATCTTTTTTATTTTCTTCCTCGAGAACACAACCTAACTGTGTGCAAGCTATAAGTTTCAAATAAATCTTATCAGTAGAACTCGGCCCACCCTGGCACAGCCACCCCTAAACTCGGCCGCTACGTAACCTAGGACTATAGGGGTAGTTTTGGATGATGCTCAAGGTCATCCCGGCCGTGACCCCAGACCAAGGGGTGGTTTCGACCACGTTCAGGGGGGTAGGGGTAGTTTTTCGAAAAAAAAAAAAATTTGGCGCTACGTAACCTAGGACTATAGGGGTAGTTTCGGATGATGCGGGCGGACGGCGTGACCCCGACCCTAGCTTTGGGGGTGGGTTCGACCGCGTCCAGAGGGGTAGGGGGTAGTTTTTCGAAAAAATTTATTTCCAACACACTGACCTAAGCCAGCCAAAATGGATCCAACCTAACCTAACCTAAGTGTTGGGGGTGACCTCGGCTACGTTCAGGACCATCACCGGGGGTAGCTCCGGGGGTCGATTGGGGGTGGGGGGTAGATTTCGAAAAAATTTTGGAAAAATCTGTAGCGGTAGTTTTGCATGATGCTGAAGGTCATCCTGGCCTTGACCGTAGCCTTAGGGGTGGTTTTGTCCACGTTTAGAGGGGTGGGGGTAGTTTTTCGAAAAAAAATAAATTCCAACCAACTAACCTAAGCTAGCCAAAATGGATCAAACCTAACCTAAGTGTTGGGGGTGATCTCGGCCACGTTCAGGACCATACCCGGGGGATGCTCCAGGGGTGGAGTGGGGGTGGGGGGTAGTTTTCGAAAAAATTTTGGAAAATCGTGTCCTGACTGATAGGGTGAGTCTAGAGTCTATTACGGGTTGCTGAGGGGTAGTTTTGCCTAAGGGTAGTTTTTAAATAAAATACGAAAATGCCGAAAATCGATCGGCCGGATCAACAGACAGTACGGTATATGTGTAGAGCCCAAAATGGAATGCTTCGGGGGTGGTATCCCCAAGGGGTGGTTTTTAAATAAAATATGAAAATGCCGAAAATCGACCGGTTTGATCAAATGATAGTACGGGATATCTCTAGAGTCCAATAAGGAACGCTGCGGGGACGGTTTCGCCTGTGGGTTATCCTCAGATTGCCAAAAATAATCAGCGGAATAGCTTGGGTGGTGGGGGTAACTTTGGAAAGATTTAATGGATATCTGATGACGTATCAGCGCCCGAGCGAATCCAGGTAAGTAGTAGGCTCACCCTAACTATAGTGGTCTACCCCAAATGAATCGGGTGATGAGGGGCCCGGGGGTAAACGATTGCCAAACTCAAAATTTGTCTATCCTACTAAATTAATAAACAATACACTCAGCCTTTAAGTAAAGCTACACAAGAGCAGGGTTAGGATGGTTGCTATTTCATCTACCAAGACAAATACCCCCACCAAGTCTTAGGTAAAGCTACCATGGAATTAGACCTTAGGTAAAGCTAACATGGAGCAAAGCCTCGGGTAAAAGCTATCCCGAAGCCTTGCCCTAGGTAAAGTAACCCAGGAACCAGACCTCCGGTAAAGCTACCACGGAGTCGGAGCTTAGGTAAAGCTACCACGGAGTTAGACCTTAGGTAAAGCTAACACGGAGCAAAGCCTTGGGTAAAAGCTATCCCGAAGCCAGCCCATAGGTAAAGTAACCCAGGAACTAGACCTCCGGTAAAGCTACCACAGAGTAGGGACCTAGGTAAAGCTACCATGAAGTTAGACCATAGGTAAAGCAAACACGGAGCAAGGACTCAGGTAAAAGCTATCCCGAAGCCACACCCTAGGTAAAGTAACCCTGGAACGAGAAATCCGGTAAAGCTACCACAGAGTCGGTACCTGGGTAAAGCTACCATGGAGTTAGACCATAGGTAAAGCAAACACGGAGCAAGGACTTAGGTAAAAGCCATCTCGAAGCCAGCCCATAGGTAAAGTAACCCAGGAATCGTACATTAAGTAGGGGTGGTTATCAAATAATATATGAAATTGTCAAAAACCGATCGGTTAGATAAAACTACCAACAATTATACACCGAGTGCAAATAGTCAACAAGTTGAATCGACCAATCACATTGCAGGGGCCCGGTGGGCCTACGCAAACGGTCTCAGTAAGACGTGAAGGCCCATATACCATGCTAAACCAATATATATGATGGCCCACATAATGTGTTAAACAAATAAGCAAGCAAGCCTACATACATACTATGCTAGGCCAACGTACTATGTCTGTAAACCACGGGCCAAAACCTTCATGACCTGAGCTATTTTCACCTCTTCTATCAGGTTGATCCCGGCAACCGTATAATATGGGAGGTACTATAGGGTACATCTGCCAACGCATAATCAATCAAGCCCGCGTAAAGATTTATGACGTATCCGCGTTCGAGCGACTCAGGTATTAGGCCCACCCCAACTAGAGTGTTCTACCCCTAAATGATATGGCTGATGCGGGGCAAGGGGTTATGATTGCTAAACTCAAAATTTGTCTATGCTACAAAATAATAAACAATGCGACAATGCCTTATCGTGTGAGGCGATACGCTTGACCGTGTGCCTGACATGTACAGACTTGCAGAGATAACACATTATCTAAAAACCGCAACGGCAATCGGTGACCGCTATAGCAGGCATAAAAACCAGCACGGCTGTGTCGTTGTGAATCTAGGCATGTGTTTATGTTTTGATTACTGTATCAAATTACTGTGTACTGTCGGCATATCAAGGCCTACATATATAATCAGAAATCAGTGTAAATAATCAAATAGCCTCAATGGACATCTCCTATAGCTGTAAATGTATCTAGATATAAAGGTATATATCGAGAAACACTAATAATGAGGCCTATCACAAAACGTGAATAAATACATGTTATAAAACGATCCTAAAACGATGCCAAACCAACATGCATGCTATCATACATAGATTCATATACTGTGGTAAGCCAATATACGATACCCAGATAATGTGTTAAACAATTATGCATGTAAACCTGCATACATACTATGCTAAGCCGACAAACATGAATCCCTAAATGTGCCTACTATGTCGGTAAACCCAGCATGCAATATACTCTAAATAGCCATATATACGTTGTTAAACCAATATGCAGGTTAGCCTATATACATCCTGTATTAGGCAAATATCCCCGTTACCCGCACAGGCCTATGTTAAGCCAGGATGAATGATAGCTTATATAGTGTGTTAAACAAATATGCTTGTAAACCTACATAAATAATATGCTAAGCCTACACACTGTGCTAAACAGATATGCGTGTAAATCTACATAAATACTATGCTAACCAGCATGGATGCTATCCTACATAAGCTTATATACTATGTTAAACCAGCATGCAATATACTCTAAATAGCCATATATACGCTGTTAAACAAATATGCGTGTAAACCCACATAAATACGCCAAGCCAATATCCGTGCTATAATAGATAGGCGTATATACTATGTTAGGCCTACATACTGCGTTAAACAAACATGTATGTAAGCCGACAAGGGCCTACAAATTATATCCAATGCATAGTTTAGCTAAAGGGCTATCACACACTATCCTAAAAGCGGCCCGCAAATTACCACATAATACCTGATACATAGCTTGGCTAATCATTAACACATAGTATGACCCAACACATAATATCCGGTGCATAGCCTCGCTAAATAAGCATAAACCCCCCAAAATTGGCTTATCAATTATGTATGGTCTAGATATAGTCACACATGTCATTTCAAAAGTCAGCCGGAAAGAAACACTACCCTGGTATATAATATGTTAAACCAGCATGCAATATACTCTAAATAGCTGTATATACGCTGTTAAACAAATATGCGTGTAAACCGAATAAATACTATGGTAAGCCAACACGCATGCTATCATAGATAGACGTATATACTATGTTAGGCCTACATAATGTGTTAAACATATATGTGCGTAAGCTTGCATAGATATTATGCTAAGAAGACACGGGCCTACAAAGTATAACACATTATATCCGGTGCATAGTTTAGCTAAACGGCTATCACACACTATCCTACAAGCAGCCCACAAATTACCACAAAGTACCTGATACATAGCCTGGCTAATCATTAACACATAGTAGGCCCCAACACATAATATCTGGTGCATAGCCTCGCTAAATAAGCATAAACTCCCCAAAATTGGCTTATCAATTATGTATGGTCTAGATATAGTCACACATGTCATTTCAAAAGTCAGCTGGAAAGAAACACTAGCCTGGCTAATCATTATCACATAGTAGGCCCCAACACATAATCTCCAATGCATAGCCAGGCTAATGTTCATCATGTAGTACCCAATGCATAGCTTGAGTATGGTTTAACAAACAGTATCCAAAGCATAGCCAGACCAAGGGATATCACAAAGTATCCGTTGAGTAGGCTGATTACAAACCAAATAGTACCTGTTGCATAGCCAGGCTAATGCGTATCACATAGTACCCGATGCATAGTCTGACTAGGGCTAGCACATAGTATCCGAGGTATAGATTGACTAATGGTTAACACATGGTATCCAAAGCATAGCTAGGCTAGTGAATAACTAGTGGTTAGTTTGACTATCGTTAACACACACACAGTATCCGATGCGTAGCTTAGCTAATGGATAACACATAGTAACCTATGCTTAGCCTGACTAGGGCTAACACATAATATCCGACGAGTGGCGTGATATAAGCTAACACACAGTATCCGGATCGAATATGACGTCATCCAGGGCGAAGACGGCGGCTATGCTGATACCGTGATGGCCAGCGCAGGCTAGATCAAATAGCCAACGTTTCAACTAAACTACTGTCTTACGCTAAGTTTAACCGACCAACATACGCGAAGTTCAAACGAACAACATTTACACCAAGCTCAAATAGGCTACGGCCAGATCAACGTTTCATCTAATCAACGTTGAAAAACTTACGCTAATCAACCAGTAAACTGACACCTGGTTCAAATGGGTTATGGTTAGTGAAGGCACCGGCAAAAGCCTTAGGCCTTAGACATAGCTACCAACGCATACCAAAATAGCTATGCAGAAACCGTCAAGGCCATTACACATATTGTACAGGTATGTTCTCCATCAAACCGAGACGTTAGACACCATCTCTGTAAAACAGCTAACAAATTATACTCTACCACAATAGGTATGTCAAAACTGTTACCGGCTCATAATCTAAGACAGTGGTTACGTAACGCCCTTTATCAATTTAAGACCTTAAGAGATATCTTCGTAAAGACAGCTACCCATCCATACTATATCACAATAGTTACGTTAGAGCTACCGCTGCTCACCCTACCATAATAGCTACATACAGACGGTTAATATTGCATAGCCTATCACAAGACTTATGTAAAAACAGCTATGCATAACCTGTCACACAATAACTGCGTAAAGGCAGCTAACAAGGCCTACCCCATTAAAATAGCTACGAAAAGATAACATCCAATACATACCCTATCATATTAGCCGTGTAAAGACAATAAATGCGTAAAGGCAGCTAACAATGCCTACCCCATTAAAATAGCTACGAAAAGATAACAACCAATACATAACTTATCATAATAGCTATGTAAAGACAGCTAAAGATGCATAACCTAACTCAGTAATGATTGCTATTAAATAATGAACCATTACACTAGCCACGTAAAGACAGCTACCAGCATCACAATAGCTACGTAAAAACAGTTATCGATCCGTGACCAAGACAATAGCTCCGTAAGGAAAACCTACCACTTCATGAACTACGACAACAGCAGGGTGTGGACGGCTACCAATACATTACTTATCACAGCTACCAACACATAACTCGTCACACTAGCTAAGTAAATAGCGCCACGACTGAATAGCCTATCACACAGGCCAAATGAGGGTCACTAACTAAACCATCACAATATCTCTGTACATGGTAGATGGCGTGATGATCCTCATCGTTATCGCACACCTAACAGTAGGTTAGGTTAGAAGCACTCTGGCTAGCTTAGGTTAGTGGGTTGAAAATAATTTTTTCTAAAAACTACCCCTCTAGACGTGGTTGAACACCCAACAGTAGGTTAGGTTAGAAGCACTCTGGCCAGCTTAGGTTAGTGGGTTGAAAATAATTTTTCCTAAAAACTACCCCTCTAGACGTGGTTGAACCCTCCCCCAAGGCTACGATCAAGGTCACATCGACCGCCTGCATCATCCAAAACCACCCCTAACTTTTCAAAGGTTGGTCGTATCTCCATCACGGCCATCACTGACCGGGGTTTGTAGAAGTTAGGGGTGGTTTTGGATGATGCAGGCGGTCGATGTGACCTTGATCGTAGCCTTGGGGGAGGGTTCAACCACGTCTAGAGGGGTAGTTTTTAGGAAAAATTATTTTCAACCCACTAACCTAAGCTGGCCAGAGTGCTTCTAACCTAACCTACTGTTGGGTGTTCAACCACGTCTAGAGGGGTAGTTTTTAGAAAAAATTATTTTCAACCCACTAACCTAAGCTAGCCAGAGTGCTTCTAACCTAACCTACTGTTAGGTGTGCGATAACGATGAGGATCATCACGCCATCTACCATGTACAGAGATATTGTGATGGTTTAGTTAGTGACCCTCATTTGGCCTGTGTGATAGGCTATTCAGTCGTGGCGCTATTTACTTAGCTAGTGTGACGAGTTATGTGTTGGTAGCTGTGATAAGTAATGTATTGGTAGCCGTCCACACCCTGCTGTTGTCGTAGTTCATGAAGTGGTAGGTTTTCCTTACGGAGCTATTGTCTTGGTCACGGATCGATAACTGTTTTTACGTAGCTATTGTGATGCTGGTAGCTGTCTTTACGTGGCTAGTGTAATGGTTCATTATTTAATAGCAATCATTACTGAGTTAGGTTATGCATCTTTAGCTGTCTTTACATAACTATTATGATAAGTTATGTATTGGTTGTTATCTTTTCGTAGCTATTTTAATGGGGTAGGCATTGTTAGCTGCCTTTACGCATTTATTGTCTTTACACGGCTAATATGATAGGGTATGTATTGGATGTTATCTTTTCGTAGCTATTTTAATGGGGTAGGCCTTGTTAGCTGCCTTTACGCAGTTATTGTGTGACAGGTTATGCATAGCTGTTTTTACATAAGTCTTGTGATAGGCTATGCAATATTAACCGTCTGTATGTAGCTATTATGGTAGGGTGAGCAGCGGTAGCTCTAACGTAACTATTGTGATATAGTATGGATGGGTAGCTGTCTTTACGAAGATATCTCTTAAGGTCTTAAATTGATAAAGGGCGTTACGTAACCACTGTCTTAGATTATGAGCCGGTAACAGTTTTGACATACCTATTGTGGTAGAGTATAATTTGTTAGCTGTTTTACAGAGATGGTGTCTAACGTCTCGGTTTGATGGAGAACATACCTGTACAATATGTGTAATGGCCTTGACGGTTTCTGCATAGCTATTTTGGTATGCGTTGGTAACTATGTCTAAGGCCTAAGGCTTTTGCCGGTGCCTTCACTAACCATAACCCATTTGAACCAGGTGTCAGTTTGCTGGTTGATTAGCGTAAGTTTTTCAACGTTGATTAGATGAAACGTTGATCTGGCCGTAGCCTATTTGAGCTTGGTGTAAATGTTGTTCGTTTGAACTTCGCGTATGTTGGTCGGTTAAACTTAGCGTAAGACAGTAGTTTAGTTGAAACGTTGGCTATTTGATCTAGCCTGCGCTGGCCATCACGGTATCAGCATAGCCGCCGTCTTCGCCCTGGATGACGTCATATTCGATCCGGATACTGTGTGTTAGCTTATATCACGCCACTCGTCGGATATTATGTGATAGCCCTAGTCAGGCTAAGCATAGGTTACTATGTGTTATCCATTAGCTAAGCTACGCATCGGATACTGTGTGTGTGTTAACGATAGTCAAACTAACCACTAGTTATTCACTAGCCTAGCTATGCTTTGGATACCATGTGTTAACCATTAGTCAATCTATACCTCGGATACTATGTGCTAGCCCTAGTCAGACTATGCATCGGGTACTATGTGATACGCATTAGCCTGGCTATGCAACAGGTACTATTTGGTTTGTAATCAGCCTACTCAACGGATACTTTGTGATATCCCTTGGTCTGGCTATGCTTTGGATACTGTTTGTTAAACCATACACAAGCTATGCATTGGGTACTACATGATGAACATTAGCCTGGCTATGCATTGGAGATTATGTGTTGGGGCCTACTATGTGATAATGATTAGCCAGGCTAGTGTTTCTTTCCAGCTGACTTTTGAAATGACATGTGTGACTATATCTAGACCATACATAATTGATAAGCCAATTTTGGGGAGTTTATGCTTATTTAGCGAGGCTATGCACCAGATATTATGTGTTGGGGCCTACTATGTGTTAATGATTAGCCAGGCTATGTATCAGGTACTTTGTGGTAATTTGTGGGCTGCTTGTAGGATAGTGTGTGATAGCCGTTTAGCTAAACTATGCACCGGATATAATGTGTTATACTTTGTAGGCCCGTGTCTTCTTAGCATAATATCTATGCAAGCTTACACACATATATGTTTAACACATTATGTAGGCCTAACATAGTATATACGTCTATCTATGATAGCATGCGTGTTGGCTTACCATAGTATTTATTCGGTTTACACGCATATTTGTTTAACAGCGTATATACAGCTATTTAGAGTATATTGCATGCTGGTTTAACATATTATATACCAGGGTAGTGTTTCTTTCCGGCTGACTTTTGAAATGACATGTGTGACTATATCTAGACCATACATAATTGATAAGCCAATTTTGGGGGGTTTATGCTTATTTAGCGAGGCTATGCACCGGATATTATGTGTTGGGTCATACTATGTGTTAATGATTAGCCAAGCTATGTATCAGGTATTATGTGGTAATTTGCGGGCCGCTTTTAGGATAGTGTGTGATAGCCCTTTAGCTAAACTATGCATTGGATATAATTTGTAGGCCCTTGTCGGCTTACATACATGTTTGTTTAACGCAGTATGTAGGCCTAACATAGTATATACGCCTATCTATTATAGCACGGATATTGGCTTGGCGTATTTATGTGGGTTTACACGCATATTTGTTTAACAGCGTATATATGGCTATTTAGAGTATATTGCATGCTGGTTTAACATAGTATATAAGCTTATGTAGGATAGCATCCATGCTGGTTAGCATAGTATTTATGTAGATTTACACGCATATCTGTTTAGCACAGTGTGTAGGCTTAGCATATTATTTATGTAGGTTTACAAGCATATTTGTTTAACACACTATATAAGCTATCATTCATCCTGGCTTAACATAGGCCTGTGCGGGTAACGGGGATATTTGCCTAATACAGGATGTATATAGGCTAACCTGCATATTGGTTTAACAACGTATATATGGCTATTTAGAGTATATTGCATGCTGGGTTTACCGACATAGTAGGCACATTTAGGGATTCATGTTTGTCGGCTTAGCATAGTATGTATGCAGGTTTACATGCATAATTGTTTAACACATTATCTGGGTATCGTATATTGGCTTACCACAGTATATGAATCTATGTATGATAGCATGCATGTTGGTTTGGCATCGTTTTAGGATCGTTTTATAACATGTATTTATTCACGTTTTGTGATAAGCCTCATTATTAGTGTTTCTCGATATATACCTTTATATCTAGATACATTTACAGCTATAGGAGATGTCCATTGAGGCTATTTGATTATTTACACTGATTTCTGATTATATATGTAGGCCTTGATATGCCGACAGTACACAGTAATTTGATACAGTAATCAAAACATAAACACATGCCTAGATTCACAACGACACAGCCGTGCTGGTTTTTATGCCTGCTATAGCGGTCACCGATTGCCGTTGCGGTTTTTAGATAATGTGTTATCTCTGCAAGTCTGTACATGTCAGGCACACGGTCAAGCGTATCGCCTCACACGATAAGGCATTGTCGCATTGTTTATTATTTTGTAGCATAGACAAATTTTGAGTTTAGCAATCATAACCCCTTGCCCCGCATCAGCCATATCATTTAGGGGTAGAACACTCTAGTTGGGGTGGGCCTAATACCTGAGTCGCTCGAACGCGGATACGTCATAAATCTTTACGCGGGCTTGATTGATTATGCGTTGGCAGATGTACCCTATAGTACCTCCCATATTATACGGTTGCCGGGATCAACCTGATAGAAGAGGTGAAAATAGCTCAGGTCATGAAGGTTTTGGCCCGTGGTTTACAGACATAGTACGTTGGCCTAGCATAGTATGTATGTAGGCTTGCTTGCTTATTTGTTTAACACATTATGTGGGCCATCATATATATTGGTTTAGCATGGTATATGGGCCTTCACGTCTTACTGAGACCGTTTGCGTAGGCCCACCGGGCCCCTGCAATGTGATTGGTCGATTCAACTTGTTGACTATTTGCACTCGGTGTATAATTGTTGGTAGTTTTATCTAACCGATCGGTTTTTGACAATTTCATATATTATTTGATAACCACCCCTACTTAATGTACGATTCCTGGGTTACTTTACCTATGGGCTGGCTTCGAGATGGCTTTTACCTGAGTCCTTGCTCCGTGTTTGCTTTACCTATGGTCTAACTTCATGGTAGCTTTACCTAGGTCCCTACTCTGTGGTAGCTTTACCGGAGGTCTAGTTCCTGGGTTACTTTACCTATGGGCTGGCTTCGGGATAGCTTTTACCCAAGGCTTTGCTCCGTGTTAGCTTTACCTAAGGTCTAACTCCGTGGTAGCTTTACCTAAGCTCCGACTCCGTGGTAGCTTTACCGGAGGTCTGGTTCCTGGGTTACTTTACCTAGGGCAAGGCTTCGGGATAGCTTTTACCCGAGGCTTTGCTCCATGTTAGCTTTACCTAAGGTCTAATTCCATGGTAGCTTTACCTAAGACTTGGTGGGGGTATTTGTCTTGGTAGATGAAATAGCAACCATCCTAACCCTGCTCTTGTGTAGCTTTACTTAAAGGCTGAGTGTATTGTTTATTAATTTAGTAGGATAGACAAATTTTGAGTTTGGCAATCGTTTACCCCCGGGCCCCTCATCACCCGATTCATTTGGGGTAGACCACTATAGTTAGGGTGAGCCTACTACTTACCTGGATTCGCTCGGGCGCTGATACGTCATCAGATATCCATTAAATCTTTCCAAAGTTACCCCCACCACCCAAGCTATTCCGCTGATTATTTTTGGCAATCTGAGGATAACCCACAGGCGAAACCGTCCCCGCAGCGTTCCTTATTGGACTCTAGAGATATCCCGTACTATCATTTGATCAAACCGGTCGATTTTCGGCATTTTCATATTTTATTTAAAAACCACCCCTTGGGGATACCACCCCCGAAGCATTCCATTTTGGGCTCTACACATATACCGTACTGTCTGTTGATCCGGCCGATCGATTTTCGGCATTTTCGTATTTTATTTAAAAACTACCCTTAGGCAAAACTACCCCTCAGCAACCCGTAATAGACTCTAGACTCACCCTATCAGTCAGGACACGATTTTCCAAAATTTTTTCGAAAACTACCCCCCACCCCCACTCCACCCCTGGAGCATCCCCCGGGTATGGTCCTGAACGTGGCCGAGATCACCCCCAACACTTAGGTTAGGTTTGATCCATTTTGGCTAGCTTAGGTTAGTTGGTTGGAATTTATTTTTTTTCGAAAAACTACCCCCCACCCCTCTAAACGTGGACAAAACCACCCCTAAGGCTACGGTCAAGGCCAGGATGACCTTCAGCATCATGCAAAACTACCGCTACAGATTTTTCCAAAATTTTTTCGAAATCTACCCCCCACCCCCAATCGACCCCCGGAGCTACCCCCGGTGATGGTCCTGAACGTAGCCGAGGTCACCCCCAACACTTAGGTTAGGTTAGGTTGGATCCATTTTGGCTGGCTTAGGTCAGTGTGTTGGAAATAAATTTTTTCGAAAAACTACCCCCTACCCCTCTGGACGCGGTCGAACCCACCCCCAAAGCTAGGGTCGGGGTCACGCCGTCCGCCCGCATCATCCGAAACTACCCCTATAGTCCTAGGTTACGTAGCGCCAAATTTTTTTTTTTTTTCGAAAAACTACCCCCTACCCCCCTGAACGTGGTCGAAACCACCCCTTGGTCTGGGGTCACGGCCGGGATGACCTTGAGCATCATCCAAAACTACCCCTATAGTCCTAGGTTACGTAGCGGCCGAGTTTAGGGGTGGCTGTGCCAGGGTGGGCCGAGTTCTACTCTTATCTAATAGAGTTAATAACGGAAGAGAATAATAATCGTACAGAATGTCTTGAAGGTCTCCTAGAACAGTCTCCTTCCAACGTAACCAAAGTTTAATTAAGTACTCTATGTTATATTTAAAGGATATTGTAACTGGTAACTCTCAAATATAATTTCTTGTTTATTAAAATAGGTTTTTTTCAATCTTCTGGGAGACAAAAATCAACTGCTCTTACCTTTCCATCGTGAAATTAGTACCTAAATGCACCTCTTCATGGCCATTTTTCAAAAGCCTGTCTAAAATCCAATAACTGTAACTGAATGAAAAGGGAAACCCAAACATCTATGTGCATAGTAAAATAAGAAAACTATTCTGTCTCAATAAATGCTTTGATAAATATGTTTAGTAATGTTTCGTATACGACATAAAACGAGAAACATTAAGTTAGTGTGTTGGTTGTTCTCATGGAACGCATGTAAGGTTTTTGTAAATAAACACTTTTTTATAATATCTAAAATAATTTTTTGATACTATCGGTTTATCATTACAGATTTATTTCCCTCTAATTACAAGAATTTGATTTTTCTGAACTTTCTTGAGTTACTATGACCGATATTAGCTTCTTGATAATAGTATTGTTACCTGTTGCTTTTACATTGAATTTCGACACATTCGCTTTATGCATAAATTCAGTATTTTTTTTTACAATGCTATTTTCAAATATGTGAATTTATATGCCGTATGATAGTATAATGTCGGACCAATAAATACACTTCATAATTTCAAAGAGGATTCTATTTTGAAACCGACAAACTGTTTATTGACTGAAAGTCAATTTAAATATCAATTTTGTATATCCTTTTGAAAATAATTTTTATATATTTTTGTTCTATATATGTTTTAAATGAAATTCTAGTTCCTGTGTTTAACTACACAATTTTTGTTATTTTTAATCATGAAATCGGTTCTAAAAGAAACATTACTTAGGTGGTAAATGTTGATGGTATGTGTAGTAAATAATAAAAACGGGCTTTAGCGGGCGCATAAGACTGTTAGAGTAGAATAATATTCAGCTGTATATGATAGGAATAATAACAATGAGTTTTTGGTCTTTTACGATATATTTTTTATATAAAATAGGGTAAATTTTGATATTCATATATATATATATATATATATATATATATATATATATATATATATATATATATAGTGGTCTTAGAATAGAGTAGCTACAATATGTATGCGTTACAGTTTTAATCTATTATCTCTTTAGAAAGTATAGGTGGATTTGAATATACAAAACATTTTGAAGAGTATTCGGCTAAAAATAAACGTTTTTTTCACCTTTCATTTGTAATATTGCATCAGAAAGGAATGACAAGTTTATATATTTCCTGGAATCATATTTACTTGCTCATAGGTTATACATATATGCAACCAATAACTCATATATTGTATCATGTGGGTTACGTATAGACCTTGCTTTTTAATGCAGATATAATTTGAAATGTAGAAGTAATAATTGAATTTTAAAATCTCTTTTGTTTTTAGTTATTTATTATTATTATATTTTCAAAAAAAATATAAATTTATACTTTTACGTTTTTGAAGGAGTTTCATTGAAGGATCAATAATGTTATGATTCAACTTGTAATACTAAGTGCTACTATAGGCAAGTGTAATACATGTTTAAGCGTTAGTTAAAAACTAGTAGCTCAAGTAAAGATTGTATCAATTATTAAAAACAGATGTTTATAATGATTATATTTCTAACTAATAATAAATGATTTTTGTTAGTTATTAAAATATTGGAACTATTTAAGATTATTTAAATTAATGTTTTTTAGACACTGTAAGTCTTATATATTATAGATATCTCTAATGCATTTAATCTTATTCAGGCAACACCTGTCAGTAAGATCTTTGCTATTAAACAACGAAAACCCACAACTGATTTTATACGTTAACAAAATTTAGGTAATCCAGAATGACGGAGATGGCCGGATATTTAGTAGTATCTTAAATTTTTAGGCAGAGAGTGAGGAAACTGCGAGTAAAATTCGATGCAGATGGCTCGGATCAACGACCTAAATCTACTAACCGCGACGTTCATTGTAACTTATTTAAAGATGCCATCATGAACTCTGAGGGTGGCCTACGAACTTACAATCTGGTAGCATATTTTGCTAGACGCCACTGCTATATAGGCTGTCTTCAAAATTTGTCTATAGGCACATTCTATAGTTACGCACGAAGCTGGATAACATAATGTGGTATTCACTTGAAGAAAGTAACAAGCACACTCGATGCTGATGTCACAGTGTTCAGCGGCCGATTGTTGAACAATCTCTTTTTTCGGTCAACTGTAAATGCACAAGTATACTTTAGAAGTAATTTGTTGAAGATGCCCGTTTCGGGAGATGTGTCCTATTGTCAACTCATTCCGTAACTCGAGCCAGACAGAGTCTGAGTTGACATTTGGACAGATTTCCCGAAATGGGCGCATTCAACAATTAAATATGGGCAAATGTAATATATGTATAAGTGTTTTTACTTGACCATTTGTTTCTATAATTCCTGGTATTTATTTATTATTTTTCACCTTACCTTGTAGCAACAATTTGTTTTCATGAAACATCATTATTCATTTGTCACAATATAATATCTATTGCCTCAAACCATTTTTACAGCCTTGTTGCTACACAAATGACGCATAATTAGTGTGTAGCATTATCTATTATGGATTCTACAACGTTTATAAACTGAACTGTGTTTATCTTCTTTGTGACAAATTTGTTACCTGTATAATTTGAGTAGATCTTAATACTATTTTTATTTCAATTTCAATTAGCTAAACATTTACATGCGTGTAAATATGCGCTGACCATTTAATATCTCATTCTGGAATTGATGAATGTAATAATATTAGGAGTATACACATGGTAAGGTTGTTTTAGTAACATGAAAGGGGTGATGGATTAACTTGTATCTGCATTTGACAGGACACATCGTTTGTTATTCAAGATTACGTAGATTATAATGGCTTTCTAGTTTGTCAGCTCATGATTTCCAAGGAACATAAAGCGAAATGAGCGACGCTCTATGACATCTATTAACAATAATGAACTTCAAATCATGTTAAAAAAAACATATCCTGTTTTATTCAATAACTTGAATTTACAATCATTATTTCTAAATTATCATCCTTAGCCATAGATTTGACTGTCTTGTGATTATAGTTCTATGCTCAAAGACGTTAACTAATGTGATTCTATGAGTTTAGTCTAGTTAAATGTGATTCTAGGAGTTTTCTTCAATAGGGTAAATGGTTTGGTTTCTATAAACCTAAAATTTTGATTAAATATCTTCTTTGAAGAAGCTATGGATATTACTACTAAGCTAAAGTCACAAATAGAATACAGTGCATTTTACGAATAGGAAACATGAAATATCGAATTAAACTTTATCACAACAATGTTTAGGTAATAAAACCTACTCTCTATGTGACTCAAATGATGTATGATGGATGTAAAAATTTCTTTAAAACATTGATACCTAAAATTTTAAAATTTGAATACGATTATAATTTGAGTGAGGAAAATCCAGTTTCAAAATTTCAATAGAAATTAGGACAATATTATAAAAAAGTAATATAAATAACATAATTTAAAGTTAATTCCTACTAAGGTTAGGAAAGAAAAAAATTATTTTACTTACTTTTTTCCAATAATTACTATTATTACAATTATAATAACATAAACTATCACACAACAGCGGTTTTATCACATAACGTATAACAAAAAACAAGCTTTTCTATGATTTTTTCTATGTTATCACTTATTTTAATCCAAATGTGACGAATAACTAAATTGCATACCTTGCCAGTTTTTGGTCATATAAAATAAATTTATTTATTAAATTTAATTATTGAACAATTATTCGAAATATGTGTATTATTATCAATTAATTGTCATTCACTAATTGTTTAACAAAATGTATTTGAACTTGAGTATTTGAGTGGATGAATAATAAGTATTTTATTAACGGTTGTAAGTTATATACATGTAAGGACAGTGGAAACTAATAGAGCGAATTTTTAAATAGTATAAATGTAGGGCAGTTCTCTAAATTAAATTAAATTAAATTGTAAAAATATTACTTAGTTACTAACCAACGACCACACACGGTAGTAGCGAGAGGATTGGTTAAAAGTGTGACTGTCGTAATTCCGAGCTTGGTCTAGGGGTGTACAGTCCTCAAGGTGTTCGACATTCATGACTTCGGTAACAACCAGTCTTCGTTCGGAAACCTGTAACACTAACAGCTCGAGGCAGGTTATGTTCCCTCCGAGAAAATAGAATTTACCATCGTTTTCCTGCCGAGAGTAATTAATCAATCTTCTTCTTTACTGTCGAAAAACTTGATTAAACTCAAATTCTCAGTCAGGGGGAAGGATATTCCCAAAAGGACCAGTTAGATAGCTTTTTCATTTATGAGACCTTTCTGAGGCTATGGATGAAATGGAAATTAAATGATCACCTTTTATTTATGAGTTCATTTAGTCTTCTTCTACAGTCTATGCTTCTTCTAGAGTCAGTTAACCAGCTATTAGAGAGAAACAGTATGGCGGCTTTAAAGTCAATAAGGAAAACTGATTTATTGTATTCTCGAGTTTAATTGCTACCACAATTGTGGCGGCTAACTCACCGTCGTAATTCCTTACAAACACCTTGAAAATATATGTAGCAGTATACAGCACTTATTTAGTCTCATTCAGACATGGATAATTCGCCACTTTAAGTTTGTAGCCATTCTGCTGCAGAGTATATTTATTGATAGTTCCGGAGGCTGCACTTACAAGCTCCTGACTGGAATCGGATTGCTTTTACTAGTAGTGGTCTGAGTGAACTATCTCTGCTTTAGATGTAATAATATACATTTTAATATATTGAACATAGAAGTTTATGAAAAAAATAAACGTATATATAATAAAGGTATAAAACAAAATCAACTACGACTTAAGTAGAACGATATCCTGTAGAATGTAACAAAGAAAGTTATCCAGAAAAAATCTGAGTTACAAAATCTGTACTGATGACAAATAGGTGTGTGTAATGCAAGTGGAAACATGAAAAAATCATTAACACTGTGTAAAGGACAACTAGTTTAAAATTATTACTCTAAAACATAAAGAATAATGAAAATAAAAAAACTATAGTTAGAGTAGGCTACTCATACTGAATGAATGTTATGTTCATTGTACTTCTAAGGATAACATTAAATTGACGAGATTTTCAATATAATGAGGCGGGAATAACAGTGCCTATTTCATAGTTTGCTGAGCAACTACAGTATGATAATATTAAGGATGGTCGTATAATACTGTCTGTCAATTGTTATTATGTCGAGCTATGACATTTGTTTGTACCAAATATTGAACTGATATGAAACAATCCATGCCTAAAATTTTATAAAAAGTTTTGATTTTGTATACACATGTGAATCATTTTCATTGTAAATATAAATTTTAGAGTTTAAATATACGGATTTGTATAATATAATTATATAACCTGATACAAATAAAATTACAAAAGGTAAACTCTTGCAAATCCTAAGAAGGAATCCACAGTGATAAATATAAAAACATCTTAAACTGGAAGATATCATGGCTATTGATATTTCAGAAAAGAGTTTAAAAACCGAGCTATTTACTTTGGAATGCCGCTACAAAGGAAACGATCCGGTTAAAGGAAACAAACTAACAGCTAGTTTATAATACATGAGAATAGTAACCATTAGGTTTAATCATTTCCGTTCTAGTTGGTACTTCTATTTAGCCTACGGTTATGAAGCTAGAAGCTATTTGAATACCACCTTAAGGAACATATCTGCATTGGAGTGGGATAGCTGGATCACCTGGATGGGCTCAATTCATGAAGTTGTTTTAAATCGATACTTCGCGATTAGAAATAAGACAAATTTGCACTTTGTTCTCGGAAACTGGATAGGAGAATTTTCAGTCTGTTTGTCATCCTAAAATCCCATCCGGACACGAATTATCAGCAAATTAGGAGATTCTAAACAATCACATTTTAGCTTTATAGAAGGATTGGATGGAATTTAATTATTTACTATAAACATAGGATCCTAATTATATATTTAGGCATTTTTGGAATGGTTATCTTTATAAATTTATTTTAAGACAGCTTTCGATTTAAAGATATTTTGTTTTGTTCCAATATTTTAATTTAATAATTTTGTCAAAATGTATTGATTTGTAACTTACTTTATTTACATCAATTTTTTAATTATATTACATAGAAAATTTGCAAAAACTTTTAGCTCTAGATTAACAAATAAACATTTTAAGATCCCATGTATCTTTATTGCGCAATCGATAGACGTAAGAAAGTTTACCCCATATTTTTTTGAATTTTAATAAATATTTGTATATGCTTAGTAATGATAAACTGATATACGGGTGACACACGGGAGACGGATGGTTTTGAACTGCGTAGTACTGAGGGTGCGGTGGTGGAAGGTGGTCGTGCTGGGGATAGTTCTGATCCACACAAGACGCCATTTCATTTACTCAGTCACTATGGAGCAGTGGGACTTGCAACGTTGAGTGTTTATCTATGACAGTTTCGTGAAAAGTGGCGAGTCTATTATTGCTACGCAGCGATTGTTTCGTGCGTGGTTTAATGTCGATCGACATGGAGCTGTTCCGAGCCGTAACACGATCCTCAGAGGGGTGGAAAACTTCAGATCAACTGGAAGCATACTGGCTACGAAGCTTCCTGGCCCGAGACGCAGTGTAACGACACTAGAAAATGTTGAAAGAATAAGGAAAGCGTATTAAGAAACCCACTACGGTCAGCTAGACGCCATGCTAGTGAGTTATGAATCAATCGTGAATTAAAATTTAATCCCTACAAAATGCTCACTGTCCAACAACTTAAGGAAACTGATTTTGCTGTACGAGAATAATTCGATTACAGAATGCAAGTGATTTTGGGAGCGAATGAAAATTAAATTTTATTGGTGAGCGATGAAGCTCATTTTCATTTAAACGGGACCATGAATAAGCAAAACCTACGTTACTGGGCTCCAGAGCATCCACACCTTATCCACCAGCGTCCTCTATACTCAGAAAAAGTAAAAGTCTGGTGTGCTCTTGGCTCTGTTGGAATTATTGGTCCTTATTTTTTTGAAGAGAACGGGGCCACAGTTACTGTTAAATCGGTTCGTTATATTCATATGCTTGAAACATTCTTGAAACCAGAACTAAGAATACGACGAATCCATTTAAAACGCGTTTGGTTCCAGCAGGATGGGGCAACATCTCACACAGTAAACATTTCAATGACAGTTCTTAGACGCACGTTTCCTGGCCGGATTATCTCACGTTTTGGCAATGTTCCTTGGCCTCCCGCGTCTCCCAATTTGTCAGTATGTGACTTTTTTCTGTGGAGGTACCTACTGTGTTTATGAACTGTTTATAAACTGTGTTTATAACCAAAAACCACGAAAATTGGACGAGTTGAAGAATGCAATCATTCAAGAAATTGCTGGCGTCCCTGCAGAGATTTTAGTCCGTGTGATGGAGGATTTTGAGAAGAAACTCGAGTCTTGCATTCCAAATGATGGCCATCACCTTGATGACATTATTTTTCAAAAATAACTTTGTTAACTAAAATGGCAAATAATGAGCTTTGATTTTGTGTAAATAAATATGCATAATTTTAAAGTGGCCTGAGTATTATTTCATTAAAAACCGTCCGTCTCCCGTGTGTCACCCTATACATATACATTCCATCTATTTCATTTTTCTTTAATTATAACACATACAGAGGTAAAAAAAATAATACATCCTAATCGTTCGGGAAAAATTCTTAAATATTATTATACGTTACATTTGTACAAACCAATCATATTTTATTATAAAATCAAACACTTTATATGATGTAAGATTATATATTTCTTTCATTATGTAGTTATAAAACATTAAAGATAGTTAAATTTGTTAAGCTGTGAAAATTAGGTAAAACAATATTTTACAACACACACACACACAAATATATATATATATATATATATATATATATGCCTATATACATTATGTTGTACAATATATATATATATATATATATATATATATATATATATATATATATATATATATATATATATATTTAGTTATATACACATATATATGACAGATAAACATAGGAATTATTATGTGGAAATAAGCTGTGGTAAGCGATGATATGCATCAAGGTATACACAAGTCAGACATATTTGTTTTGACAATCAAAGAGTTAAATGTCCAACCGATATAAACGGTAATGTCGGTTGTTTGAAATTTTGTTTGTTTCAAAGCATACAAATAAATTAATTCTTTTACACAGTAAAGAACATCAAACAAACAAATGTGTAATACATTGTTTAAACATTTATATTCGGAAATCACTAAAAATACACACTGTCATTTAGTAACATTTTTTCTGATGCTGCATCTTGTGCACTAATGAATTCAAATAACAATTTTACCCTTTTATCCAATTTCTGTTTACACTTTACCTTTTTTCACAATTGTAAATATTGTAATTTCACTTTATATATTATTTTGTAAGTAAATATCTTAATAATTTGTTATGTATAAAGTGAAAGTGAAAGTGTTTAGGAGAAATTTATTATTCCAGTTTGAATTTTGTATGGCCTGAACTACCATATCACAGGTTCCATTTAAATAAAACCTTGCAGGCGGTTTTTGTCTCATCAATTCCTATATTGGTCTTGTGAGTTGATTTTAGAACTCTATTAAGTTCAAAAAAACATTATTTTAATTTGAATGATTTTGGATGTCAGTTTCATTATTTTAGTAAAGGTATTTTCTAATAAAAGACTACTATTATTACACCTAAGTGTAGACTATAAGTTTATATAAGCGACTGCTTCTATTACACCTAGCTGTAGACTATAGGTTTTATAAACGACACCTTCTATTACAGCTATGGTTTGATTTAAAACAGAATAGGATTATACGTAGGCGAAATCGACCAGAGAGATTGGGGATTACAGGCTTCTGATCGAGTAATAGGTTCACATGTTGCTGCGTGGGTATATATATATATATATATATATATATATATATATATATATATATATATATATATATATATATATCTTGTACATGTTTTCAATCGTTAATAAAATACTTTTTTTTCATCCAATCAAGTTTAAATACATTTTGTAAACACATAGTTGATGACAATTGATTTTAATAAGGGCTATTCAAATATTTATATAATAATTGAATTACACAACGTTGGGGGTCAGTTTGGTTTCGAACTGAGTATCTTCATGATGTAAGTCTAGCACTTTTTAGCACTGAGCCAACTTTCCATAGATATAAATGAACCTCTCAAAGATCTATATGAAAAACGTCCATTTTATAACTTTAAATTGTTGCCATGGTTACCACACAATTATATAAATAATCCTCTGGGATAAATATTGAACGAAATAATAAAATTAACAAACAAAACTGGACTTACATTATCGAACCTTGCTTCTCAAACGGACAATGCGAATGGAAAGCGAAAAGAAACTACAACACAAAACAATCAACGAATAAAACCAAGCGTAAAAATATTAACAAATAAAACTAATAGTTAAATACCATACATGAAAAGGAAAATGTAAAAGTGTAAAGAAATTTGCTTTCTATTTTGCCACTTAATAATATTATTTTTACATATGTATATACGTATTTATATTAATTGTAATTATAAAATAAATAAAACCTAAAATACAATTTTTTCTTTGTCGATTTAAGTAGTTATTGACAAAAAAAAAAAAATTTATGTTACTATTGACTTATTTTCTTGTGTCATGATAATGTTACGTCACATCATAATTTATTTATAGCTGTGATTCAAGAACATTTGTTTACATTATTATGACAGACTACTCCTTCGGACGTTAATGCATTTTGGTCATTGTCTTTAATTTTTATTAGGCAGTGCGTTCGCTTTTATTTACATTTATTAATGGGTGTGTTATATATATATATATATATATATATATATATATGTGTGTGTGTGTGTGTGTGTGTGTGTGTGTGTGTGTGTGTGTTTGTGTGTGTGTGTTTGTTTGTATGTGTGTGTGTGTGTGTGTGTGTGTATTTATTTATTTATATATATACCCATTATTTACATAATACCATTATTTAATGATATAATACATTTCCTATATAATGTAAATTAATGTAGATATTTAATGGTGAACGTGTATATATTTATTTTGTGTTTTTGTGTGTAAATGAATTAAATTGGTCTAAATTTGTGAAAGTGAAACACTCAATGTACTACTGTCAAACTAAATTATTCTTTCTATAATCACTTCTAACTTCTAGTCTATATGCATAAAAACCTTTTATTACATAATATAGTATTTAAAAAAATTTTGCGTGTTATATATTATTAATTACAAACTTTTTTCAATTTCCGAATCATGTCCGGTTAGTAATCAAGTTGTATTTATTAGAGATACTTCACGCCTCATTATACAAAAAACAATTTTTCAATAATGAAGCAGTTCAAATAGAAAGGATTAAATTCAGAATAGGAAATATGATTTTGTTGGGAAAAAAATCTGTAAGTTAATGAGGGATTTTACCAACTAGCTACTGTTGTTGGTAATAGCCCCTAGCAGTGGCGGGTTGACTGTCACAAAGTTCGATGTGACAACACCATATCCCTAACCTAACACAAACCCATTCCTATTCTACTTTAAATCAAAGTATAACTATAGGTTATAAGTTCATAAAAATGTCTCTTTCTATTATTTAATCTAACAGTAGACTCTAAGTTCATATAAACGACTCCTTCTAATAAAACTAACTGTAGACTATAAGTTCATATGAACGTCTCCTTCTAATAAATCTAACAGTAGACTCTAAGTTCATATAAACGACTCCTTCTAATAAACCTAACTGTATACTATAAGTTCATATAAACGACTCCTTCTATTGCACCTAACTGTAGACTATAAGTTCATACAAACGACTCCTTTCATTACACCTAACTGTAGACTATAGGTTCATGTTACTATTGTAATATAAGTACAGATACGTGTAGATACTTGTTACAGATAAGGTATAGTTGCATTTACCTCTGTTTATTATTTACTAACTATACGATGCTATAAATCGCTATTTTCAACATAAGTGTATATAGAGTATGCATGGAATGATGTTGATAGCAAATAATACATTTGTAAATTAAGAATAAACTTTTATTCTCGCATTTCCAACGAAGGAACCGCGTTGTATTTATCGACTAATATCCACAAATTACATATAAAGTCCAAAATGATTAATTTTTGATTTTTCGAAATTTCTATCAGGTAGAAGCACCAAGAGGGAGTTGAAATTAATCATCTTCTACCCTGTGCCGAGTGAAATATGAAGTGGGAGTTACAATTCCCACGGCCTGTTAAAGGTCGATGTGAGTCAACGATGAGATTTCTCGTTATGTTAACGTGCTTGGATTATTGGTATATCTATTAAACGCATATGGTCATATATATATTTGAATTAGAAGCATATGATAAAAATTATAGATTTGTCTTATGATGTATTAAAAAAAATATTTCGCATGGAATTGAAAGCCTAATAATTATACATATGAATTTTTTACGATACTCAAAAAATGGCTATTATCTCCTACAAAATAAGATAATAAATTAACTCTTCGTATTCGGTAAGTCTTTAAACCTATTATTATTTAAACTCAAATTCCTTTTCTGTGAAGAGTGTGACAACTGTAAAAGTTTAATTTTTGTGAGATTAAATTGACTTTCACACGTCGTATGCTAAATTACTTTGAACAGCTAGTGTATCAATTGTCTAGTAATATTATAGATTCTATTCTCATAGTAAAAGTAATGCCTATCCAGTATAGGTAGATAGGTTAAAGAATTAGCTTCATTTTAAAACATTACATAGAAATTGAAGTAACCGAGTTTTAGTTCTTTCTGAAAGAAATTCACGTGACAAATACATAGTAGAATCAAAGAAATAATATGATTTAAAACTACTCTACTATATTTCTACCAAGAAGAACCACCAATATGTACAAAGAGCATCATATTGAGATAATCGAAGTATCAGAGAAAACTAAGTATCACATTTTGGTAATATAGGAAGGTGTATAATCATTTTATAATCAAAACTAAAGAAAGAAACTATAATAAATAGACAAGAAAATTCTCAAGGTTATTTTTATACCGCTAATTCTATCAGAATACCCTTCCGAATGAAAAGAAATGCAAGTTCCAGTTAAAGTTTGCTTTACAATAACAATTAAAAAATCACGAATACAGTCTTAAACCATCAAGAGGGCGCTTGCGGAGTTGTTCTCCGCACTTATCATTATTTGCTAAGAAAAGGTCTTTCCAGTAGTCAGAAGTTTATTTCCAGCTAGTTAGTCCACAACCTGCATTCATGGAAATGTCCCAATCTACTTCTGATAATTTTTTCCTCGTACAATTAGTGTAAATTTAATCTTAGTCACTCGCAGTCAGATAGCAGAGGTTTCGTCCGCCAGCGCTTTTTAGTGTAACTTATTTGCGCGGAATTTCCTCGTGCGAAGCTATTACCATTACGAAAGACGTTTTGTAGTTAAACTATTACTGTTTTTGATGTTATTATTATTTTAGTGCTGTATGTCTTTGTAGTATCTAGGTTTCACATTTTACTGTAGTTCCATTTGTAGAGGAGAGAACTCGTAAAATGGCTAGTAGTGTTGAATAATAGAAAATTCAAGAAATATGGCTTATTCAAAATTTCTTTAGACAGTTTTTACATAATTCTGATGAAAACCAGTCTCTGCCAGATGATGAGCCTGACGCAGAAGCCAATGAAATAGAAAATTAAACAAATGAAGACATAATAGGTGAATCTGAAAATAATAAAAGTAGCCAATTTATTGAAAATCTGTCAATTTTGACGTTATAGAGAGAATTCCGTTATAAAATTGGCAGGAAACGATTACAGTGCAGGTTGACTATGGGAAAAAACATTCCTTAGTAAAAATGGAATAATGTTTTGATATAATGAACCAATAAGACGATAGAGGGCAGCAATAAGAAACATAACTCTCATGATAGTGGGACATGTTTACATTACACTATTTGTTACTGGTGACCTTGAAAACGAACAATTATGAGTTATTTTTTCAACAAAGCTTAAGTTTCTGCCAATTTTATTTTACTATAGAACCTATTTTGTTATAAAGGCAATATTTGTTTCATCCACTAATTTGTAAAGTTATATATTTAAAGTAAACCATTTCATATTTTCACTAAATATTATTATAAACAAAAAAAGTTTAAATTTAAACGTTTTTTGTGTGGAATATACCTCTACGAGCGCCCTCTCGTATTAGAAAGTCTTTACGTCCCTTGAATGTTAAAAATGACTGGAATTGATTTTAGAGATTACTGCTTATAACATGGACAACTTTATGTTGAATTATCTACAGTAAGCTCTTCCAGTAGTTTAGTGATTTTTGTTCCAGATGGAAGAACCGCCAGTGTTGTATATATAAAGTTTTAGAGATAATTAAAGTATCACCAAATAAAATGTCCTGCACGTTTAGTAGATCCTTTCTAAAAAAAAGTACCTAAATAGTAATTTTTATATTAATACAATATATTCAGTCTCATCGTCTCATAATTGGACTTTTTGAGAGGGATCACTATGTATTTCAAATATTTAAAACAATAATAATTTTATTGCAAAAATACGAGTAAAATAACATCCTATTGATTGATTTTCTTAACATATTTGATTAATGAATTTACTGGCTCAAAAAACGAGCTTCATTGGTTTAATTAACAATAAATACCATGTAACACTCTTAAAAATAAGGTGTTACATATAAATTCATTTATATATTTAATTTTTATTTAATAATTATGTCGTCCCAATATAAAAGAAAATTTTTGTGTTCTTGGTGCACATTGTGATTCTAGCGTAGGTAGTAAGCGCTCCTAGCGGGCGAAATAGAAAAATATCGTACGAGTTAGTAACTTATGGCAATTAGGCATGTCACGCCATATGACGTCAACATGGTCTGATATCGCCTGATCCGAAGCACCAATCAAAAAATTCAAAATGATACGTAAGGGTGGGAAATTCCGTTGGCGTGCCCTTGCAAAAGCCCCAGTCACCCAGAGGTTCCCGAACGGAACAGACGTCATGATATTTTTCGGAAAATAAATTAGAAGTTTGTAGCCTGCAGTATGCTCAACATTCAAGATGTTAAGGCCGGTCTAAGATTATTACCGCAACTAAAGAAGAAGTGAGAATCGATTGTTTATATGTTCCAAATAAGTAAAAGTTTATATCATTTTTGTATAAGAGCGCTGATTCCAGGAGCGATGTGCAGTTATTAGTGTACAAAAGCCATGGGCAATGTTTAATGATATGTGTTATAGTGTTTTATAAGTAATGTGCACAACCAGGTACGTTTTAGATAATAATAAAGAAAATGTATTTTAATGTTAACTAAGTTGAATTTTAATTGATAAACTTTTAACACATGAACGGTAGAAATTGTCCTTTGAATATTCACTTCTAAAATTAAATTGGAAAACTTAAGTTCCTACCTTCTCGATATATATAAATTTTAAAGGTTAATAAGTAATTAAAATGTATGGAATAATTAGCAGTAATTAAAACTTAATTACTCGACACATTGGTGTCATTTGTTCTTTTGTAATTTGTCAATGATTAATAAATTGTTTAACTTTGTATTTAAAAACTTTAAATTTTCATTTCTCAAGTAACCTAGAACGTTACAACCACTTACATTAGTAAATGCATTATATATTTTCAACAATCATTATGATGTTTACATAAAGTGTGATATTTTTAAACTTCCACGGACGAAGCCGTGACTGGGGAAGGTAGTATTATATGTATATACAGTACAGTCTCGCTAATCCGGTCTCCGATGATCCGGCCAAAAATTTGTGTTCAGTTATAGTATTTTACAATGCACAATCAGTCTGCCGTTCACAAAAATTATTATTTTGATACGTCTATATTTGTTATTTTTAAAAGAGGTTTTCCTACTCTAATAGACAAATAATATATAATAGTCGATAGTAATTTCCAGTCATTCAACACTTTGTTTTTTAAAAATGCAAAAACGATGATCCCTTACTTTCAAAAATCGGTTTTTTTGGAAACTGATTTTTGTCTTTGTATTTGGCGACAATCGCCTTTAAAAGGGTCCGCTAAGAAACAAGTATGAACCTATCATTCATATATCATTTTCCGGTTTAAAGTCAATTCATTATTAACGCACAGTCGAGAAGGAATTTTAAGTAATATATAGAATTATTATTGTTTTTATTATTGTATATCTATACTGTTTATGGCTGAAATAAAATCAAAATTTCTGATCTACAGTGGTGGTTGGTAGAGCACTTCAACGGTGAAGTGTTTGTAATGTATTAAGTCCTTCATTTTAGTTGTATATCCTTAGAAGTTAACTGTTCCACTGTTAGGTCGCTTCGTTCCAGACGTTAAATTGCCTACACAGCGCGATTCGTCGTATGTTTTTTATTCTGTCAGCAGAATTTATATTGATATTCAAACATTGTTTGGAGTTTGTTGAGTAAATATTCATGTTGTTATAGTGAATTATTAGAGTAATACAATTAAAATACACATTTCATTTATATACGTATACAGTATACATGTAATAAGTCTTTATCTCTCTCTCTCTCTCTCTCTCTCTCTCTCTCTATATATATATATATATATATATATATATATATATATATATATATATATATATATATATATATATATATATATATATATATATAGATAGATAGATAGATAGATAGATAGATCGGCTATTACCCGCTGTTACTAAAAAATATAAATGGAGGTAGCTGAAATTAGGTAAAACTACGGACACGATATAAATACATTTTTAAGGTAAGCAGTGTCGTTTACCTGAAGGACTCTGATCAACTGTGTTAAATAGATATATTTGCTCGCTATTCAAAAAATTGGAAATTGCGATCGATTCCATAGTAATGAGAATAAATCATGCCTTATTACAACCCATGGTTCTCATAATTAAAACATAATACTCAAGCCAATGTTACGCCTATTCAAATTCGCAAACTAGAAGAAAGAAAAGTGTATCTCCTATGGATGATTGTAATAAAACCCAGTTCTGTAAATGATCGACTCTCGTCACCGTTGCCTATAAACACATTGACATATAGTTATTTAGAAACTAAGCTGTAGGTGTATTTGTAGAAAAAGCATTTAAAGTCATAATATTGTTTAAATAACTACAATAAATGCTATGACAATAATTTTATTTTTACCAAACTTAGAGATATTTATGGGTAGTAGTACCTCTAAGAACAGCTATTATTTGTACCTCTATCCAAGCTTTAACAACGCAACCGTAAAATAATGTGAACAGAACTAATGCATTTCCAATGAAGACCAAATTTTACCATTTATTAAGGTCATAATACCCTCAGGAAATTGGAATGGCTTCCTTCGTTCGCGAGAGCTGGTACTAATTAGTCTAAAGGAAATAGAATAAGCGACCGTAAATAGAATTATTCCTAACTCTATGCAAGTTACAAGCATCCCTATAATCTAAAATAGACCAGAATTTGAAAATGAGTGTGCACATCACGTATGCAAGAATACAATGTTTTGTGATCAAACTTCTATCATGCAGTGTGTGCTCTATTAGCTGAAATGAATCGAAAGAGATGGTATAGAGAATATAAAACTCTTCTTGATTTATATTTAGTATTATTTACAATAAAAATATATATATTTGCTAATGAAAATACGTGTTTTATGATACACTTAAGTACTCGTATATGATCAAATACTATATCAAGAAGTAATATACACACATATCTAGAAGTAAATCATCGATACCTCTTCCACATCGGCCTACTGGACGATAACATGCACTACGGAAACCAAAGTTTTTATTATGATTCGGTAATTACCTATGGTAAACAACCTCTATCTATGATAATATTATCTTCCAAAATACAATATATTTTGTAATAAAATCCTTTCACTATCTAGAACTAAATAATATTCTTCTATTTAGTTACTTAGTTCATCATAAGTAATTAACTAAAGTTAAAACTTGATAAGTCTTTTTTAAAGTTTGTAAAACAAATATGATAGGAAATGATGATCGCTAAAAGTAATAAATACACGGGGCCGTATTATTTTTAAGTAATTGTAACTGAATAATTTAAAATGTAGGACACTGCACACTTTAAAAAATACATTTCAGCTTTTGTTCTGTTGGTATATATTTACTTAAGTATACCATTTGAGACATGAATTCATTTCTTACAGAAAAATACTTGAAAATAATTTGTATTGGTATGAAAGACTGAACAACTGTTTGTGTATTTAAAATTATTACCTTTATTTTAAAGGTAATGCAGACTAACCGAAAACATTTATCAAGGAATGAATTATAAATTGAAAGAAGAATATAATAAATACTTTGAAACTACTAGGAAATATTAAATTTGGATGATTGTCTATATAAAATGAAAAACCAAAATAAATTATTCCGAATATGTTCTTGTCAACAAATGTTAGAACCGATTTAAAATACAACATAAAATTTATCGTTTGGATTTCCTCCTCGACAATTTTATAAAGGAGAGATCGTGTGAATTCTTTCATAGTTTTTGCACAAAAAAGTCAGTACTTCGCGAAACCTGTTATTCATAAAATTTCTTTTATCAGAATATAAGATATCGATATCGCACGATGTTTGATCCTTCCATACTTTCAGTCCACTATATAAGTTAAATTTTATTGAAATATTGGTTTTGAGCTTTAACGTTTGACCCAAACACCCAAATGTTGTGAGACAAATTTTATTTTACACTTATTATCCAAAATGTGTCAACATTGTGGCTTTTTTGTGAATCATTTCATCTTACGTTCGTGTAAATTTAATATTTCTGATGATTTATTTTTTAATATTTTCCCCACTATTTTACTTTTATTTGATCTAAATAAAATATTTAGCTCAGTGTTACAAATGGTTTTATTTTTATTCTTAAATATTGATTTTAATATTATATTTTATTATTTTAAAATTAATGTTCATTTCTACATTGTAGAGTTCAAAACGTTTTACACCCTTAGATATAAGATGTTTTAGTTTTAAATTTCAGGTTTAATATTTTACTCTCTGCCATTTACGTTTATTGACCGAATAAAAAATATTTTTCTTGCGTATATGTTTTTAAGAGTTTTAAATTTTGCTCAGGTTTTTTCTCTGTGTCCAATGCATAGGCCTATATTAAAGAAATAATTTTATTTCATCTATACCAAAATTCAACCATAACATAGATAAAATTTTTCTGATATAGACAATATTAAAAATTCAGTAAATCCTTGTAGAATTGTATCGTATCCCCTCCTTAGCAACAGTATGTAACCCAGTGTATTACACACAATACAACCACCCCCCCCCCTATTGTTATTTGACTTTACATTAGTAACTACTGTAACTCTACAAGTTTATGAAAGTTTAAAAAAAAAATAGAAATGAAAAAGATATAGTATAGTAAAACAAATAAAAATGAAGTGTATAATCATAATTTAAAACTATCTACATACCGGTAATATTTACAAATGATAAAATACACTAATATTTTAAGAATTAATTTTAAGTTTATTTGAAACATAAAAGGGTATTATGTACTATGCTTTTGAATATGTCATGAATCAAGACTGGTTATTCTAAATGTCTCGGTTCGTATCTTGAACTCAGATTTACTGTGTTGATACAATTAACAAATAAATAACTATTTACAGAGCCTCGTTACAATTTGAAAAAATACTGTTCAGTTTCAATACGTATAATGAGGTCACTGAAAGCGATTAATTCTACAAACCGGTTTGATTCATATATGTATCATATGCTTTTATAAATTGCGTTAACTAAGTAGTTGTTAATCATGATGCTTTCAGATGAATGTGTTTATGATACAAACACACACCCACAAACACACACACACACACACACACACACACACACACACACACACACACACACACACACACACACACACACACACACACACACATACACACACACACACACACACACATATATATATATATATATATATATATTTGTTTATATATCTATAATTTAATGAGCACTGTATGTCCCGAACTTGGTTTCAAAAAATCGGGACACCTACGAACATAGACTCATATGATTCTTGTTCTGGACCTCAACTGAC
Organism: Prosapia bicincta; assembly: GCA_036971475.1. Taxonomy (NCBI): domain Eukaryota; kingdom Metazoa; phylum Arthropoda; class Insecta; order Hemiptera; family Cercopidae; genus Prosapia; species Prosapia bicincta. The sequence goes on from JBAIZL010000002.1 coordinate 56,539,156, forward strand.
CTGTGTGTATATATTTGAACAACTCGCAAGCTATTGCGAGTTGCTGCGCTCTAGAGCAGCTATCGGTTCTAATTACTGCAGCTAGCTTTAAATACAAATAATATATGTTTTTTTACAAAACAAAATGTATCACATATATTATATTAATGTACTTCAAACCTAAATATAACGTGTATTTTGCTCAGGTTGGCTCAATTTATCCGATAATTAAAAGTATACTTCAGTTTTGTCCTGGCATCTGCCTTATTCAATTGGGTAGTTTATTTTACATAAAATACACTAAATTTGACCCATCACTTTTCACAACACGTGTTATTGTGTTTTGTTTCTGACGGAAACACTGATATCTAGGTGAAATTTTTCTTCAGCTGTAAAGAGTTAATGTAGCATTTTCAGATCTGAGTTTATAGAAGCTTTATTCATTAGTTTCACCTGAATAAAAGTCCTGAAGAGTCTCCGTTTCTTCCTGTGACACCTGTATATTAACCGTCAAAGTATCAATAGTTTTCATTCCCGTTGCCAAAAAAAGGCTGAAAAAAATTTGTTTTTTCTTTCATTGGTTTATCAGTATGTTTACACTTTAACCTCCATGAAACAAAGGCAAGTAACGATCATAATAGGCAAATTTTGTTTCATGCGATGACTGTGATTATTACTTAATTACAGAGCTTTGTTACGTTGAAACATAACAATATTTATGTGTTAATGTCAGCGGTTGGAATGCTCTATACTTATCCATTGAGAAAATAAACAAAACTTTCGTATCTTCCAGGAAGTTAAATATCTCTGTTCCTAAATCGTAATTGTGGAATTGAATTTAGAAAACTATTCCAATTACCTTAAAAATAAAAGAAAATAAATAATAGTTTCACATATTATATAGTAAAAAATCAATTATTTCATTTTAAAAACTATTGCGTTTAAGAATACACGCTCTAAAACTTTTAACTACGCTTAATGAAACGTTATTGAAACGTTGCTTGTGTAAATAAATGGTTTTACTTGACTCACAAGTCAACTGGATTTATTATTTAAACAATAATCCCTGTGAGTGTAAAGATGATTAATTTATAATGTATAAATTACTCTAACCCTAAATTCTCACATGGCCAAAAATAAGTTAATTTACTCATTAATTGTCAAATTTGATAGAGTTTTAAATAATTGCAAATTTAGAGAGAAAATCATCTTATGACCTTAAAAACAATAAATTCAATATATACTTCTCGCATGTAAGATGTTTATTATCTTCTAAAAGTGTATTTACTCTAAACCCAAGTAAAAATATTTTATGCCTGTACGAATTTTTTCGCCTAAACAACCCTTTTAGTGCAATACCCCCAAAAGGGTAATCAATCAGCTTGACCTTCCTTTTACTTGGGTATACACACGTTCTTTTACAGATTCAATTAGGACCTGCCCCAAATCATCCGTCCATTTATCACTTCTGACGTTGGATGCTTGTATGTTATCCAAAAACTTTAAACATGAAGGAACATATTCAAAACAAATAAAGAGGGAAATGTTTTTTGGTTATAAAGTGATAATTTATATATGGGATTTCCATTCGAACAGTTACTTAACTATTAAAGAGACATGATCTCCATAGTATTGCGTTTGTGCACTCGAACACCGTTAGTAGGTTAATCACCCCAGGAGTGATTCTGGTATAATATAATTTGTAACACTATTGCATAGAACTACCAATTTCCTGTAAAATTGTACAGGAGATTGTGTAGCTATTTGCACTTTGATATAAACCATAATCACAACAAATAGTTTTAAGAAATTATTTAATTTCGTATTTGTAATGAAAAAGTACACCTAACAATAAAAATTCACAATAAAACTAATAGGACTATAAATGAGGAAACGTCAGACTCTACCTACCATCATTATTTTCATCCAACAAAAATATTTTAAAGTTTCCGAACGTAATCTGAGGAGTAACACATAATAAATTTACTTAGTTAATGAATTACAGCACGTTTACAATCCATAAAGGAACTAATTTTACTGTAATAAAGACATCTTGACGAATTTGTTAGATTGAAAATTTTGTCCTGTCGTAACGACTGTTGGACTTCTACTGTTAAAGGCAATATTGATTTATGTGTTTGCGCTTTAATGCCACTAATGGATCGTAATCATCGGAAAACGAATCAGCGAATGGCAATGATTTGCGCTATTGTAAAGTTTTGCCAGTCAATGGCTTTTTAACACCGCTATTCTCAATTAGCTTCGGTTTAATCCTTTCTTTTAGTTCTTAAGAATAGTTATTTCGTTACATGTTTTATAAAAAAAGACATTCATAATATAATCGTTTTGTTTCCATTGCGTAAACATTTACTCCTAAATTTAGACAATATATTATTAATTTATGTTTATTCTAAAGCTTTTGGTTCTAAATTAGTTCTAAAAGTTTTCCAAACAATGCGTAGCCTAATTACAATGCACGCACATTTATATTCTTGGGAATATTCAACGGCATACTAAATTAAGCGAAATTCGTTTCACATCTAGTCCTCATGAATAATTTATGAAAGCTAAAATAGAAACTGACTAATAATATTTAGGGCTACTATATTATAAACGTATTTGTACTATAAGTAAATAAATTTAAAATTTCCAAAATTATATTATATCGTTCACTGCCATAAAACACTGATATTTGCAGTGAAAATTGTCTTCTTGCTCTAAAGCTAAAATGTGAAGCTAAATGAATATATTTAAATATCAAATGAGTACATGTAAGTAAATGGAAAAAGTCACATCAACCTACTAATTAAAAAAAAAAAAATGAAAGGGTCGACACACACACACACAAACACTTACACATATACATTCATATTATATATATATATATATATATATATAACAACATAGGTTATTAAAATACAAGAATATTTAATAATTTATATTCAAAGCTTTTCGTTGGTAAACAATACCAACATCATCAGGAATGAAAATACAATAATGCAAGATATAGGACTAAATATATATATATATATATATATAATTTCGATTTTTTTTTTGTTTTTATGGGCATCTACAAAAGTTTTAGACCAAGAATATATAGTTAAGAACAAGGATACTCTACGATTTCAGCAACAACGACTGTTATCGTCATCAAGGGCTTGTTAACCCTTCAATTAAAACACAACGTTTCGTCTAAATATAAATTTCAAAAGGTCTACATGATTCTACAATATTCTTGGATTTATGACAGATATTAGGCATTATGGATACTGAAAAGGCATTTGTAAGATGATAAATCGCGAGGTAAATGATTTAAACTGTCGATTCCGCTTCAATTTTTAAATAAATAATGTATGCGAAAACTGATACATTATTTGAAACGCTCATTTTTACTTATCATTATTCCGTTAACTAATATTTTGCAAAAAAAATCTAGTTTATTTTCAGTAATCCTATAGTGGATATCATAACAACTCTTGTAAATATTTCGTTTTTCATGAGCAGTTTTATAACATTAATTTAATTTCGATTATATGGTTTGCGTACAAAATATGTATCACAACATACGCTTTAATTTACAATTTATTTCATGTTTAGTTTTATTTATTATTTGTTTTGTTGTAACTGTATTGACTATATGATTGGTTTTATCAAAAAACAATTTTGTTAATAGCATGGTAAATTCCGTATCTTGGTGATGTAAATGTCTGTACGTTTATCATTCAGACAAGGAGACGTTTGTTACGTGAGAGGCCCCGTTGTTTTTGCAACGTCTGTTATTTACATTGGATTGGTTAAGGAATATAGCGTCCAGACTGTTTTTCTGTGTATGAATGGGGTTAATAAATGGCTCTTTGAAATATTGAAATATTTTTTTTTATGGATATAAAGTGTATTTCATCAAATAGACAACTGGTTTATTTATGTTTTTATATGGCTATTTACTAAGATTTTATTTTGTCACTGTGTTTCCTTTAGTTTTGTTTTAGGAAAGATGGGAGGGTGTCCAATTGTGTTACTGAGATACTGGAGGCGTGTGGAGCCAGTGCTTTTGGGTCTAACGAAAACGTTAGATGGGATGGAGAGTACAGAACTGCATGGGAGGTGGAGCAGATGATTTTCATGTGAGGTGGATGACAACGGGTTATTAATTAGAAAACGGAAGTTGTTACTTTACTTTACTTTTACTTTTTCCAATGCCCGCCCTTGGCTGTTGAACCATTCGGCGTCGAGTGTCCCAGTAACGACCGGTTCTGGACATCTGGTCATCCAGTTTAGGACAGGTTGGAATGTGGTCCCCATTCATAATACCATTGAGACAGAGCGGACACGCATCGGACTCCGCTTGGCCAAAACGGTAGCGGTGGGCCTAGAGATAGTCGTATCCTGTCAGAAGTTGAAAGTCAGCCACGGCAGTTGCTCTATCGCTTGTGGGCACCAAAGGACCGCGACTACTAAGTGATGCCCACTGTTTCCCCCTGCTGGCTTCCTCATGCTCTTGTTTAATGGAGCGTTTAAGGATTGCATCAATAAGGTGTTTGGCAGAGGTGAGGCTGGTTTCTGCCTATGGTTGTTGCATCTGCGTTCCATTTTTTTGCAAGGTCGTCTGCTCTTTCGTTACCTGTGATGCCGACGTGACTTGGGATCCACTGAAGGCTAATTGACCATTCATTTTGCAGAAGATGTAAGATTGCTTCTCGGCAGTGGAATATGTTCGAATAGTCTGTTGAAGAGTTGTCAGCTATTGCAATTATAGCGGCTTGGGAGTCTATAAAGAAAACAGCTCGTTGGTGGTTCTTTGATGGTAATAGCGGAAGTTATTACATACTACTGAATTAAATTAATATATTTTTATTTAAACTACACATTGATAAACTTATAATTTTATATACAAATATATATATATGTATATATATTTATATAATATATTTTTATACAACTAACATGCGCTTTATTTATTCTTTGGTCTCGTGTCAGTCACCATTAGTTGTCCCTAGGAATTTAAGAAAAAACAAATTTAAAAAAAGTTGTTCTACATATGGTTCACCTCAACAGACAAAAAATATATGATATTCAGACAAAACAGTTGATGACTGATCAGATTGGGGACAAATACAAAAATCTGTTAATAATGAATAAGATGGTGGGCGTACAATGTCGAGTGCAACAATGTTAGACATTTTAAAATGTGGTGTCAAAAATAATATTTTCAGAACATTTTATATAAAATATCTAATATCTTTAGTTTAAAACGCATTTCTTCTTTAAATAAAGTTTCAGGTTACTATTTTAAATATTGATTTACATATCATAGGAATAAACCATTATTGCTATTCTAAAAGTAAGAAAAAGATGAAGATATAAACAAAATGCCATACAATAAAATTAAAACGATTAAAAATACAAAATAATATTACTAAAATAGTAAACATTTTATTTGATTAGGTATGAAAAATAAAATTGAAAAAGTAGTTCTAAAGGTGTTTGGTTTCGTCAGTATCTTAGTAACTGATTTCAATTTTTTATTCTAAACATGTATCTAGATAGTGGAATCACATGCACTTTTTATGAAATATTGCCTTGCTAGTTTGTTTTACCGAATATGTTTGTTACGGATGGTAGTGATAATAGTAATGGGGGTCATGATGGTAAAATAATGTCTTGCTAATTTGTTTTACCGAATATGTTAGTTACGGCTGGTAGTAATAGTAGTAATGGGAGTCATGATGATAAAATAATGTCTTGCTAGTTTGATTTACCAAATATGTTAGTTACGGCTGGTAGTATTAGTAGTAATGGGAGTCATGATGATAAAATAATGTCTTGCTAGTTTGATTTACCAAATATTATAGTTACGGATGATAGTAATAGTAAAAATGGGACTCATGATGATAAAATAATGTTTTACTAATTTGATTTACCAAATATGTTAGTTACGGATTGTAGTGATAGTAATAATGAGAGTCATGATGATGAAATAATGTTTTAGATATTTTATTTACCAAATATGTTAGTTATGGATGGTAGAGATAGAAGTAATGGGAGGTATGATGATAAAATAATTTCTTGCTAATTTGATTTACCAAATATGTTAGTTACGGATGGTAGTAATAGTAGTAATGGGAGTCATGATGATAAAATAATGTCTTGCTAGTTTGATTTACCAAATATTATAGTTACGGATAGTAGTAATAGTAAAAATGGGACTCATGATGATAAAATAATGTTTTACTAATTTGATTTACCAAATATGTTAGTTACGGATTATAGTGATAGTAGTAATGGGAGTCATGATGTTGAAATAATGTTTTAGATATTTTATTTACCAAATATGTTAGTTATGGATGGTAGAGATAAAAGTAATGGGAGTCATGACGATAAAATAATGTCTTGCTAGTTTGATTTACCAAATATTATAGTTACGGATGGTAGTAATAGTAAAAATGGGACTCATGATGATAAAATAATGTCTTGCTAATTTGATTTACCAAGTATGTTAGTTACGGATGGTAGTAATAGTAGTAATGGGAGTCATGATGATAAAATAATGTCTTGCTAGTTTGATTTACCAAATATTATAGTTACGGATGATAGTAATAGTAAAAATGGGACTCATGATGATAAAATAATGTTTTACTAATTTGATTTACCAAATATGTTAGTTACGGATTGCAGTGATAGTAATAATCAGAGTCATGATGATGAAATAATGTTTTAGAAATTTTATTTAACAAATATGTTAGTTATGGATGGTAGAGATAGAAGTAATGGGAGGTATGATGATAAAATAATTTCTTGCTAATTTGATTTACCAAATATGTTAGTTACGGATGGTAGTAATAGTAGTAATGGGAGTCATGATGATAAAATAATGTCTTGCTAGTTTGATTTACCAAATATTATAGTTACGGATGGTAGTAATAGTAAAAATGGGACTCATGATGATAAAATAATGTTTTACTAATTTGATTTACCAAATATGTTAGTTACGGATTATAGTGATAGTAGTAATGGGAGTCATGATGTTGAAATAATCTTTTAGATATTTTATTTACCAAATATGTTAGTTATGGATGGTAGAGATAAAAGTAATGGGAGTCGTGACGATAAAATAATGTCTAGCTAGTTTGATTTACCAAATATTATAGTTACGGATGGTAGTAATAGTAAAAATGGGACTTATGATGATAAAATAATGTTTTACTAATTTTATTTACCAAATATGTTAGTTACGGCTGGTAGTAATAGTAGTAATTTGGAGGGGGGTTCATGATGATGAAATAATGTATTTCCTACACATTATCAGTTGACTAATATCTAAATATATGAAACCGAAAAACTACGAGAATAAAATAGCGAAATAAAATAACTACCATTCGCCAATAACAGTCTAATTCTAATAGTTCTTGGAAAATAATATGTATACCCGGAATACAGTTTTATTGGTTTTCATCTAATGAAGTATGTCCACTTTTCTCTCTAACAACAGACTAAAATTTCACATTTCATAATGATTATTATTTTAAAAATACACATTTTCACAAATGTTACTAAAAGTCAAGTTCCTTCTGTGAAATAGGTGTTGAGTTTCAATATAACAGGTAGGTCTACTGTTTTCTCTAAGAACGGAATAAAATTTGACATTGAATAACGGGTCTGATACTGAAAAAAACACTTTCTCATAAACGTTACTGAAAGCCAAGTTTTCTCTGTGGGATAGGTGTTGAGTTTAAATATAACAAATAGGTCTACTGTTTTCTTTAAGAACAGTATAACATTTGACATTGAATAATGGGGCTGATACTGAAAAAATCACTCTCCCACAAACGTTACTGAAAGCCAAGTTCCCCCTGTGAAACAAGCGTTGAGTTTAAATAATAGTTATTTGTATTTCGAAACGAAATTTACTGGAAACATTTTCATGTATGAAACTAAAGCCTTCAGTAAAGATCTTGAATTCCTTTGTACGTCCTTGCGTATACGTATTTCTAATATGATACTAATAGCTTCTTCAAGAGTGATAGAATAAGTAGAAGTAGGGTAAAACATTTTTGATAAATAAAGTCATGTAATAAAAAAATCAGACTTGATTTCAAATGTGGACATCAATTACCTTTATCTTCAAGTTGCCCTAATGAGAGTAACCCAGTGTTCTTCTCCACAGAGTTTTACAGACGCCTCAGTTACAAGTTGTATGCACGATTATACTGACTGAGAGTGACAGGAATTTTAAATAGTCAAACTCAGGCAGTACTTTGACTTTCAATGAAGAAGCAATGTATTCCGTTGTCCTATTGGAAAACAGGGGTAGTGGTGCCAGCTTACAGTTTACCTAAACAATAACGTCCGTATAGTCTAGGGCTTCTAAATTAATAGATGAAAGATGGCAATTTCTGGTATCACCTGGTTTCTAGCTTTTTTGATTTTTTGTAGCCCTGTTTAAGTAAGTGTTATCTGTTATCCAGAGACATTGCCCGTAACATATTCTGCGGATAGCTGAAGAATATATTTCTCTGAATTACAGGATCAATTACTGTTACAATTTAACCGGCAAATTGCTGGTTGCTTGAATGATTTCAAGAATGTGTTTAGGAGCTTCTTTCACTGTATCATATTACTTGTTATTAAACCAACATTGTTTGTGTTTACGATGTACTTTGCAAGTATCTATAGTTGGTTTGTTTGACTTATTTCGGACACATTAAATTATTTCGTTGGTGAGATAGGGGACCTGGATCTTTAACATCAAGTTCTGGACCACAGAGTTCAGTTGTTACTATTATATAAAAAAACACTTCTGATCTTTGCTGAGTTCCCTTTCAGTAATGTGATCACATCTCTAGTGTCTATTAGTTCAAAATTTAGAACACGATTTTTCTCAGAGCTGGTTAGTTGTTTGCCAATTAAGCCACAGAAAGATGTTCCTGTTGTGCTGTCACTTAAATTCAATGTTGAAAATGACACCACTATTCCAACCGATGTTCGAGGCTGTTCTGTCACATCCAACAGCTTATACTACATTTATGTCATAATCTTTATTATTCGTGAAGTCATTAATACAGTTCGCAATATTATTCCCGGTTACATTTTCTGGTGTATTATGTCTAACGTATTCTCCACCAGGATCACGTATAGTATTATTGTGTTCTACTTTGTTTGCGCCATGTTAAAACTTACTTACTATTTTTCTTGTGGTGCATAAAAATAAATTCCTTTCATTTCATTTAGATGGCTTTGGTCTTCTTTTGTTACTTCTTTTCGCTCCTTAAATTTTTCCGTTCAAATTTTACCTCTGACAATCACATGGGACTTAACTGAATCAAAGATCAAACCAAGATGATGCATATTACCAAAGGTAATAGTTGAGGCGGTCCTGACAGAATAGCTACAGTGGGTCATTTTAGTAATAAATACCATTTTAATTAATCTGAAATGGGCGAAGGACTGCATTATATGTTAGCAAACTACAGGAATATGTCTACAAACATAATTTTATGCTATTACAAATATAAAGCATTTGGTTTAATTATTTTTACATTTCCATAATACAATATTTTGTTAAATATTTTCCAGTGATTGGGTCATTTGCGCGATCTAAACATAAATGAAAAATTGTCCAAATATAGTTTTGTTGATTTGAGTTATCTTCAAAATATAGGTTATACGCTATTAAAACAAATACAATTTTAATAGCATTTTCTAATTTTTTTAAAATTTGGTATTTTTTTCACTTTTGTTATCTATGTCTAATGCGTGATCTCAAGAATAAAATATGTATTTTTAAAATTATATTCCCTATGATTAGAAAGCAGAAGAGCAAGCTTTCCCTGCTGTTGGGAATCTACATTTTTCAAAATGTGTTTTTCACTCCACTCCAATATATAACCAAAATTAACTAATATAGCACTATTATATTTGTATTTCTACAAAAAAATATGTTTTTTTATGTTATTTGGGATTCAACGGTTTATAAAGATGTAGAGCATTATTTCAAAACGTTTAAAATGACAATAACTAATGCAATGTAAATATATGAGTAACACGATTAAAAACATTATATCATTGCATAAACAAGTTTAACTTGAAGGTTATAAGCAATTATTCAGAAGTACCAAAGTTAAGCTTGGGAAATACGTTCATAAAACTTTTACAGCCCTTGGTATCTACATTATAAAAATTTTAAAAACAATAACATTTTATAGGCAGTAAAATGTATTGATAAGGAGAGGCCTATAAAAGTTTAGTACGACTACAAATAACTGACGACAGATATAAATGTCGATGGTTTGAGATTTAATTTCTATTTAAGGCACACCAGCAACTTTCATGCAATATTTTAGCGATAGGGGATGTTAAATTAGGGGAATGTTGTAAGATTAGGAATATTGTTGGTTCACAACAATAAAATGGACAAATATTTTTCGGTTCATTATATTCTTCATAAAATTTGTTTTTTGTTGTACATTTAAAGTAATACATTTTGGAACTTAGAAACTATTTAACAAAATGTAGTGACGCCTAATTTGAATTTCGTAAATATAATGTTCCTGTATGTATGTATCTGTGCGGTCGCGCGTGTGTGTGTTTCTTTGTATTACAACAACTACACTGGCATTGTAAATGTGAAAAACCTAACATTATAAACAGCTTGTATCCTAAATATGTTTAAAATGCAAAAAAACAACTGCTATAATGAAGGAAATAAAAAGTAAATATTTATATAAATTATATCTACAGGTGAAATAGGCGTGAAATGTAATAGATTGATATCAGACTAAATAAAACTAATTGTAATTAATGAATAAATTTGACACCAGGAGTACGAATACCAGGAGTTTAGTAATAACTATAATAGTAGTGCAAAATGTTAGCTAGTAAACTAGGTCACATAGAAGAGTCATTCTAAGTTTGATTTACTCAGAAGAGTGTCGAATAAACTACAGTAATCCTCAAAATTGTAAAATGAAAGTAATTTCGTTAATTACTAGTTATATTAGGCTTAGTACAACAAAAGTAATAAAATTGCATTAATTAATTCTAGAAAGCTACTAAATCAAGAAAAATTATAATCTTATCAAGCTATGCCGTCAACAAAAATCTTCCGGCTGGCAAAAGATTTGAAATTAGAGGGAAACTTTTGTTCTAGGAATATGAGTCACAACTTCGGCGTTTCGAACAGGTTCTAAAAAAACCAAACATTACGAGTTGTTTAAAGTCCTAAAGAAGGTCTATACCTGGATAGTTGGATTCGATCTGCAAGCTATGATGGGCCTAAAAATTCCTTATCATAACAAAGTTTTCCAATTCTTCAAACTGTATCTTACTTTTAGAATAAAATCTTTTATAAAGTTACGGGTTCATATTTGGAGTGTTTTATTATATAAGTTTTTGTACCATAGATTCTTTCTTGCATTTTCCTAAATATTTTGAAGGAGGGATGTTTGAAGGGCCAAACTAAATTTGGGAGACGCATTTTTCAATATTCAATTTGTAATTGTTCTACATTTTAAATAAATAATTGTAAGGGGATATACATTTTCTCTCAACTAATGGGTATAAGATAAACAGGAGCTTGTTAAAGACGACCGATTACAAATAATATAAACTATAAGGAAACAAAGAAATATTGATTTAATACAAACACAGATCCATACGAGGATACATCAACGTCACGTTCTTTGCGAAAATATTGTCTAAGTAGATTGTGAGATCTTAGACAATATCAAAATGCTACAGTAAACTATTTTTCAGTTGAGAATCACGATTATGTTTGCGTTTTTTCAGTCAAATAAATAATCAATTCGAGAGCATTTGCTATCATTACTTAGCATCCTCGTATCACAAAAATTAATTTTTAAAACCATGATTCTAATTTGTTCTATTTTACAACTATTTACGTAGTACTTTAACGACATTAAGAAAAGAGGTATAGAGAATAATATTTATACAGGGTTCGGCAATAATATCTCCCTTATTCGAATAAACCCTTGTGTAACTAGTAGTGGTAGCACTGATGTGGTGATGGTATTTTTGAAGGTGGTGTACTTGTCATTTTCCCTATGCATCATGACTTGGTTTGGTGAGCATAGTTATAGAGGCATTTACTAGTAAAGGAGTTTCTGTGATTGGTTTTCAGGTTACGTTTCGTATTTTAATCGAACATGCCGAAATGATCTTGTTCCTGATACGTAAACTATTCCACTGTGGGTGACAAACTTTAAACCAGCTTTAGGCTCAGCACTAAAAAGAAAATCTATTGGCCGACCTCGGACTGCAATAACACCGGAAAATGTGGAGCGTGTGAGAACGTCCGTCTTAATAATCCTCAAGGCGTTCAGCAATTAACCATTCAGCTGTCCTAGAATTATCCGATAATAGTGTAAAAAAACATTCTCCATAGCCTAATATGCACCCATTCAAAATTATGGCTACCCAACCGTAGAGTGAGAACGGTTTTTAAACTCGCCGAGCTGTGTGTGGGGACGTTTTCAAAACAATCCCGATGCCATTTGTTTATTTCTTCAGATGAAACCCACTTCCACTTATCAGGTACACAGTAATCAAACAGAATGTTCACTACTGGGTTGCAGAGAGGCGAGATCCTCCGGGAACATCATCACCGATCACTACACACCTCTTACGTGACAGTGTGGTGCGCCATTGCTGAATGTTGTGTGTGGGGACCGTATTTTTTCGAAGGGAGTGGCCAAAAGGTAATAGTTAATTCGAATCCTTACTGTCATCTAGTAGAGACCTTTCTCTGACCTCGTCTAAACCAGTTCGTTGTAGACCATAAAGAGCAAGAAGTTTGTTTTCAGCAAGACGGAGTCACATCTCACACTTCTCGGCGTTCTAAGGAAATGTCGAAGGAGTTGGTTCTTGGAAATCTTGCCTCTGTGAGGTGACATTGGCCGGCTCCCAAAGTCTCCTGATTTATCGCCTTATGATATTTTTCCTTTTGGACACTTGAAGGAAGAAGTGTACAAACATCGTCTCACAAATCTGCAATGACTTAAGGGCTTAAAGATGCAATCATACAGGAAGTGACAGCCATTCCAAGAGAAATGACCTAAAAACCTATGAAGAGCTTCCAGGAAAGACTTCGTTAATGTATCAGCAATGGAGGACGACAGTTAGCGTATATAATTTTTTTTTCAAGGTAATGTAAAATTGTATAATATTCATTGTTCACCAATAAAGGTATAATTTATGTATGTGTCTTATTTTGTTATAACTACCTTTGAAAACTATAGAGGTTTTATTGATGAAACCTATATTACAGTTTTAAAGATAAATTAGAATAGAAATATTAAAAAATTATATTTACAAGCATACATAGTGAAATAAACATTTTAGTACTCATTTAATAACTAACATAACTTTTTTATTTAATTGATCATTATTGAACAAAACACCATAACATTATTGAACATTAATACTCCTACAAACAGACTTTGAATTATTATTATCCATTTTCTTTGTATACTATTAGCTAAAACTTCACATATTCTTAATCAAATACGAGTACAGTCAACATGTCAAATGCCAGGGTAAATATACAAGCATGTCATGCAACATATCAAAGGGCAGGGTAAATATACAAGCATGTCATGCAACATATCAAGTATGCGTTTGGTTAGTTCCGTAAAGGACTGTTGACAGTAAAAATCATATTCGGAAGATGAGAAAGCGTCATGTGACTGCAAGTCATTACACACACACACACACACAAACACACACATATATATATATATATATATATATATATATATATATATATATATATATATATACATATATATATAAATATATATATATATATAAACTAACGGCAAAAACAAAAAAGCAAGTTTAGCAATAACACTCTATAAATGAAAATTGACTGTTTTCACTTTCATTAAAAATTATTTGCCTTGTGTATATCCTAACGAATGCTTCTGTCTGTATGATGTTTATATATATATATATATATATATATATATATATATATATATATATATATATATGTATATATATATTAAGCATTATTCAGTGAACTGGTATTATTGTTATTCTCTAATCCGTTTTTCAACTTGTATACAAATTGGTAAATAGTAAACATTTCTAATAGAATAAAAGACTCATTTCAAAGAACCACATTCTAGGGTTTCTTAGCATTGTATCAGTAAACTCATATTACATTAAATTGAACATCAGTTTTAACAATTGTATTTTAGGGAGTATTTACTAAAATAGAATAGCTGTTCTCCTTAAACATATTTTATTTAAACTTTTTCATATTTATGGTTTTAAATATGAGTTTTTTCTATATTCTATCGGAATGTAATATCAGAATGATTTTTGACAGTAATTAATTTCGCACGTTCTTAGGTTATTTCTTGTAGTTTAAAGTATAGTGTCTTAAAGTACTAATTTTGTTCGAATTAGTAGAATACAATCTTTTTGTAATTTGTCATATTTGTTGACCTGAAAGCAAGGATCATTTTGCTAGTTACAAATCTACCTTTTTGTGATCCTTTTATACTTACTTTACTTTACTTTATCCAATGCCCGCCCTCGGCTGTTGAACCATTCAGCGCCGAGCCTCTCAGTAACGACCGGTTCTGGACAGCTGGTCGTCCAGTTCAGGACAGGTTGAAATGCAGTCCCCATTCATAATACCATTGAGACAGAGCGGACACGCATCGGACTCCGCTTGGCCAAAATGGTAGAGGTGGGCCTGGAGATAGTCGTGTCCTGTCAGAAGTCGAAAGTCAGCCACGGAAGTTGCTCTATCGCTTGTGGGCACCAAAGGACCGCGACTACTAAGTGATGCTCACTGTTTCCCCCTGCTGGCTTCCTCATGCTCTTGTTTAATGGAGCGTTTAAGGATTGCATCAATAAGGTGTTTGGCAGAGGTGAGGGTAGTTTCTGCGAAGGTTTGTTGCATATGCGTTCCATTTTTTGCAAATTCGTATGCTCTTTCGTTACCTGTGTGGCTGACGTGACTTGGGATCCACTGAAGGCTAATTGACCATTCATTTTGCAAAAGATGTGAGATAGCTTCTGGGCAGTGGATTATGTTCGAACAGTCTGTTGAAGAGTAGTCGGCTATTGCAATTATGGCGGCTTGGGAGTCTATAAAGAAAACAGCTCGTTGGTGGTTCGTTGCTGGGTGATTCGCAGAAAGAGCCTCTGCGGCCAGTCGCACTGCCGTTGCCTCCCCATCAAAATTACTTGCTTTTGCCCCAACACCCTGGCTGATTTCAAATAGCTTGGAGAAAGCTCCAGCGCCAGCTCCAGTAGGATTGAGTTTAGATCCATCAGTGTAGATGTGCAGCCAGTCTGGTTCAGGATATAAAGTGTCGATTGTCTCTATGGCAGAAATATTTAGTTCTTCTGGAAGTTCAAGATGCTTGGGTGTTTTAAAGTTTTAACGACAAACTTTTGAGAGGCATGGCAATAGTCGGCTTGTTGAAAGCTTTGAGCGGGGTTGAGTTTGATTCACCGATATTATACCTTCTTCTAAGTTCTTCAGCGTGTTGTAGTGGGCTGGGTTTTTAGTCTCTGTGCAGCCTTTCTATATTTAGTCCAGTATCGGTGTTTTACTCTTCTTGAGCGCTTCCAAAATTTAAGGGTTACTTTTTTGCGCTTTTGTTGCAGTGGTTCTATGCAGGTTTGCATTTCCATCGCACAAATGGGCGTTGAGAAAGCTGCGTCTGTGATGATTCTGAAGGCACTACTCTGGATTCTATCAACCTTTGGCAGAAGTGATCCTTTTATGAACGTCCTATATCTTCTTCATCATTGTTTACGATTTTTATCTCGAAATAAATATACTCATTACATCTCTATAATTTATCTTCAATCATCAGTTGTATTACCTTTTTGGATAACCTAAATACGCATCTCTTTTGCTGTTCCTATTCTCTTCCTATCGCCTTTATATTATATTTGTAATATTATTGGTTACAAAATGTTCCAAACACAAATTGTATTTAGGTAGTAAACACGAAGAGCAATTGGTAATGTGGTCGTTCAATCTGTTTTGTGGTTATTGATAACAATACAAGTGAATAGAGTCATAAATTATATGGTGTTACAGTTAACAACACTTCAATAGGCATATGCAATAATACCTTTACGATTATGATAGGAGGGAAAACGAATTTTATCGATATTCATTTAAATCAATTAGTAAAACACAGTGATTGCAATATTTTGAAAAATAGTATTTAAATAGGTAAAACTTCTTCTAAAATTACCGAATTTTAAGGAACTAAAGAGATTTAATTATAAAAAAATATTTATTTTTAACTTTTCGTATGAATACAATGGCTTTCTGTTACAAATTTTGTCTTCAAATATCTTTTATGCTTTAAGTAAAATTAAAAATCGTAAATTGTAATAAAAATTTCAAACTTTCTTACAATCTTTTTAGAAATCTCGTTAAAATCCCATTTATTGGATATATTTTTTTACGGGTCAATATTTACTTATGACTCGTTTAGCTTAGAAGAGTTAGGGTTGCATCACTTGGACTATAGGGAATTCAGGGAAGGTAATGTAGCCATAACTGCCCATAATCACCCTAGGTCCCAATTTTCACAGGTTGGGCAAACAAATATTGTTATTATTTTAGATAATGTTGAGGAATAAATTTACTATTTAGATGTTATTTTTTCTCTTGAAACGCTAATGGTTTATTCTTATGGATAACTGATATGCATTACGCTTTGTTTAATTATTAACCAACCTATATAATAAGAAATGGTGTTAAAAAGAAATAACATGCAACCCAATTTAAACTTTAAAGAAAATAATTGTTAAATAGATTTCCATTTATAATTATTACTTATTACAACTTTTTACAAGGAATTATTTGTTCCTAAAATTTTACCATTTTGGTTGTTTCAATGAATGTGTTTACATAACCAGCAGAGTACCTGTTCTTCATACGGGGTTGACATATATTTGTATGGATTTAATTAGTAATTGTATTTAAAATGATTTTATTCTAATACAATTAAATTTAAAAAATATATCAAACTAAAAACACAAGAAATATAAATATACTGTACAACTCGCAATTATACAAGTTTAGACTTAAACGCATATCTTTGACAATATGTAATCATCGTCAGTGATTATATTACAAATATATAAATTTAATTAAGGAGATGGAACATAACCTAATCGTATAACATTTTTACAATAGTTAAAACTGGATCCGAGCATTGCCTTGAGTAGTTTCCACAACACATCACAAAACACAACACAGGCAATTCCTAGCTTCGGTTTTAACCGTTGTTAAAATATTGTAGGTTATGTTGGATTATTTAAATAAAATTACACCTTTATGTGAGCATCACTGAAGATGATGACATATTGTCATTGAAACGCGTTAGAGATTACAGTTTTATAACAGTAAGTTGTGTATATTTCTTGTAATTTTAACCTTAACTCTCTAGCCAGCTGAAGTTATAGGTTATAAACTTACCGATTATTTACTTTGAAGCAGAAATAGCTCCTGGTTGTAACAAGACTCTTGTAAACTATAACTAACCTTGAAAGATCAATAACAACAAACATTTTCTATGACCTGTTTAATTGCGTTTAAAAGTGACTTTTACAGGTTATTAGAAATACATTTACAATCAGCTGATTAAGCCAAGTATATAATTGGAATATAGTAAATTGAGTGTTATGGGAGTTTCAAGGCCAGTGAAGTGGTAACCTGATATACTTTCTAAATAAAAATAGGTCTAGATATTAGCCAGTTACTATAAGAATATCCACCTAGAATTTCTCCTCATTAACACCAGTAGTTATTATGTGATTGATTAATGTTTTATAATCATTGAAATAAAATGACATATCGGAAATAGTAATGTAATAAACCTATTTTTTTAAAATTTTCAACATATATATATATATATATATATATATATATGCTTTGTGGTGTTTAACGTTTATATCTATATAAATCTTGGATTATGATGGGAAGAAGTAGAACCTGGAGGCTATGAAGAAACATCAACAGCTGTGAATTATCTCAAATATTCTAGGACGTTATGATTATCAAGCAATTCGTAGCTGCCCGTTAAAATATTTTAGGTTTTCGTACATTTTATAAAATGTGAAAAGAGTAAATCAAAAGGTTTTTTTCTTAATCGATTTTTCTCAGTTCGTTATTTTAATGTTTACTAAAATATCTTTAGCAATTTTTAAAAATATGCTATCTGTAAATGATTCCTTACGCTGCTACAGAAGACGAAAACCTCCTTAAATAACCGAAGAAGAGGCCACAATTTACGGTAGATATTAAAACGGATTTTATTCTGTGAAATGTTTTAGGTTATTACTGAAATAGTTGAACCATTGGTTTGCCAAGGTAGTTAACAATTCAAATTAACTCTGGATTATTCATTGATCGAAATCAGAAACTTAGTAACTGTTTACTCTGAATAATGTGAAGGACTAAGCATTTGCATTATCTTTAGTGACAAAGTTTCAACACTTAATATAGACATAGCAATTTAATCGCCATGAATATGAGCCGGTTTCTTGTAATTTACATTATTGTGTTAAAATTAATTGTATTAAATAAATAAAGGGCTAACGCCTATTATATATATATATATATATATATATATATATATATATATATATATATATATATATAAATTACGTCCTCCCTGTATGTATAAATTACCTATATTTTATACACTATATATATATATTGTATAAAATATAGGTAATTTATACATACAGGGAGGGACATTCTCTCTTTCTCTCTCTCTCCCTTTCTCTGTATGTCTGTCTGTCTCTCACTCTCTTACTCTCTCTCTCTCTCTCTCTATCTATATATATATATATATATATATATATATATATATATATATATATATATATATATATTATATATATATATATAATAAATTAAACATGTTACAGAAACAAGAATACTTTTAATGCATATCAAAGCTTTTCGCCGATAAAACAGTATCGGCATCTTCAGGAAAATAATTATCTAACAAAATCTTTTTGTTAGATTGTAAAACATAATTATTTTTGTTTTTGAAACATTTTCAATTTATTAACTGTATTAAAAGAAAACATATCACCATATTTAATATTCTATATATATATATATATATATATATATATATACATATTTATATATATGAAGTTATTAATATTACTTGTAAATAAATGTTTCCATCACTAAGTGCAATAATGTTATTTTATGTGATGAGGCACCTTTCGGTTACTTGACCATTGTCGAATCCTGAATTATTTTCTCTATTTTTCTGGTGAGGATGTTTGGTCTGTGATGTTAGTATTTGTTGACGTCATAGGTATTTCTTCTTGAGATGCGTGTTAAATGTTTTTGATTAGTACGTCGTCTGCATTTCTTGTCTGTAGGTTCATTAAATTGTTGTGTATGTTTTTATAAATCTGGTATTTTTCTAGTGAGTTTAGTTCTATTGGGATATTATTTATTTCAAGGATGGTTAGGTTATTTTCGTAATTTGTTATTTCATGTTTATGTGATATTAGGTGTGCTGCAATTAGTGGTGGAAAAAATTATTTACAAGTAGTAATACAAATTTCATACAATCTGTGCAACGGAAAAATAATGCACAACGTGAAATATCACTATCTATCGTTCTATATATATATTTATATACTATAATATGTATTCTTGTGTAATAATAAAGAAATAAAACAATTTACAAATTCAAGAATAATTTATTGAATTTACAATTCAAAGCTTTTCATTGGAAAACAGTACTTTTCATTGGAATAGACTTGACAAGTCTCTAGTATTCCTGAGGAAGTTGTTACTCTTTGCCAACGAAAAGCTTTGTATACTAAATTCAATAAATTATTCTTGTATTTGTAAATTGCTGTATTTCTTTATATATATATATATATATATATAAATATATAGTAAGCTATATTAATAGTTACTATCCAGAGTATATCCGTTCATTTTTGTAGTCAATAGAATCGTAATTATACGTTTCGGTAGAATATCATTCAGCATTGATGAGGTGAACCCCAAAACAGTTTAACAGTGAATGAAGAACGCTCCTATATATAGAGGCGAGAAGCCACGTTCATTGACGTTAATTCAAACACGTGACCTGTTCTCAGTTCTTCTAGATTTTGTGTGATGCCACAACGTAGTAAAAGTATGTAAAACGTTGTTGTTACGACAAAAGGATCAGATATTAAAGGTCAAATGTGAGAGTAGCCTTCTCAAACGCAACCTCTCATATGGCTTGATATTTAGGAAAATCGTGTCATTGTGGAGATCTATATTACAGATAGAAATAATACGGATAGAAAATGTGATACATAGTTAGATCCAGAGAACATCCGTTAATGTTTGTAGTGCATATAATCGCAGACTCATCTGTGACCCTCAATTTCAGATCTATTGTCGTAACGTTTTACCCTGACTTGCTCCTCAACGGTTGTTGGGTTCACCTCGTCAATGCTAGATGAGATTTTAGCGAAACAGCGATTTGATGGACTCCTGGTAGTAACTGTTCATCATATTTTTTCATCCGAGAAGAAATATGTATCAGCATATATATATATATATATATATATATATATATATATATATATATATATATATATATATATATATAAGTGTGTGTGTGTGTGTTTGTATATAAATAATTATTACATTTAAACGTGGTGCAACGAAACTATTTTGCAATACAAGCATACGGTTAAATACTGTAAAAGCCCTACAAAACAATTTTAAACTGTAATAGTTAGTTAATATCGATCATTCAATTGTTTTGCAATGTTCAATAAAACACGGCCACAGAAGAGAACCTATCGATTTTATTTCTCTCTCTGTCTTCCCTTTTTATTTGATTTATCGTTACGTCGTCATAGGTGATTAAAGGTCAATCTCAAGTCGTTCTTTCTCAATTTTTCCAAGAGTTCAGAGTTCAATCACTAAAACGTTTTAGCCACTCTCCCTTTCCCAGTTTTCTCCATTAAATCTGACAGAAGCGCAAATTCTTGTTTCGGCTTCATAGCACCAGAATGAGATAAAGTGATAATAAGTCGAAAGTATTAATTAACATATGCCCTAAAACATAAATTTTTTCAATAGTATAAATCTCAATTCATGCTATAGTTTGAAATTCAGTTTTTGTTCCGTCATAAAAATATATTTTTTAATCCTAGTAATAAGAGAATCTGAAGATTTTTTAAAAATAAGGGAGTTATATGTTTAAAATAAAAATGGTCAGTAAAATATCTATTCTTAGAGTATTTATATAATTTTGAAGATTTTAATTCTTCATTAAACATTGTTACATGGCGTTTTACTAATGCAGCCTATATATACTAAGATAAAAATCTTTTAATAATCTTATTAATAATTTATGTTTATTATTAATTTATACTTGATAACTGTAGTCGATACTGGTTTAAATGATTTTATTTTACTGAATGTTAGTTTGAGCTTTGAGTATTTTTAAATTTAGAGTACTATTCAAATACTGTAATTCTTATTCGGAAAGGAAAGAGTGTGTGTTTATCCTGAATTGTAAAGTGTATTAGTACGATTTGTTAAACTAGGAGTATTTATAATGGACTAATACCATTTATTTAATTAGTTCATTCATGCTGGGTCATTATTATGAGAAAAGATTCTATTGTCTTGACAATATAAGGTTTGTGCGTGGAATTTAGATGTATATAAACATATACAAATAATAAAATAATATTACATATAGTGTATGATAATGACTATACGTTTTACAAGATATACAGTTTGTAATTCAAGATTAACCAATTTTTTTCGATTACTTTATGCTATATTTTTTACACTCTTTTCCCATTTATTGATAAAAAACAGGTTTTATTGCTCAGTTGAAATACTAATCCCATTATAACTCTAAAAATACGGGAGGTGGTAAATAGTTGTAGTCAGATCTAAGTGAAAAGCCGCAACAGTTTTCTGCAATAGGAAGACTACGGAAATTATATAATAGTTTAAGTGTACTATTTACGTTTCCTTGTAAACCTTGGATAATAACTCATCGAGTATGGTTATTACTTTAAATTAATGCAATAAACGTTTACAAAAAATTATAAATATTTTGGTCATGTTATATATCTTTGTAATATAATATTGTATCCTATTGAAATTAAATTGAATCTTGTACAATATGTATTTATCGTTGAGCTTGTAAATACTTTAATTCATTCTTTCTTTATGTATTTTAAGCGTTTTGTGTTATCGGCTACATTTAGTGAATCCGACCAAAAATATAATGAATAGTATTCGTAAGTACTAATTCTCTGAAAAAATTAATTAAATCTCTTACAGTATTAGAATAAATACCTTTATTAAAAATATTTTTTGATGAAACATATTTTTTTTTTCAGTATTGGTTCATAAAATTGATGAGAATATTGACTGTTATTCTGAACTAAAATGCATGTTCAAGTTATAGTTTCACACTTCATGTTGTGTATTTCTGTGTTGAAGCGAGCAGGCCAGAAGCAACATATATACTTATATTAGGGGTATTTAGGCTATGATATCATATAATTGAATATTTCTGAAATAAACAATGCGAAAACTCATTTCTGAAAAAAACACTTGTAATAAAATATAGCTGAACATGTAAACCATTTTCCAAGTGCGATAGGAGAATATTTTATAATAAATATACAATTCTGTTTAGGGGCAATACAATATCTAATTAGAAACTTTGGGTATATCAGAGTTATTCCACGAAATAAGAAACTTGAAATAATTGAAATTTTAAATCCAAATGTATTGTAATAAGTATTAAAAATGTCCTAGAAGAAAATTCAATAAATTTAACCTGCAATTGTTTTATAAATAGCATATAGAATATATATATATATATATATATATATATATATATATATATATATATATATTAAAATTCTGACAAAAAACAATTACATTTAATTGTATCTCAATTTTTAATAGAATTGACAGTCTAAGTGGAACAGCAATTTTAGTAATTTTTTTATCATAAGTAAAACAATAACTATTCAAAGCTATTTATACATTACTAATAGCTCATGCAATAAATTAATATTAACATTTTAGACTAGCCTGTAGGCAGAGTAATAAAATATCAATCTTCCTTACAATATGCTACGCATGAGTGTACTTGAACTTGGTATAAGAAGTCGCCATGGAGGAGAAGAGGTGGCAACTAAGTGACATTATCTAATGCGGTTATGTTCAGTATCTTACAAGAGAAGGCCCCTTGAGTAGAGTCTCACTTGACCTCCTTCCCTTACATGCAAATTTCTTTTCACACTTACTTCATGAATGTAAAATGTAAACCCTACTCAACCAATTCACTGTGTTTGAAGTACAATTCTAAAGTTTTTATAATTTTAAAATTACTTGTTCACTTGGAGAAAAGTCAATTGCACTAACAAAGATTTGTTTAACTCATATCTCGCAACTTTGCATTAAGAAAGCGAAATGGGACACAATTTTAGGACAAAGTCAACTAAAATTTTAAACAATGAATTTAAACGTTTACTAATAAAAATGTAAGATTATGAACGTTTATGTCCATGTATAATGTAGTTATTTAGGATTTCTTATAAGTGTGGAATATACCTTAAACTTCCTGATGTATTGTGAAAATTGCGTATACCTTCTGCATGGTTGTGGATAAAACACATTTTTTTCAAAATATCTTCTGGAAGTCCATTATTTTGTTGCAATACTCGTATGTAGGTTGGCAGCTTTTGTTTCCTTATTTTTTACTGAACACGTCGTCTGTAGGCTTTCTTTGGTTATACAAATACTTTTTCTATTACGTAGAATTACGGAAGACTCTGTTTAAGTAAAATTAAATTCTGGAGAAAAGTTTAATAAGTTGCATTACATAAACCTAAACACAAATATCTACATACATTTTGGAATAACAAGAAATATCAGTTTCAAGGATCTTGCTAGCAAACTAATTATTAAATAAATATCTGGAAAAACATAACATGCAGGAAATAAATCGGTAAGGTAGCTTTAAAAAATCCCTTGAAATCTTTATATTTCATATTTATATAATTCAGACGTAAATAAATTTGTATATTTCAATACATGTGTGTAATAAAATTATGTCAACACGGGAGCTACAAAAACTTCTACTCGGATATTACTAATCATTATAAACACTACATATATATATATATATTGAGAAAGATTGCCTTTTGTCAGAGCATAACTAATAAAACACGGTTGACCTTTATCATTGACCCCGTTTACTTGCACGTGACTCCCATTTTCAGTAAGAATTCCCTTTCTTATTACACCCCACTGAAGACAATTTATTACACTTTAAAACCGAATTGCTTAACCCTAAATTATTTCGCATTTTACTTGTTTGGCTACCAATATTCAAAATATTTCACTCATATTATATTATTAGCATTGATAATTAGATACTAAATATACAATATGTATTAAATGTAAAAAAATATATATTGCATTGCAAACAGTTTTTTTAATTATAAAATTTACAAGGTGATATTTTTGTTAAGACAAGGTGTCATTATGTTTATAGCTTCTGTACTAAATTATTATAAGTAATAATCCTGAAATAAAAAAAATAAAACTAAAAATAAAATTCAACAGAGCTGACAATTTTCAAGGTTGCTCAAAATATTACGTCCTTATTTATATATTTAAATAGGGTTTTCTCTAATACCTTTACAAAAGTTTCAATTGTCAATTCAACTCTCATTTACGACTTTTATAAATCTGATTGCCTACTAATTAGAAATGTCCGTAGGCGATTCTATTGATGGCTTTGTGATTGCTTGACCTCTATATGGTAACTCTATATGATAGTCTAGTTTTTCGACTTGATAACAACTTTAATGATATCTTTTCTAAATATTTTTTTTAGTTGTTATTTAAATGACACAATAATATTAAAACATTTGTACTTCACAATCTTATCTTTCACAAAAGAAGACAACCACTGTAAAAAGATTGTAGTAATTGTGTACTAATGTGTACTAATATTATTTCAATACTTAGAGACACTTTTAATTACATTTCCCTTCTTATTAAAAATAAAACTTTATTACATCTGAATTGATAAATACATTTTTTTAAATATTGAACGGATTTTCAAATAGAATATTTTTTAAAAAAAGCTATTACAAAATGTCTTATTAGACAAAATATTACCTTTTATTATATTATTTTACCATAAATACTAATAAAACTAAAGTGCCCATTAGCTCTTTAGTTCTTGTCTGGGCATAGTAAATTACATATATTAGAACTATCACAATACAAGATTACTCTACACTAACTCAAATGGTTCTGCTCTTTTCAATCTCCTAACCATGTGCTGGTTGTCGAAGAGTTAAAGAGCCACTGTACTTGGATGAAGGTGAAGTTTCTTTTCATGTGTTTTGGACATCTTTTTTATTTTTTCAGTGGTCGTCGGGATAATTAGATCTCGGTGAATATATTTTTTATGCATACCTAGAGGCATTAACCATATTATATGATCTTATTCTGGAACAGCGTCCGAATAGCTACATTAGATACCTTTGCACTTCGTCACAGTTTGCTGCCATAATGACAAACTGTTTTACAGATCTGATTGTAGTTTCTATTTTAATTTCCTATGTGAGGTTTGAGTCTCAACCCAAAAGCCAATAGTTCTTAGGATATTGGTAGTGAATTTCTTCTTATTTTCCACAATATTAGAATTATAGCTTTATTTTTAGAGAGAATTATGATTCCGTTAACACCCAATAGCAAAGGACCTATCAATATTTTAGTTGTGAAGTTGATGTGGACTGACGTCACTTTATACAGTTTGATTTTAATTTATGCGTCCATTCTGGGACTTCGTTGTTTGCTCTCTATACTTTGTCCGATAATGTATATATATATATGTATCTTTGCTAGTTGCTAGTATTCCAGTGTAATCGGTAAACATTGCAATGGAATGGGGGGGGGGGTTGGAATATCACAGGTGTAAAGTAGGAGTAGCCTAATTGACCTTGGGGTATTCCTGGTTTTATTTCCTTAATTTCAATATATTCCCATTCCTGTTTGTTCCTGAAGGTTCTGCCTGTTATATATGATGTTAACAATAAAACATATTCTTTTGATAGCATCTTATTTAATTTATGGATCAGGTCGTCATGTCACACCTTATCAAAGGCTTGGGTCACATCTAGAAATAGCTTAGTGTAAATCTGTTTACCTTTTAAGGCTCTTACTATTACATCCGTTATTCTATGGACTTGATCTATAGTCGATCTAAACTGTTATTCTGGAATCAGACCATTTTTCTCTATGACTGGTGCAGGCGTTTTTAGTAAGAGTTTTGAATAATTTGGGGATTGTATGAAGTAGCGATATCGGACTACATTACCTAATATTATTAGGCAAATCTCCTGGTTTTGTTAACATTTTGCTATCTTCCAGATATGTGGTAGATATTTGAGTATATATGCTGCATTGATGAGATAAGTAGGTATGAGTAATGATTTTAGTAGGATCAGATTCTTTCAGTATTTGTCCTGTGACAAGATCAAATCCTGGGGCTTTTTTCGGAGTTAGGATTTATCCGAATGGCTTGATCTACTTCCTTTGTAGTTGCCAGGAGTATTTCTTCTGACATTATATTGATATATATATACAAATATAAGTCCAAAATTTGTTTTTTTTTATAATCGGAAACAACTGACGTTATTAAGTACAAGAGTATCAATTAATAAATAAATCTTGTATTTAATTAGCCTGAGTTGTTTTTGATATATATATATATATATATATATATATATATATATATATATATATATATACAGCCTGCTAACAATACGGAGACCATACATTGGTCATTTTGCATTCAAACTGGCAGCCGGGTACTTGTGGCAGCCGTATACGGCTGCCACATAGTAATCCATGATAATGTAACACCCTTTGACAATAATCGAAATAAAAATCATGTCAATAAGTGTAAAAAGAAGTGTTTTATTGGAGCTATACTGTATTTGGAAGTTCTATGGTCGTTCTGAATTTTTAAGAAATAATTTGTAATAACCAAACGGTGCTCGTATTGATAGCAGAGTGAACGGGATTTATATATCACAAGTTCGTAACATTTTCGCAGGGGCAGCATGGTCGCTTTCTGTATATAAATTTACTGTATATTTCAACCATTCCCTAACATTATGGCAGCCACAAACTTGGTAACATTGCTGGCATCCACATAGATATCAATCGTACTACGTAATGTATATATTTGAATTGGACTAAAAATCGCTGGAAAGTGACCACTCGGAGGTTTTTGAGAATGCTGAATTCAATGCCGTCATCGAAAGTCACCGGGGATGTACTGGTGAGGCTAAACCCATGTACCAAAGGGGTTGAATTAGGGTAAAAATGTCAGATGCCTAAGAATCGCGGGATAATGACCGTTCGGGGGTTTTTTAGTATGCTAAATTCAATTGCGTTATCTAGAGTCAGCGGTGATCGACCGGATGTGACTTTACGTAAGTACCAAAGGGATGATTTGTGGTAAAAAAGTCAAAAGTCAAAAAATAACTAGAAAATATCCACTCGGGGGTTTTTGGTAAGGCGGAATTTAATATCGTCCCCGAAAGTCGCCTGGGATGCACTGATGTGGTTCCACGCGATTACCAAAGGAGTGAATTGGGGTGAAAAAGTCAAAAGTTAAAAAATCTTTAGAACATAACCACTCGGGGGTTTTTGAGGATGCTGAATTCAATTCCGAAATTGAAAGTCACCGGGGATGGACAGATGATACTCTACGTGAGTGCCAAAAAGATGATTTGGGGTAGAAATGTCAAAAGTCAAAAAATTACTAGAAAATAACAACTCGGGGAATTTTGATGAGGCGGAATGCAAAGCCGTCACCGAATGTCACAGGGAATGCATTGGTGTGGTTCCACGAGAGTACCAAAGGGGTGAATTGGGGTGAGAATGTCAGAGGTCAAAGAATCGCTCAAAAATATCCACTCGGGGGTTTTTGAGGATGCTGAATTCAATGCCGTCATCGGAAGTCGCCGGGGATGTACTTGTGAGGCTAAACCCATGTACCAAAGAGGTTGAATTAGGGTAAAAATGTCAGATGCCTAAGAATTGCGGGATAATTACAGTTCGGGGATTTTGAGGATGCTAAATTCAATTGCGTTATCTAGAGTCACCGGGGATGGACCGGATGTGACTCTACGTAAGTACCAAAGGGATGATTTGGGGTAAAAAAGTCAAAAGTCAAAAAATAACTAGAAAATATCCACTCGGGGGTTTTTGGTAAGGCGGAATTTAATGTCGTCACCGAAAGTCGCCGGGGATGCACTGATGTGGTTTCACGCTAGTACCAAAGGTGTGAATTGGGGTGAAAATGTCACAAGTCAAAAAATCGCTGGAAAATATCCGCCTAAGTATCGCGAGGATGCTGAATCCAATGCCGTCATCGAAAGTCTCCGGGGATGTACTGGTGAGGCTAAACCCATGCAAAAAAGGGGTTGAATTAGGGTCAAAATGTCGGATGCCTAATCGCGGGAAAAAAGTCGTTCGCGGGTTTCTGAGGATGCTACTTTCAATGACGTCATCTAGACGGGCGTGCTGAATTCAATGGCGTAATCGAAAGTCACCGGGGATGGACGTATGTGACTCTACGTGAGTGCCAAAGGGATGATTTGGGGTAAAACAGTCAAAACTTTACTTGAAATTTACCACTCGGTGGTTTTTGAGGAGGCTGAATTGAATGCCGTCGCCGGACATGTACTGCGATGGTTCTACACAAGTACCAAAGGGATATATTGGGTTTAAATTTTCAGATAAATAACTGCCTTAGGGCTTTTGAGGATGCTGAATTCAATACCGTCATCGAAACACACCAGGGCTGGACGGGTGTGGGCTCTACGGGAGTAGCAAAGAGAGAATTGGGGTAAAAAGTCAGAGGCTAAAAGATCGTTATAAAATGATCACTCGGGGTTTTTAATAATGCTGAGTCTAATCCTAGCACCGACATTGGTCATGCACAATCCGGGAAGGGACTGCGGGTGTCGCTGTAGGTGAATTGAGGTAAAACTTGCCAGAATCTAAAATATTGCCCAAAAATGCGCATTCGGAAGATTTTCGAAGGTCCTAGTCCATTGTCATCAAAATTCGTCGTGGATGTACGGGGTTACCAAGGGGTGATTTGGGTTATATATTCCATTGACAATAAATCACCCGAAATTGGCATGTTTCCAACTATGCATATAACCTACAGAAAGAGTCGGGTTCGCGACCTTGTCTTGGACAGAAGTCATGCTACAACTATTTACAGAAATGTTTGTGATATGAAAACATAAACAGGCGGCACTCCGATAGCAGTTCTAACGTGTTTGTTTACGTCATGTCTGTCAAACTAATCGTTATAACTTGGAGCAGTGTTTCAATGTAGCCTGTTCATGTGCTTTAAGAATTTTAAAGACTGTATGCTTGAAAGATTCAACTTAAAAAGATAACCGTTTGTCCCAAATTGATAATTTTATAAAAATTATTTTTTTTATTTAATTTTTGTTTAAATGTATTCTGTCTACCTAATTGTTATATATTTTCTTTCCAATTCTACTTAGGCTATCTAAACATTTATGTTGGTTTTTTCATTATTCTTAGGGTAACTAATTTTCTCTCTTTTCGTGTTATTTTCTTTTGTTCTTTTAAAAAGGATGGTATCGTTAGCGGGGGCAGCGGAATGACTTTTCAACCATCCGTTAATGGAAAAAATTCTACAATAACCGTAAATTTTAAAAAAATATAAATAAGTAGACCTTATATTTTTTCAACCTTTATACAACTTAGAATAAACTACAAAGAGAATTTGTTGACTCACATCATTTCATCGACTTATCTTTATCGGCTTATATGTCCAGAAAACCTATTATGCCAATATCTACAAATTCCAAGCTAAACCTTTAACTACCGTCATCATGCCTGACCATCAGCGACGGGTTACTCGAAGAAGACAGTGATTCAGGTGCTGTATCTAATGACCAACTTTTAGAAGGCATCAAAGAGAATAGGGGAATTGTGCCACAGAGTGAAGAAGTAATTTAGCAAAAGATTATGATACCGAATCTCAACGAAGTGCATCTGACGATGAAGATGATTTCAAAAAACTGCAACCTCCAGAAATTTACAAATTGTTTCTATTTGTATAGATAAATTGTTATAAACAATGTAGAATTTGTCCAGCAACAAAAAATAGAAAGACTAGTTACACTTTGTAAGATGTCTTTGTACAGCCAATATGTCTAGAATGTTCGGAGCAGCTGTGTAAATACTGCTGTCAAAATTAAGTTATTATTTCTAATGCCAGTTTCCATAAATAAAGCTTATAATGTGTCAAATGATATCTTGTATATAAAGTTAAGTGTGAACAAGAATATATAAGTTCTTGTATATATAAGTTAAAATCAGTGAACAAGAAATAATTAGTGTATGTTAATTATCGTGCGATTATAAGTCTTTTTATAACTGATCTCATAAAACTACGTTTACCCTACTAGTCACAGGCAATCAGAATATTCAAAAGCAATTTCTATAAAGTAAATGCAAGATAAATTGTTAAACCACACAATAAATCACACTAGACATTTCGTGCCTGTGAGCTACAACGGCAGTAGTATTTTGACAGAAATTGAAGGACGGTAGTTGAAGTAGTAGTTAATAAATACTGAATCATCTTTCGTTAATCTCTGTATTGTATACAAGAACCTAAATGACATCTGTGCGAGTGTTGTCAGTTTATATTACGATATCAGGCTGTCTGGTGTAAACAAACATAGGTCCAAGCCAAACAAAGATAAAGGCTCGCACTCCACAAGTACTCTCGTGGACGAAGGCCCGAAAACCTGGCTTTCTGCATTCTATCTTTTCCATCCCTTTCTCTCATTTACATACGGCGTAAACGTAAATTTATGGTATTCTCCCAACGTCAAAATGGTCGTATAAAGACGGAACCATTTGTTTCTATCCTCGACTTTAGCCGCTGGTAGTCTATATTTTATTTTATTAATATGTTTATTGAATACATTGGTATTAACGTTTAGTGAATATATGGCGTAGGCCATATCAAGTGCACGAAAGCATGCTAAAATAGCATGTTTACAAATTCCTGAAGTACTTACATCGAGGACTCTAATGAAACACTTGGAAACAATATCTCAACTCTTCCAAATGTATGACCGAGGTATTAAAGAACTAGCGTTATTTATAGGCCATACAACATAATTTTTATCAATAATAACATTATATATATTTTTTTCATCCAAAATACTCAAAAATAGTTTGAAAAATTTAAATATTGTAGCAAAGATAGAACACGTGGATATATTCACGCATTCCATGACCATAAGGGCAAAACATTTCAAGTACTTATTTAAGGATACGTGTATCATAGGTGTTAATATGCTAATTAAACTAGAGAGCAATTCAGGCGGTTTAAGCAATGGTAAATATTTAAAATTGTTTATTTCTACATCTCTGAAGATTATATGTCAGGATATAGTTCTTCCCAATGTATATTGCAGTGTAACTAGGAATCAAAACGTTTTCGGTAAGCAATGTAATAAATCTATTATGTTTATCCTCGATATTCTAGTCCCAAGTAACTTTAATGTCTATGGGATTTTCACTCACTTTAGAGTTGCATGAAAAACTGTTTCAAGTACGGTGATCATTGGTACGGAAACAAATACAGTAGTGCATGGATAATTCGAGGTAGATGGGACCGAGACACCGTCGAATTACCGAAAACTTGGATTACACGGAAATAGCTTCCTGTACACTAGAAAAAAACAGGAGTTCTAATGAACCCTAATACTATAACTAAGAATGCATAAAATACGTATGTAGAACTTTATTGATTACAGTACATACATAAATTAATGTTGCTTGGCTCTTCAAAACTACTGTTCTGATTCTTGCTTGCGAGGATACCATACGATATAAATACCATACTAAGTGTCGGCAATTATAGCTAAAAAAAAGCCGATGTCCGTTGTAATCTTTATCAGGACGCCCAATGTTTTGATCGTAGATAGTCTTTTTGTTCGCCTACCATAAAAATAAAACGAGACTATCAGTAAATCTAAAGTATAGTGAAAAATTACCGTGATCATCGGTAGTAAATTTTTATGATTATCAACGTCTAAAGATTGACTACAAAACGTTTTATAAGCTCTTGGTTAGGGTTGCTTAACTGAAGTAATTTTCTATCAACGAAAACTAGAGAATATTCAAATTGAAATATTAAGTTTGTAATTAGGAGTTATTTATTAACTGGTATTGCTAGTGGTAGGATTCGTAGAATATATAAACAAAAGAGACAATTTTGAGAAGTGATTGAGTATTAGCAGACTTTGTCTTGAGGTCAGACACAGCATGACGAACTAAAATCATTCTGATACTAACTATAAAAATGTCGACCGAAGAACGGAGAGATTTTTTAAAGTGAAAAAAAATCTACAAAACAGTCATTATCTTTTACGTCTTTTTTTTTAACAAGAAATACCATCATAGTGACTAATTTCATTCTGTCACTCTGCATAACGCTATTTTAAAGCTAGTTTTTGAAGACTGGTTCCTCAGCTATATTCGCCAAAATATTTGTAAATTTTTTCACCATAATAATAATAATAAATCAATTGTAGATACCAGGAGGGATGCGGTTAAAGATAGAATTAAAGAAGAAGATTAAAATATACTTAAATCTTATCAGATATATTTTCAGGTGCATTCAACGTGTCTTGATAAAAGTAACATCACAATAAAGGTGAAATTTTATCCTTCAGGAACATATCTAAGGGAGGAATTAAATAAATTTTTTAACCTGGCAACAACGACTACCCGGAAAATTTAATGAATGTAGTTAAAGAAGAACTTTTAGAAAAAATAGGTCTTTACTCAAACACAATTGTACCTATAATAACTTATGTCAAATCAAACATTGTGGATAAATAATATAGATGTATTACATTGCTTACCGAAATCGTTTTTCACCCTGATACCTAGCTACAATGCAATATACATTGGGAAGAACTATATCCTTACATAATATTATATTCTTTAGAGATCTAGAAGTAAAGAAGTATATTTACCATTGCCTAAGCCTCCTGAACTACTCTCTAGTTTTATTGGCACAAAACTACCTATGATACATGAATCCTTGAATAAATACATAAAATGTTTTGCCCTTATCTTGATGAAATGTTTATACTGATTGGTATTGGCACTAAAATGTCATATCTTCGTGCAAATTTCACTCCTTGTTAGAATACTATATGCGCCCTTTTAAAGCATATGCTCACAGAAAAATAAAAGTTTTTTTGCTACATTTGGCTGTCGTAAGTACAGAAATACTATTATTTCAATGTTTAATTTTTTTATCCGAAAATGGTAATTTGTGCTCGTTTGAACCTATAAAATATAGACGTGTTCAATGGGCCTACGTGAACAAGAAATTGACTTTAGATGAGATTCGAGCAAATAAAAGCCTTCTTTTATTTACAATGTACAATATAGGTAGATTTTTCTGGTTACCTACCTGACGTAAAGGTGATACAATATTTGTTGTTTTTCTACTATAGGCCTAACTTTAAAAACTTAAAACTTAAAAACTATAAATAAACTTTATGCCAACCCTTTACTTATCCTTTATTATTTTTTTACAAGCAGTAAAAACTTAAAATTGAAATTTTCATTTTTTTCATACACTGAAGAAGAAAATTTGAAGAAAATTCGATGTATTAGTCTAAAAATTCTGCAAAATCGTTCTTAAACTGCAAAACCTCTTAAAAGATTATAGCACGAAAGAAATAGAATTTAAAAATTATGGCAGAGCTCAATGAGATAAAATAAATTAAATGAGAATAAATGTACTTTCGTAAAGTAAGGATATAGGAGAAGTTAGTGTACTAACTCTAAGACTGATAATTAAATGAGAAATTCAGAAGAAAAAAGTTGAATTCGTACTTGGCCTTTATCCCGTGGAGTGCACGCCTGGAAATATAGGTTGAATATTGTTAAAGATGGAACCGTTCATTTAGTTGCAGATCCGTTGAGGGTTTTGAAAACATGTAATCAATCCAGAGGATCGATGGATACCTGTCTACACCTAACCTGCTGATTCACAATACAATCGTCTACATGCACTCCCGTATTTTTGTTACTATGACACTATGTTTACTGACAGAACTGGAGAACTATTCCTAAAATTCGACAGAGCACTGAACACCTTCAATGGGGCGGGGAAATTTTAAAATAGCAACCTAGCGGCGGTGGATTTATTAATTTTAATTTTTACCAATGACCTGGAAGAAACCAACACGAGGAACGCGACCCGTAAGGCATAGATTTAGCAATTGTCTCCCTTTTTTTCCAAACATACGTCAAAGAGAGTAATACCTTTTATAAGACAGTGCCGTGTGTACTAACCTTAATAAAGAAATGACTTAAAGTGAGGGTTTAAATTTATTAGTGTACATTTGTTTTTATTAAAAACAATAAATTTGTTGTGTTTCATTTCGTTAATTCATATTAAAAATAACAACAAATAATAGAATTGTAACAATCAATGTGACAATTTCTATGACAACTATGTACTATTGTAGCCGAAATGAAACTGATTGTAAAGAGACGTCCCGTGTGGTTGTATGTTGAAAGTAGATGGTGAAATGCGGTATAAATTTCACATTGTAACATGTGACCAATTAGCGCCTGGAATCGAACCCGTCATGAACGTGTTTGTATAATGTTTATTTTCGATCTCTGAAAGGATGACCACATCATTCAGTATTATCAGTTTTAATCTTGTGACAGGGACCATGATAGTTACTTCTTGATAGTATCTGTTTACTCCAGCTAGTTCATTCCACCCAAAAGATAAAAATACCAAAATAAAATCTTATTTGGTTGAATCTTTCACTTTACAAGTCATAATATTCTACCTTTATTTTACCTTCTGAAATTTTTACCCTAATTCACCAGTTATTACTAGCATAGAACCTGACCCGTGCATCCCCATTGACGTTCGATAACTGTAAAAGACAACAACATTAAAAACACCCGAGTGATCATTTATTCTTGTTATTTTGCCTTCTGCCATTGTTACCAGAAAATCATACTTTTTCTAGTCCCGTAGAGGCACACCTTTGTATCCCTGTTTAATATTGAAGACGGTATTGGACTAAGCACCTTCCAAAACACAACGATTGATCATATTCTAGCTTTGTTTTGCCTTCTCACATTTATACTCCATTTCATCATTTGCTACTCCCATAGAGGATCACCCGTATATCCCCATTGACGTTCGATAACGGTAAAAGACACAGCACACTCCAAAACCTCCCGAGTGATCATTTTATATATATTTTTTGCCTTCTGACAATTTTACCCCAATTTACCAATTTCCTACTCTCGTAGAGCAATAAATGAGCATCCCCCAATTCATTATTTGCTACTCCCATAGAGGGTTATCCGTGTATTCCCATTGACGTTCGATAACGGTGAAAGACTCAGCACCATTAAAACCCACCCGAATGATCATTTTCAATTGTTTTTTTACCTTCTGACAATTGTACCCCAATTCACCCCTTTTCTACTCCCGTAGAGCCACATCCGTGCATTCCCGATTAATATGGAAGACGGTATTGGACTCAGCTATCTCCAAAACACTACGATTGATCATATTCTACCTTTGTTTTGCCTTCTCACATTTATACTCCAATTCATCATTTGCTACTCCCATAGAGGATAACCTATTTATCCCCATCCGGGGATAGAGCCCCACCCGTTTATCCCCGTTTAATTTTGTTCACAATAGTGGACTCAGCATGCCTAAAAACACCCCAATTTATTATTTCCTAGCTTTTTTTGTGGTTCTGATATTTTACCCTATTTATTGTACCCTTTAGCTACTCCTGTAGAGGCACACACTTGTATCCCCGTCAGCTTTCGATAGTTGTACACGTTTATGAAAACTAACAGCCAGGACTTATGTGAGTTGAGTAAATAATTGGCCAGCTGAAATAAAGAAGCGACATTCTAATTTTTATGTTTTCACCGTGATTACACACAAACACACAGTGTCTTACAATCTAAACATTTGACTAGTAAGACTGTCGCACCATAGTGGCAACACTGTTGGTTCTCGTATCGTTAGTAGTGTGGGATTAATATACACACCGGCTGCCATATTGTTATTAGACTGAATGAAAATATACACTGGCTGCCATATTGATGCCTAAATGAAATGCTGCCGTATTGATAGTACTTCAGTCAATTTTGTATTTTTAAAATTTTATTGAATTAAAGTACATGGAGTAGTATCATGTTTATTAGAAATAATATATACACCACGAAAAACATATATACTCCACTCTTACAAGTGGCTGCCATATGGTTGCAAAATGAAATTCTGCCATATTGATAGCGGCATGTATATATATATATATATATATATATATATATACATATATATATATATATATATATATATATACATATATATATATATATATATATGTATATATATATGTATATATATATATATATATATATATATATATATATATATATATATATACTGATGTTGTTACAGAATTATACGGTTCTAAATAGGTTCTGAAAATGCTGATACTGGTAATCAGCAATAAGCTTCAGCCTAATGTAAAATAAAGTAAAATAAAATGCCGTTATATCGTTTATGAGTGTTTATTTAAATATATATATATATATATATATATATATATATATATATATATATATATATATATATATATATGTATTTAAATAAACACTCATAAACGATATTACGGCATTTTATTTTACTTTATTTTACATTAGGCTGAAGCTTATTGCTTCTTAAATAGGATTACCATCCAAGGATTAAAATATATATGGCTAATTGTTTAACCAATTTTTTTGGGGGGTATAAAGAGTTATCTTTTAGTATGAATTAAAATTATAACAAAACTCCGGTTGTATATACATACTGTAAATATTAGAAATAAAATGGACAGCGTAGTTCTATTCTGGGTTCGTCTAAACGACGAATTTATACTGCATATTCTGGGTACATTAATTCACCTTCCATCATAATCAAATACGTTTTGGTGTAATCATTGTAAAATGATGAATACAAATTTTAGAAATTTCATGCATTGTATTATAAGGTAAACTCTTAAGGTTAATTTAATGTTAAAAATTTATGTTTGTAGTAATCTACAATAAAGAAAAATCTATATATTTTTTAAGTAATCAAAAATGAAAAACGGCTAAGAGGCACTATAAGTTTTACTTTTTGTTGTACTAGTAATTGCAATTGAATATTATGTTTTAAGGCAAAAACAAATTCCTTATGCTATAAGTAACTGAGTAAAATCATTTAACGCTCTTCAAACGTCTCCTCCTTGCTATTATTCTGAACTATAATTTAGGTAGTAGAAGTATTTGACGTAAGCTATAGGCTAGGAGCATTATGTACAATATGAACATTATTTACATTATGAAAAAAATTATGTTTCCAATTCCTAATGGTAGCAGAAATCAGATATTACATATCTGGGCAAGTTAGTTGAATATATCCAACTAAAGTTATATATCATATCAAACATATTAATTTATATTTATCTGCTCACTGTCATTTAAATATATGAGTTTTTCTTAACACAGATTTATTGTTATAAATAAGATATATTCGCGAATACTAGAACATGCTAAAGAAGATGGGATATATTTCAATTCAGACAAGTTACATTAACATAATAAAAAAGTGGTAAGAAATGTATGTGAAAAAGAATATCATTATCCTGGCTCAAAACCCATATCCCAGAATTACGCTAATAGCTGTTTCGGGCAAATTAGGCATTTATTTCACCATGATTATACATAACTAGCTACTTAGAAAAAAATGTAAACAGAGATGTTAGTGGGGGATAGTGATATCAAATAATTATTGTTATTATAAAAAAATAGATTTGTATTTATAAACTCCATATATACATTACGCTGTAGAGGAATATGATTTTGGAAAAAATTCAAATTCCATGACATAAAAAGGTAAGATTCTGAATCAAATAAACCTAATACATCCTATTTTCTATCATACCTCTACATTCATATAGTTTCAGTAAAAGTCTTTTGAGCCAAAATAATTAGAAATATCTATAACATTTTATGAAAGATATTTTGTAGCTAAGTATAAACTATGATTTAAACAGATATTTAAAATGGCAAGGAAATGTTTTTATGAATAATCATTCATTTATAAAGAGCTTCTAGTTTAGGCTATAAATATAAAACAAAATAATAGAAAGTTTAACGAAGTTCACAATTTTAGTGAGAGGATTTGTGTTTGTTTTTAAATTTTAGGGATATTTGGGCGTTTTTATCTGAAATTTATGAAAGATAACAATAATCTATTTGAAAGCTTGCGATTTCAGAAGATTTTCGGTTTTCCAATTGGTTATAACTTTTGCTCTTCAAAGAGTGTATAGAATTGTATAAATTAGGGTTTCAACACCGCCACAATAGTTTTCTATACTGAACTAAACAATCGTTCCAGATGAAGCGTCCAGAAGACTAACAGAACAATTAACCTTCATAGTTACATAAATAGTCCTTTTCCTTTTACTTATGCCAATATAGCAACCAATGTTTTTCAATGGCCCTAAATCTGTCGAGATAACTTCATATGTTTTAAATCAGTAATTCCAATATTACTTAATATATCTGAATAAAAAATAAATTATTTAGCAATAAATATAAAATAAATAATCTGTAGAGTCACATGTCCAATAATTGGTAGAATGAGCAAGTTTTTTTTGAAGTAATATTCTGCAGTAATATTTTGATAGTTAATTATAAAAAGTAGGGTAAGAATAAATACAGAAGTAAATATATTGTAAAACATTGGATGTACAAAAATTGTATAAATAATTCAACAACTATACAATAGACGCAAATTAGCAACAAAACAAGTATATTTTTCAGTGTTGTACTGTAATTATTTCTTTATGCTTCAAACTACTATTTTGGCCAGGAAAAGACGTTATAAAAGCAATTAAGAGCATAGTAGCGGAAGTTTAACCAATAAATTATTGATATAGATGTATTGAAACATGTGTATAGAATAGAGTCTTCTACATATAAAAAGAATAATAATGCGTAATGTTTGGTCTTTAGTGTAACTGTGGATATGGGTAATTGTGCTGAAACTCATTTGCATATGCATAAGATAGTGATATAAAGTTTAATAGGCTTCTTCAGTACAAAGCAACGTGATAACCATAACGGAGAAGCGGGCATTAACTTTATTGGTAGCAATAATGCAGATGCCAATGTTATGCAAAGTCCACGTAGTAACACAAGCAAAAACATATCTAATCAAACATTATTGTAAATATTTTAGTTATTACCAACCCTTTCGGATACAACTTGTAATCATATTATGGTCACTGAGAAAGAGTATTGGTATTTTTATAAATGGTTTTTTTTAAACAAACTATTCTAAACATAATTTTCTGGAACAAGCATTAAGTTGGAATAACTTTAGGAGTAAACTATTATGGGAATTTAATATTTAAAACAACAAATTGCAAGCTATAGCCCTTCTGGTTAATACGATTGTATTTCAATTTGGTGTTTTATTTTAAAGGCTCTTTAAATTGTTGACTTTAAAGCTAGTACTTGTATTACCAATTAGTATACTCGATTCCAATCAGTTGCTAATTGAATACCAAGTTGCAACGGCCCAATTGAGGGTTTAAAAAGTAGGTAATTGTAATTGTAGAGAATAGGTAATGAGGCCAAAGTGCTTAGATTAATCAAAATGTTAAAAAGATAATGTAAAATAGAAACACGTGAATGAATGTAGGGTAGACTAGGCCTAAATTGAAAACATCGTAATTTTAAAATTTGTTAAAACTCCAAAATAAAAATAATATTCAATACCTAAAATCTAGGCTGTTAAATTGTATAAAGCTGTATTTTCATTAACAAAATCGCGAATTTCAAAGTGTTTATAAAATCCACAACAGGGGCACTCAGGAAAAAAATAGAGTAAAACAAGAAAATAATTGATTTTTAACTAAAGAAATACTTGGTTTTAAAAAAATTGTAAATTCAAGGCAGGACATCAGGTAAATAAAAGCCTCTAATAAAAGTAAAAATTTAATACCTGAAATAAATACTAGTAAAATGGGTTAGAGTTTATAATTTTTAATTGCCATGATATGAAACCATTTCTATTTGTATACAAAGAAAAGGATTAAGTTAAATTAAATAATCAGAGTGTTTGCCATATTTTAAATTGATATCAAATTAATTATAAATTAAAAGAAACAAATAATTAAAAATTTAATTTAACAATAAGTAAATAAATGTTAATTTCTAATAAGCTTTTTTCTTTATTTTATGTAAAGTTAGTTTCACGAGTTTTGCAATTATAGTCTTTAAGTCAGAAATGTCTCTCAAAGATTCCATAGCCCCTAAAAGGGCTTATAGGAGGCGAATTGGTTTTTGTTACAAATTTAGGAGTTGGTTCTTCTGTGAGGTTTATTCATTGAGCTACAGGTATCGAACCAGAGCTCATAGTCAAGACATGCATCATTCCTTTCCTGCGGACAAAGAGCGTGTTAACAATATATGCTGAAGAAGATGAGCTGGTCGGATGTGGGATAGTTAATAAAATGAAAGAGAGGTTACAGATGGGGTAGAGAAATTCTCCGTAAGAAAGTGTATTCCTTTTATTACTAAATAATTGAAATGCAACTATTGTAAGTTAGATTACCACTCTATACAAACTACGTCAAATATCTGAAAATAAACAGTAATGTTTCATTTGCTTGCAGACAGTATTTAAATAATACTTTTTAATCAAAAAACAACATTTTAGATTAATTAATTGTACTAAACTGACATTTAAAACCAATCACCTACCTAATTAGCATTTTTGAATGTCACATCAATATTGAAAAGAAGTGATAAAATTACGAGAGATTTCACGGGACTTTTATTTCAGCAGTTTATAATAACTTTTGTAATTAAAGTTTAAACCTTATTTGTAATTATATTAAAACACGTAACATCTGAACATTCTTGTTCCAAACATTCTTGAACCTATATTCCAATATTTGAATATAGTATTTCCAAAATTGAATATTCTTGTTAAAGTTGGATGGATGAACATCTGAACCCTCCTGGGAATATATTATTAAATCTCTTATTATTTCATTTACTTCTGTTCAGCTGTTTAGATATCCAAGGGGTACTTACATAGATTGGTTTTTTAATCATCCTCAGCCTTTGAGCCGAGCCATGTGGATGGATCTTCACCAAACTTAAAATGTAGCACCCTAGGAATATGTTAAACAATCCCGCCAAATTGTGTCAACTTCTGTTCAGCGGTTTTGGCGTCTATACCATACATCCATCCATACATACATACACACAAACATTCATTTTTATAGTTTATTATAATAGGCTAACGTTACCCGGCGCATGTTGCTGTACCATAAATCATAACGTTTGCAATACGAAAACAAATCAAACATCTAAATAATTTCATTTACAGCAATGCTGGAGGATAGACAATTTTTTCTTCATTTCATTAGGCGTATTATACAACACACATTTTACGTGTCACAACACGTATGAATGCGACATATAATTGTTGGAAAAAGCTCTTTAGTTTCAAATTTAATCCAGCAATGATCAATCATTGTCATTGTGCCATGTTTATGGTTATTTCAAATGCATACATCAATATTTAACAATTACAAGCCTCTGGGGCGAAGCCGTGTGGATGGATCTACATCAGACTTCACATGAATCGTTCTGGGAATATGTTAAACAATCTCTCCAAATTGTGTTACCTTCTATTCAGCTGGTTAGACATCCATAAGATACATACATAGACACACATATATATACATCAGTTATTAAACCATCCTAAGCCTCTGTGGCGGTGCCCTGTTAATAGATCTACCCCAAATCTCAAACGAACCATCCTAAAAATATGTCAAAATTTTCTTCTAAATTTCATAAGTTTCTGTTCAGCGGTTTAGCGTCCATAAGATACATACATAGGTTTTTGAAACATCTTAAGCCTCTGGAGCGGAGCCTTGTTGATGGATCTGAACCACACTTTACACGAGCGAACCAGAAAATATGTTAATAAATCTCTCCAAACTTCATTAGCTTCTGTGCAGCTGTATAGACGTCCATTAGTTACATACATACACACATAAATATATACAACGGTTTTTGAACCATCCTAAACCTCTGGGGCGGAGCCTTGTTTATGAATCTGCGTTAAACCTCACACGAATGGTCCTGGGAATATATCAAACAATCCCTCGAAATTTCATTAGCTTCTATTCATCGGCTTAGGCGAACATAAGAATCTTACATGCACACATACATACATACATATATCGGTTTTTGAACCATGCTAATTTTTTGGAGCGGAGCCCTATGAATGGGTCCTCATCAAACTTCACATGAAACATCCTGAGAATATGTTAATTAACCCTTTAAATTTCATCAACTTCTGTTCTATGGTTAGTTGTCTATAACATATATACACACAAACATTCATTTTTATAGATATAGATCAAAGACTTCATAACTCCTTTGAAGGTATTTCCTAGCCTTCATCCTATTGTGTTGTATGATTAAATATTACTATCATGTATTTTATATTAAAATATTGTACACGCTTTAGTATATAATACACCATAACTATAGTCTAAAAGAACGAGATATTTATATTAGCGTAGTACCTAAATGATTTTGCAATAAAGTTTCATACTAGATTTAAAATTTTTCTTTTACTATAGTGTATTTTTCACACACATAACATATTTCGTTTATATGTAGGCCTACGAGTAAATGCTACATTAATATAACAATAGATTACAATTAATAACTAATTAGACCTTTATGATGCTATATATGTTTATACAATTTTGCATGTATGTTTAAGTATATACTTTTCATGTCATACTGAAAAAAATGGTTCCAGCTCTCGAGAAAGTCTAGATAGAAGTGGTAATAAAATAGAGCTAATAGATCCGCAAAATTTTCATTAAAAGTGGGTAACATACAACGTAATCACATAGTTTTAAAAAACGAATGTTGTCTAATATTCTTAGAATTATCAATTGGCGTGTATTTGAAGATCTCTTAATTAAAATAATCTTTATTACGTAATATTATATTATTAAGGTTCGTGAGCTGCAAGAATACACAATATAACCTCTGGTCAAGAATTACAAAGTTTCATGTAAGCTGGACGTGAACAGAAGTTATTGATGTGTAAGCTGTTAATGCTCAACGGAATGATAAATCCCTTTGTAAACTTGAGAGAAAAATATTTGTATTCTCTAACAATATCTTTTTTCTCGAAATAAAATTCAGAAATATTTTCTGTGTGTGTTAAATAATATCTTAACACTCATAACGATTTTTAATAAGAGCTATTTTAAAAACTACTTGTTTTAGAATAATTACAAATAAGGTTTAACCTTTAATTACATCAATTATTATCAACTGCAGACATAAAAGTTTTGTTCATAGGGCTCCGCCCCCCCTTCAAAACTGATGTTTGTATGTGAGTACGTATGTATCTTATAGACACTTAAACAGCTGAAAAGGAGTTGATAAAATTTGGAGGATTCGTTTAATATATTTCCAGGATGGTTCCTATAAAGTTTGGTTTATATCCATCCACAGGGAACCGCCCCTAATAGGCTTATGATGGTTTAAAAACCAAGGTATGTATTTATGTGTGAATGTATGTCATATAAATGACTAAACCACTGAGCAGTAGTAAATGAAATTGGCAGTGATTGTTTAACAGGTTTTCAGGATGCCTTTTGTGAATTTTGGAGCAGATCCATCCACAGGGCTCCGTTTAAAAATTTGGTATGGTTTAAAAACCGATGTATGTATGTATATGTTTTATGAACGCCTAAACTATTGAACATGAAATTTGGAGGAATTGTTTAACATATTTTCAGGATGGTTCGTGTAAATATTAGTGTAGATCCATCCACAGTGCTCCACCCCACAGGTTTGGGATTGTTCAAAAACTGTGATTTATATACATATCTGTATGTGTATATAACGTTAAACCGCTGAAAAAAAGTAAATGAAATTTAGAAAGATTGTTCAACATATTCCAAGATGATTCGTGTTTGATTTGGTGTAAATCCATTAAC
The DNA here is from genome assembly GCA_036971475.1 of Prosapia bicincta. NCBI lineage: Eukaryota > Metazoa > Arthropoda > Insecta > Hemiptera > Cercopidae > Prosapia > Prosapia bicincta. The sequence continues at coordinate 56,583,424 of JBAIZL010000002.1, forward strand.
AGGGCTTGGCCCTAGAGCTTAACATGGTTCATTGTACAGCCTTCCATAAATCAAATGTTAAAATGTATATCCATACTAGGGCTACTAAAATTACTTCAAAAAAGAAATTATAAACAAAATGTAAGAATAAAATACATTATTAGTTATTTTCGAATGTTTAAAATTACTAAATTCTATGTACAATTATTGCTATTACACTTACTGATATTAAAAGTAGGATCGCCGAAATATTCTTGCGATATTTGAATCAACTTAAGATGTGCAACGGAACCAGAATAACCACACAAAAAACTGACACGCAACATAATCCGAGCATTAATCAGAGGTGCAAAGTACAATGGAGAGATGGTTTTAATTCCATGAATATCGATGATTTAATCTGATCAACCTATTGATTTCAACGACAACAATTTCGTTTGCGACTTGCTTACGCAATACCTAAAAATAGGGAACAAGTACAATCATTGTCCATTGCTGTATAAAATTTGGAACATTCGAGCTGTTCCAACGTATAATTATATGTTGCGTTTTCACCTGTTGTGACACCTAAAACTTGTATGTTTATACGCCTAATGAAACGAAGAAAAACATTGTCTATCCTCGTCACTTCGTGAACACCTGATCTATCAACGCTTTCCCTTACAGGAAACAGAAAATCATCGACCCGCTCAGCAATTTGACTAAATACTGTTTCACACCACGTCTACATCGAAAAGGAAACAAACTTCCTTAAAATTCGCCTAGAAAGTATTTCTAAAGATATCCAAGACAAAAAAATTTTAAATAATGTATATTATTTATGTTAGGAATATAAATATACAGGTTAATAACATTAAATTATAGCCATATACGTTTGTGGAATTTACAATCGGGTCTCATACAGTGATCCCAGAAAGGTTACATTTGTGGAAAGCTTATATCAGTACAGAAGAGACTGTTGTAACAACAAGACTTAGTAGATGTTTTGTATACATATGGTGAAGAAATGATAAATGTTTTGCCTAAAATTCTGTCCTAATAAAATTATTAACACCTTTACTACACTTCTTTGGTAGTAAATTTGGCGTTCTCGTTCCACATAATATTTGATAAGCGAAATATGTGTGACAACTAAAAATTGTAAATAACGAGTTATATGATTCAATATTAAATTATTATATTACAATATTGAATCAAGTAAATACATAATTTTAATAATTAGCCAATAACAAAGGAATTAAATATATATATATACATATATATATATATATATATATATACTATTTGTAAAATTATTTGCTCGCAGCGTCAAGTCATTTAACACTTTGGTATTACCAAAACGTTCATATTCAGTTAACAGCCTAGACACGTATTTTGATCGCAATTTAAGTTGATGATTGTGTACCAGCTTTTGAAAATCCTGTATATTATTCTAATAAAAGTGTTGTAAACAGTGTCTTTTAAGGTTACTTGTAGTGATAAATATGTATCGATAAGTAACGAAAAAAAATGATTTAGAAACTATATATCTATACATATAAATTTATGTAATACCTTCTTGTATCAACTTCTGCTGTTTCTTCAGCAAAGGATAGAATAATGGTAATAGAACTAATGTTATTTGAGAAAACAAATGTATTTCAAGAAAGACAAAATTACAAAGCATTGCTTTGAAGCTTATTTTATTTCCTTCCGAAGTATTTCATATCTATTTCTTCAATAATGTGGTAGATAATAAAAACGTAATAAGGAACGTTACAATATTTTATTTATAAAACTGAGATCTAAGAAACAAGAGCTGGGAAATGAGAGCTAGCCAGTGGTGTAATATTGTCGAGTCAAAGAAAACATCTTCTTAATTTATATTTTATTTGTAAAGCATCAACTTGTCGTCATTAATTTAATCGTCATTTAACAAATGAAACAGTATTTGTAAAACTGGCTTTTAACTGCAATATTTTTATTTAACTGCAGATTTCGCAATAATGTGTACCTTAAAATAAAATGTATGCATGGAATAGGTATATACAATTGAGATTATATATATATATATATATATATATATATATATATATATATATATATATATATATATATCACTTTCTTATATGTACTTAAACAAGAATCTTACTTGGTATTTATGCGAGTTAACTTTCAATGATTGGCCTTGTTATCATCATCGGACATACTGATCGGGGGTTGTAGTAGACTGCAAACGGAATTTCCGTCGACCTTGGTGTACAGTTATGTTTTATTTTTAGATTCAATGCACTGTGCGATTTTTTAAAGTTTGTTTTGGGGTTAATATTGCCTATTAGGTTGAATAATTTATCGTTTTTCTATTTTATTTGTTCGTTTATCATAATATTTTTATTTTTATAAAGTTCTAGTTGTTCCCAGATTGTCATTTTGAGGCATTTTTGTACTTGATTTATTATGTGTACGTTTTTTAATGTGGGGAATGAGTGTTTGTTTTGATGGCGTGTGTGGCTTAGTTTGAGTTATAAATTTCACGTTTGATGTTTGCACTGAGATGTTCTTGATATTTGTCTTTTAATTTAGTTTTTGTTTGGCCTATGTATATTTTATTACAGTCTGGGCATTCGATTTTGTTTATTCTGTTATGAAGTGTGGGACATATATTTTCTGGTTGGTTTATTTTATTTATTATGTTTCCTGTGTTTTTATAAGCTATGTTATTATTAATATTTTTTAGTGTTTTAGTTATTCCTTTTATGTTGTATCCTGTGTATGTGAATGTAGCCTATTTTGTTGTTGTTTGTGGTTCGAGTTTAGGTTTATTTTAATTTATTAAATATTTTAATTCTAATTTATCTATAGTTTTTTTATTGTATCCACTTTTTTGGGCTATTTGATATATTATTTGTTTTTCTTTGGTTTTTTCTTCATTATTTAGAAGCAGTTTTAGCATTATATATAAGAGTTAGTTGTAAGCAGCCATCTTATGTTGCGGGGGATGGTTGGAGTGGTTTGGTATTGTTATAATAGTTTGTGTGGGTTTACTATAAATTGAGTATTCAATGTTACTTGTATTTCTGGTTATTGTAGGTTTAGATATTTTATTTTATTGTTTATTTCTTCCTCCATGGTGGAGTTTTATGTTAGGCTGTAAGTTATTGATTTCATGTAGAATGATATTATTATTTATTGCTTTATTTTGTGAGATGTATAATCCATCGTCTACATATCGTATAAAATGTCCGTTGGGGTCGTGTGTTTTTATAGTTTGTGTGATTAATTCGTCAAGTTTTTGGAGGTAAATTTATGACATTATACTTGAAAGAGGAGATCCCATTGCTAAGCCATCTCTTTGTTTAAATATCTTATTATAGTACTGCAGTAGTCGCGTGGCGCCAATGTCACTTTTGCAGCCTGCTGTTTTTGTCTACACACCCACTTTTCGGTTTCCTTTTGAATACCTTCCTGGTACAGTATCATAAATCGCCAGTTAAACATTCAATACCGACAATCGACTATTTCTTGGAATATAATCATTTGGAGCCTAATGGACGCCACGCGACTACTGCCGCTATAGACGCAGCTTTTTGTCTTTTCAAGTTGTTACTGAACGCTTGTGCGTGTAGTAGTCTTGTGTGATATATTTTCTTTATTCATAATCTTTATATATATAATCTTTTTATACAATCTTTGCTTTATATAGGTCTATATATCAGAACCTTTTTCAAATATAGTTGTTAGATTTACAATATATAATATAACATACATATTAGGCGACATCAAAATGGTTAAGTTTATTTAAATATATATTGACAAATACATATCGTCAATACAAGCAAACTATAGTAGACAACGCGACTGTAATTTTACAAATATAATAGAATTCAAAGTATTATTTGGGTTGCTGTACTTAGCGGGCTATTTCAAGGGCAATCGTTTAAATGCAGAGGATTAATGGGCTAACGACGGAGTTAGTCCAGAAAGATTTCGAATGGTTATGTCTCTACATAGATTTAGATTTTTATTACAGGCCTTACGCTTTGACGATTTAATTGCTATGGGTGAAAGACAGAAGACTGATATAGTAGCACCCATAAGACATATTTTCGATAAATTTGTTAATAATTGCCAAGCTTGCTATAGCGTAGGAGAATATTTGACGTTAGATGAAAAGTTGGAAAAGTTTCGCGGCCGATGTTCTTTCAAACAATACATTCCTAGTAAGCCAGGAAAATATGGTTTAAAAGTATTCTGCTTGACTGATGCTAAAATGTATTACACAGTGAATCTAGAAATATATGCCGGAAAACAGCCTGATGGACCACACTGGATTAGTAACAGCCTTAAGGACGTTGTTTTGCGACTTACCGATTGCTTTGCTAATTCGGGAAGAAATATAACTACTGACAATTGGTTTACGAGCTACGATCTTGCCAAAGAACTTTTGAAAAATAGGACACCCCTTGCTGGAACGATTAGTAAAAATAAAAAATAAATCCCCCCCCCAGTTTGTAGCATGCAAAGCAATGCATTTGATGTTGTCTAAATTCGGGTTTCATGAACCTATCACCCTTGTTTCTTACAAGCCAAAAATTAATGAAAATGTAATTGTTCTGTCAACACTACATAGCGATAACAGTATTGATTCTCATACAGACGATAATAAAAAACCAGAAATTGTAACGTTTTACAATTCAACGATGTACGGCGTAGACACGGTAGACAAAATGAGTGCCCTATATAGTTGTGCAAGGAATACAAGGAGGTGGCCAGTAGTCATTTTTTTAGCTTGTTGAATATTGCTGGTATAAATGGACAAATAATATATAATCCTAATAATAGAAACTACAAAACTTAAAAAGGAGGCAATTTCTACGGCAGTTGGCCTTGTTATTGACAGAGGACTACCTAAAACTACGATTTAATACTAATAATATACCAAGAAATTTGAAAAGAAAAGCCGTAGATATAGGAATAAATTGCGAAAGTTCAAGTATTACAATCAGTGAAAGTGTTAGTGAAGATCCTGTCTCCGTAAAAGATGTCATATTTGTGCGCGAAAAGAAAACAGAATGACACGTAACTTTTGTCACAAGTGTAAAATGTTTATTTGTTTGAAACATGGAAAATTAATATGTGGGAATTGTGTTTGAAACAGTGTTTGCATGACATTTCTTTTTTTAATAGTTAATTTAATTAAGTATTTATAACTCAAAGTCACTTATATTTAATCTATTTAATAACGAACATTATAAAACTTTAAGAATATACATGTAATGTAGGAAATAGATATGCAAAATTTAATTTTTATATAGTGTCCATTGCGATTTTCTTACTTAAATTACATTTCTAAAAGTGTTGAAAATCTTATTAACTTACAACAAAATTATTATAACACAAGTTGCTAAAAATTACAACTATTTTAATTGTTTACCGGAGTGGCGTCTAGTGGGCGACACGCGACTACAAACGTCCGTCTGTTACGCACGAATACTGCAGTATTAAAATGTTTTTATCTCTTTATTATATAAAAATATATATGTTTAAAATACTATATAAGAAATAAAATGTGACTGTTGTAAAAATAATATAGAGGAAAAATTTTAAAAAAATTAAATCAATGATGTTACGGGAAATTAAATGCTTTAATTTTTTTAAATCACATTTTTCTGCGAACTATATACAAATTTTTATATAATATAAAAAGTGTCACATGTTGTAATTATGAAACATTCACTGAATAAGTTGTAGGTATAAATATACCATAGCTAAAGAAAAGAAAACATTTTTGATCTTTGTTGCTGACGCGTTTCAAATCAATCCTTTCATTTACGAAGCTGGCATTCTACTAATGAGCAGATGTCAGCTTCGTAAATCCAACGACTGATTCCAAACGCGTCAGCAAGTAAGCCCTATGTATTCACTTAGTTAAGTAATTTTTAAATATAGTTTAATCAGTGAATTCAAGATGATTACATCTGCATTTACCTTTTGTTGCAGGCCTCTTGGTACTTAACTGATACCCAGCTTTTGGAAATACTAAAATTGGAGGTAAAATAATGCAGGTGAGTTAATACTTTGAAATTAATGTACGAATGTTTTTTTTTGTATCATTCCTGACATTATTGTAATTGAAGTAGTGTATATCAAGTACTTTTGTCTACTATAGTCTCGTTTTAAGTTGAAGAGTCAATACGAGTTTAATAGCGTATTTGCTTCAAAATTGAAACAGATATCGATATTTAATATTTATTTCGACTGTAAGAAAATGCCAAATAGTAAAATAACATATAAATTTTCTAAACCAACAAATATTGAAAAATATATTACTATATATATATATATATATATATATATATATATATATATATATATATATAATTAAATTTACCTGCAAAAACTATTTCAAGATGTTTGTAGCTTGGGTAATTTTTAAATATTTTATTGTTACAAAGCATTAAAATAAATGCATTTTCTAATAAAAATGAAAACCTAAATAATATATACACTGAAATGAATACAGTGCAATTGAACCATAAGTTGATACAGCACTCTCATTGTTTTGATAAATTCTACTACAAAAAGCTTCTACTAAAATCTAATCAATGTAATTCATTAACTTTATTTTTTATTTTGTTATTCAAATAGAATTTATTAATGTTTATTTATCTCTAAATTGATGTCTCCCTTTTAACCTATAAATATAAAAAGAAATTCTTAACCTAGGCACGTGAAAGTATTAAAGATATATCTACTACTCCATCTAAAACCTCAAATATTTCATGACTTATCATTATCAAGTTTAAATAGGCTATTTTCCCCGAGGTAGTATTACTACTAAATAAAGATTAGATTTACTTATATTTAAAGTTTAACAATAAGGTACGTTTACCTGCGCTAGGTTATTTTCATCGAAACCTATAGTAAGGAAACTTTTTTTATTAAATATTTGTTCAGCAGTGCTTCTTTTTCAAGATTCTTCTTCTCTTAAAAATGAATTAGAACCATAAAGGAGGATAGGGTATTAAATCGTATTCTTAATACATAAAAAAATATTTACTTAAATATTTTCCTATTGTTGTTTTAATAAATCAACTGTGAGAAATGAGTTAAATTATTGTACATGTTTTCCAGGCACTGATATTATTTTTATATTTAGATAATTTATCTTTCTTCATATATAATACACTAAAACAGTTTACTATATTATAGAAACACATTGTTATGTAGAGGGATCAGTCATTATTAACATGAAACACATCAAAGATACGAACGCAACTACATGGTAGAGAAAAGATAACTACCAAACAGTCAATCGTTTAGGATAACGAAATGAATTATAAAACAGTCTTTTATTTCAAAGTAATAAACCATTAATAGTATTCCTTCTCTCTTTTTGACTACATAAATACATATGTATAAACACACACACACACACACACACACACACACACACACACACACACACATATATATATATATATATATATATACGTTTTACTACAGGTAAGTGCTAATATTTCACTATATATATATATATATATATATATATATATATATATATATATATATATATATATATATATATATATATATATATTTCAAAAGAATAATTTGTGATTTTCATAAAATGCAAGCAGTGTTTTTTATTCATAGATTGCTGGAGATATGTTCCAGCTTACGTTACCTCAGTATCATTGCATGAAGTAAAAAATGATTGAAAAAATTATTAAGTTCAAATCTTATAAGGAACTATTAATTACTTCAATGTGGATAGAATATATCTAATTAAATAAGTACGCCTAATGAAACAAATCATCGATATAACGGATTCGTATCGAAAACATGAAAAATAACCTTTACTTAACCGTAGGAAATATTAGGTAACTACTTTAAAAGTATATCCACTTGCAAAAGATACATTCCTATAAACATTGGAATGACAATTTGCAATTATTTTTGAAAAATACCTAATTATTCGTAATATAGTATTTACGTTACAATGCAACGTTACAATTACAATCCCTCATATAACGATATAAAATAAATCAGCTTCCTCATTGAAAGTTAATAGAGCAAGTATTAAAAACTAAATTAAAACAACAGAATTAAATATATAATTACAAACTGAATACATAATTAAATCGTCATTTAATGAAGTGTATGTATTTAATTAACTAAATGACTAACCTGAATATGAAATTATAATGATTTGTTTCAATATTTGTAGAAAATACATTTCAATCATTTTGCTTCAACTTACTACCGATTGATAGTTTTTTAAATTGTTTACTTTTACAAATTATATAGTCTACCAGCTGTAATACACATTTCACAATGAACAACGCAATTTTTCCTGATATTAAATAATTTTAAATAAAAAATACACTAATTCATCCTTTTGTAACTTCAAAAAACGTAAACAGATAAGCAAATAGATAAGACATTCAACTATTAGTCTGTTGACAGTGCGTTATAATTCTATTCCTGTAGTGTTAGGTCCGATACTCCCACCATCGTCGCTCCCACTTCCTAATGAATCAGCCAACCAGATTGCGACCTCCAATACCTGATTACCTCAGAAGATGACCGGTAACTGAAATGTGGGTGTGGATGTAAGTTGAAAAAATATAATGCGGCCATTTTGTATTATGTTGGTAGTAGCGTTATTGCTATGAAAAATAATAATTCTGAAAATTAAATGAGTACTTGGTAGTCTATAATTACTTCAATGGAAACTGTTTTTCTATTTTTATGTTTTTCAGATTTATGGTTGTAATGTTGGTACACAGTTTAATTTATACAATATTTCTCTTTAACATTTTCTTATTAGTTTTTCTAAATAGAGTTTTATATAAAGAGAAAAAAATAATGTATTACAAGAATATTAAACTACATCTAATCTCCTAGATTCAAAATTATATTATATTATCTTTCCAACTAGTTCCGACTCGAGGAGAGTGTGTATTTTGTACAAAGGAAAAAAATCCGTCTGGATTAGTTTCATTTATTCCGTAATGAATAGTGTTGTATCTACATGTCTTGTATTTACGGTAATAAATCAAACCAGCCATAGATAGATGTTCCTTTAGTACCTAGTAATATTGTTGGAAACTTCCAGAATTTGACGTTCGATAATTACAGCTATTTTTAAATACGGAGAGAAAGGGAATTAATTAATTTGGGTATATTTTGCAGAATGTTATTTAAACTGATATTTAGTATTTGATTACATATTTAAAATATAAAAAAAACATACAAACGTGTATTTTGTTTCAAAGGCTACTTGGTTTAGATAATTAGGTTTTCTCTAGATAATAGAAGTATTTTGGAAGCGAATATATTATTCAAAAGTTATTATATCAGTATAATTTTAAATTAATTTTATCTTCAGAAAAATGGATAATATTAAAAACCATAACACTTTTTCCATGAATTTTGTTGAATTTAATATTTTAATTGTATTTTAGTAAATAAAAATTCATTTATTTAATCATAATTATGCACGCACGCACACACACACTGCGATATATATATATATATATATATATATATATATATATATATACATATATATATATATATATATATATATATATAATTTAAAATAGTCTCTTTATGAAAATATGAATAAATAACATCTATATTTCCTTGATTCTCCAACTAAACGTACACAATCTGGATTATACAAATACCTATTACTGTAATGTATCGAATTTTTTATGGCTGGTATATTACATAAAATTTTAAAATTTATATTACTTATAGATAGCAGATTTGACAGTAAAATGTAAAGAAATTATATATTATTTTGATGTGGGTTAGTATTTGTTTATGTCAGTTTATTAATCATTAAAACTGGTTTAAAATTTATTTCAATAACATATTTTGATATCAACACCAGAAAGCAAGAAAGAGTAGTAACTAAATTTATTTAAAATTGTTGATACGCATTGAACATTTTTATAATGATATGAACAGATTACAAACCCAATAGTTAAGGAATTATAAAATCATATGTTGTTCTTCGGTTTCATTTAAAATAATAAATTTAATACACTACAAACGGGACTAATAATATTTTCCGGATTGTTACATTCATGAGAAATAAGATCCTATTTTATATGAAATGATATGATATTATGTATAAAATATAAAATGTCAAGAATGTAAAACAATATACAAGAAACAAAGAACAATGAAAATTTGAAAGAAAGCAATAAGGAACACATAACGCAGACATACACAAATCAATTTTATCTACTCATTGGATCAATAAAGAGACAGATTTCCTGAAATAGGAATAAAACAATTAATTTATATATATATATATATATATATATATATATATATTTATAATGTTAAAAAACTACAAACATAAACTTAAAGACTAATTAATTAACGAACAAATTCAAGTGAAATCAAAACACCAAACTATTTACAAGATCATAAATGTAATGGCAAAAATACATAGGATTAGTATAATTATCAATAAACATATATTTGAACTGTTGTACATATGTTTAATTTTTGTAAATATTTTGCCGTATATTTATCCACGAAAATCCTAATACTTATTTTATTGGCGAAATGATTTGAAAAATATATGTATTAAAACCATTCTTGTATTTAAAATATTTTTATTCAATATCTATATTACATGAAAACATGTTACCTTATATATATATATATATATATATATATATATATATATATATATATATATTTATATATATTATAACACAAACCTTTCTTCACCTGTTATTAATTAATTTTTACTTTGTTGAATAGATATTTCGATTATTTATAATATTTGGGCGCCAGTTTACCTATTGTTCGATTCATTTATTTGTAATTTAATTATCTTATCTAACACATTTCGTTTCTTTCTTAAACACCCTCTTCAATCCTTTTTTATATAAAAATGGCATTATAATTAATAATAGCATCAATAAAGCAACAAAGTTTGTTTACAATTCCTTTAATACTGAACTATTTATTAATATTACTTTTATTTAAATATAAAAAAACAAATCATTTGATTATATCGTATTTATATAATACTTATAATTATTTAATTATTTATTGATCAGAATATTTAGGTAACCAATATAAAATTATATTGAGCAAAACAGTTGTCCATTTCCCTATGGATAATTTTCTCAGGGCATTAATTAGTTAAAGCCTCTTCGAATTTCATATTAATGTATATTTATTTAATGACACTTTTTACTTGCCTACATTTAACAATGCCTTTATTTAAATAGATTTATTATTGAAATTATTTATCAAATATTTCCTATTGACCAGAAAATGTAGTATTCTTAATAAAATTATTAAGTACAGTGAGGTTTATTCACACGTTTCTTTATTAGTATGAACCTGTCCCCCTACGATTTTACTGCTTTGTACAGTTTAAGGAAGACTACTCTTTTTTTGGTTGAAAGAGGACTATCCCCGCTTTTTCTGCCCCTAAGTGTCTCTAGCATGTCCATCCCATTCCAGTTAAATTGTATAGCCAATGTAGAACACAAATTTTGGCTTCTATAAAATCAAATTTGGAAATTGTATGTTAGCATTTTCAAACTAACCGTTATTTTATTAAAGTTTGAAGTAAACTACCTTATAATTATTTATTTATTATTTTTTTAAGGTGGACGTTCTGTATCTGCCGATTTCTCTTGTCCTTTCATAGTTTCTAGATTGTAAAGCTAACCTCTACCATAGTGCGTTAAGTGTCCTTAGTAAAATGTCTTATTGCCGTAACTAATTGCCGATTTCGACCTCTTTTACATTTTATTTTTCTGTTGGGATTTTTGTTATAACTAAACTTTGGCTTTCCTTGCTTAGAAATTTTGTATTGCTAGCTTTGTTTTAAAATATTTACCATTATAATTATGTTAATATATATATATATATATATATATAGCTATATGTATAGATAGATAAATAGATGATAGAATATGTGTTATGTAATATCCAAAAGTAATAATATTTGTAAAACAACGTAATTCAATGAATTCAGAGTGAATCGAAATTAGTCTAGTAGTGGGGTAATATTGGACTAAACCTTCCTCAGATGAATCATTATTAGTAAGTAGTTTTGGGATGTTTAGAAATAAACGAGGATTGCTAGATTAAATATGGAAATGAAAAGAGCAATAAAATTATAGTTCAAAATAAATTAAAATAAACTCATTTGTATAATTTAATCCACATTTTAACTGTAACCTCACGTCAATAATTATTGTTAAAAACCTGTACATTCAAAATAGTATAGAGTTAGTTCTAATTTTTTTAAAATATATTGTGTGATTTTCCAAGTAGCAGGTATTTTTAATATATATAAAGTAAGTTTTACTAGTAAAGTAGTAAGTTTACTTGTTTTACTATTATAACCCTAATATTGCATGTAAGTCAATACTGTTCTCAATGAATTCGTGACCCTGATAAAAGCCTAAAGGGAATAATAGTGACTAATTGGTTTTTATATAAATTTAGGAGTTGGTTCTTCTGAGAGATTTATTTATTGCGACGCAGGTATTGAAACAGAGTTCGAACTCACAAATATATTTTCTGTTTCCTATGGACAAGTTTTGGTTGAACATCAAAGTGTGTGCGGTAATATATGGGCTGTGTAAATTAAGAGAGGAAGGTTGGAGGTTAAAAAGATTCTTTGGACAATTGTGTGGCCCAATATGGGCTGCTCGATTCTCCATTAAAGGAATAGAGTCAGACAACTCGAATGGGAAGCTTAGCGAAAAGAGTTAAAGTAAATACAATTTAATAATAACAACTAAACAAACATTTTTTAAAAAATGTAAAAGAAGAAATAATATTTCAAATAACTAATATGTACTATTATTCCTTCTTTCTATTTAAAAAACATTAGTTCTTCGTTTGTGTTACACACTTAATGTTACAGTATGTCGATGCCAATGTTTCTAAGGAATAATAAACAAGGGAAAATAATCCTTTCGCTTTATCCGAATTCCTCGACGTTCCTTATATGTTACATTGAGAGCTTCTACGTTCATAATTTTCTTTCTAAACACGGATTCATCCTATGCAATTATATATTTGTTCATTTCTAAATGAAGTATATATTTCAAATGAAATGCTAGAATGTGTTATAATTCATACTTTTTACTTTATGTTAATCGTAAAATAATTATGGGATGAAAACCGACTATCGTCAATGATAAAACCATTTTATTATTAACATATCTGTTGCACGTAATCGTTTTTTGTTTGATCAATCGATTTTTTAAAAGATAACACTTTTCAAATATAGTATTAAATCCTAAAAGTTTAAATTGGATCTACTACTAATAGTTTAAACGGTAGAAAACCCTACTAACTATTATATTATGGCGTTTCGTAGAATAATTGTATACATTGTGTATGTGGTACACTTCAAGAAACTTTAAGTATGGTTGGTATAATATATATTTGTTAACATAACTGTATAAAGAACTTTATTTCAGTTTAGAAAATAAAGGTTGCTACACATTGTGATAATAACAAACCTAGTAATAATATTGGAATTTTTTGATATAGTTGCAGTATATTTACATATTGTTAGTGTCGGTCAAAAATTTCAGTGTAATTCTAGATGCATGTAGTAACCTTACATTAGCTTTTATTTAGTTGTGTGTAGTGAACGTTACAGTCGTGATTTAAGAATAATATAAACAATAGTGAACAGTAGTAACTCCAAAAATATTTATGATAGTTTCTTTAGAAATACAATAAAACCCTTTACATGTATTTGACATGAACTTTCTAAGACAGAAACAATGTAGCTCTGCGTGGCAGTCGTTTGAAACACATTGCTAAAATTCCCAGAATTCTGCTATTCAAAGGTTTCAGGCACAGGCTTTCTAGTGAAAAATGTGTAACTCAACAAAAAAATTAATGCATATATTCTTTTTCTGAATAATATATAAAGACTAATTTGGTATCTAAACGCAATTATAAAAATGTATAATAAAAACGCAGATGATAACATTTCTTAAAGTAAAAACTAATTTGGGTTAAACCAGTTCTAGTAGGCTATTAACTGTATTGACATTCTCTACAGAACTGTATATTCCCATTTAATACGACAACTTGTGAGTAGCTTAAAAACACGGTGAGCATTAAACACCTGATAGGCAATATTAAGAAATATTGTGGTTAAATTAAAAAATGATTAATTTAAACCTCTTTTTTATAATAAAATATTTATTTAGTTTTAGCATAAATAATTCTTTTCCACCTGTATTGAACCAGTATTACACCAGATAGACCCCAAAGTATTAGCCTACCAGTATGAATGTTACATTACGCTAGTAGTATTTTAGTTAATATTTGAAATGCAAACTCATTTTTCCTGGTACCGAAATCCTATGTGTTTCCTGACAGTTCACGTGTATGGTAGCTAATAAAATATGGTGGTTATTAGTTGATGAATCATTGTTGGAGTTGTACTTATTGCATTAAGTTGTATACTTAAACCTGATTTTTCGTTATTAAAGCACAATAAATCCTAAAATAGGTAGTGTATTACATATTGTAAACAGGTTGACCCAGGAGATGTTAAATAATTTAACTCGATAATGAGAACAAAACGGTAGAACTGTTTTAAAGGACAAGGGTTGACTGTATAAATTAAAATTACCTAATATATAAAGAGATGTAAGGCACAGCACGTTATACCACGGATTTTCGACTAAAGTATTCTGCCTGTACACAATGATACTCACAATAATTAAATATATAGAGGCATTTAAAAAACTAACTGCAATGGTGCAAAGAATGACAAAAATCAATAAAAGATGTTAAATAATAGGAGATATAATGCAGTATTGTGTATTAAAGTATATGTATGTTCGATGGTAAATATAGTAGGAACATGGAGATAATATAGATACTTATCAGACTGAAGGTTAGGTAAATACAAACAGTAGAATATTTGTATAAATTGGAAGAAGGGAAAAGATGCACAAAGAACCCTGATGAATATATCTATGTGAAAAAATGATAGGTGTGGTTTCAAAATTGGCTAAATTAGGAATACAATTTTAAAAGAAATAAAATAAATAAATAATAATTAGTAAAATAATTTCTTTTTAGTTATATTTTTTACAAATTTAATTGGAAACATTTAAAAATATATTATTCTAAAATGTATACTTAGAACTTTATGATAAAATAATGGATTTTGTAGACTATGATCATACGTTACCTGATAAAATGAAATGTAATATTTCATGAAATGTAAATTTTATTTTCGTTCCCACTTTATGTATTGGACAAGCATAATTTTACATTCATATTTACAAATTGTTTATGAGTTGTAACAAGAAACCACAGCATTTGTCCACATTATTCACCATGCCATTAAATGTAACAGACTTTTATTTTAAAATACATAATTCTAATGCAGTGTACTTCATGTTCATAATATCATCCTTTTCGTTTAATAAACCAATGACAAATAAAGAATTGTATTTATAATTTGAAAATGTTACTTACTAATAATTCCAATTGTATAAATAAAAACCAATTATAATCAAGTTAGAAACTCTACTAAAATTATATGTTTTGATATTTGTCCGATAAATACCAGGTTAAATAGTCTATATATCCTAATTGTAATACTCTGCCAATGATTGTTTAGTGAGGTATTTCGGAATTTAATTATATAAATTTAAAATTAAAATAATATAACTATTTATTATAAGTGTATTTTTATTAATTTAATTTATGTTTGTATTTTACCTAAGATTTTGCTTAATATCATTGTAGAATCTCTGTTAGCACCTAATATATTAGGAAAAACCTAGCGGTTTATTGTCTAATATAAGGCAAACACAATGTAAACGAAATTTAAAAACACAAATATCACTTAAATATTAAATAAAGTTTGAACTCATTCAATAAATAAAGTTTTACCCTTGAGACACGTATGTTGATCCATATATTACCATTAATTAATATTTTAATAATAAACATTTGTGTGACTTTTTGCAGGTAAATTTATCTTATTGTAAATTTGTCTTCTTTTCCTTTTACAGCAATATATTACGGATTTTGTAGTTGGAGTTCTGCTGACCCTTGGACAGAATCTGTTAAGCCCTCGGTGTAATCCTCTTACTTTAACCCCTTATTACCCCTAAAGCTAATGCTAAGTTGTGTGACCCATACCATGTTTGTGTACAGAAAACCGCAATGAAGACATTTTTTGAAATTTGTTACGTTTTTATTTACTGTAATGTAGCTGTGAAAATTAAGTTCCTATAAATTAGGCTTTTACTTTGGTGTACAAAAATTAGGCTAGTGCTAAGTTGTATAGCCCATACCATGCGTGTGTAAAGAAAATCATAATAAAGAAAATGTTAAAAACTTACTAGTTTTTTATATTCACTGTAAATTAGGTCTGATAATAAATATCCTTAACATCAGGCTTTTACTTTCGTTTGAAAAACTGAAGTTGAACCTTTGGATGTCATTATTATTGGTATTTAACTAATTAGTTACCCTCTAAGTAATTACCAACTAACCTAAAGTATAAAACCCAAAAACATTATCAGGTTTGAACAATTAAAATAAAAATAATCATTATAATAATAAATATTATAAAAATGCAAAGACAGATACAGTTTGTATATCATTTCAAGTTCAAAATAGCGTACATTGTGTTATATCTGTCGGTTTTGGTGTATCATGTAACTGTCCACGAGCTGTTATACACCGTTGGAAAAAAGATTACATTTTATTATTGATAAAAACCAAACGATTCCCTCTTGAAAGGATTTTTGGTTTGCCAATTACTTTTAAAGATTTAAAAAAATAATAATCATCATTCTAATTAATGTTTGAAATTATTGTTAAAATCTGTAAAAACACAAATGCTTATACAGAAACCTACAGAAAAATATGCCCCTTCAATATAGGATGTAATGTTTGTTCCAACTCATATGCTGCTCATATGAATAGCAATTTGGAAAAAAACTCATTATAAGTTGGAGTAATGGAATTTAATAAATATTTTATATATCCTGAATAAAATTATTATAGGGTAAAAATAATGTACACAATAATATAGGGAGAAAATTAACCAGACTAGGAAACCATCAATCTTAATTATTATTAGGCCATATTAAATCATACAAAATATATCTATACTACAATTTAACAAGAAAAACTTTGTCTTCATAATTTCTAATTTACAGTCCTGGACGTTTTATTCCTTAATGGACTTATTATTCCATAACATACGTCTTATTCCACAATAGAGGTATGTATGACGTTGACTGAGACACAAGGAACAACTGTAAAGTAATTACAGTAAGGGCAGGTTGTAAGATAGTGTGGATCAGCTTGGTTAACGAGCATCTTAAGTTAATCCTCAGCAAAGGCTGAAAAATAGGTTTAGTCTGGTTAGAGTGGTTTTTAGGTTAGGAAATTTCCGTTTTCTACAGTTGTTGTATTCGAGTTTAAGATGGTTTTATTTTGTATTTGATGATTCAATTAGTTTTTACTCAACGTTTCAGATCGAATCCTTGCATTTTATTTTCGAAAGTTTTATTATTTACACAAACGCGGTAATACAAATATAAGAAAAAAACATGCACACGAACTTTTTATACGGGTGTACTGTGAAAAATGGTAATTAATTGTAAGGAAAATCTAAATCTTTTCTGAAATATCGATCATGTAAGCAGGTCCAAATGAACCAAATCTTCCCTAAACTACTAAAGTGACCTGTACCGAACATTATTACTAGAGTTTTGTCTGACAGACTATCTTAGAAATACAAGAAAAGAATTGTTTTACCATATTAAATGTGTCTTTCTTGCAGTAATCTCGTGCATAAAACGACTTTTAAGGAATATTTAACTTTTTACAACATATTTGTTAGTTCTCTTGGTACGTGGTGGCTTGATGCTCGCCACAAAAAGCTTTCGAACAGCCACTGAAGAAAATTCATGTCTTGCACTTTTTCGTTTAAGGTCAGAATGG
Source organism: Prosapia bicincta (assembly GCA_036971475.1). Classification (NCBI taxonomy): domain Eukaryota; kingdom Metazoa; phylum Arthropoda; class Insecta; order Hemiptera; family Cercopidae; genus Prosapia; species Prosapia bicincta. The sequence goes on from JBAIZL010000002.1 coordinate 56,601,391, forward strand.
ATAGATATTTCGTGTTTGTTGATCAGGAACCGTTTTTCGAACAAATATGGAAAGGATACGCGTGATTCCTTGTTACAGACCTATCCCAAGATTCATGTTTTGGATTCTCGCGTGTCATAGTGGCTTGTATCTCTATCAGAAAGTCAAGTATCAACTTCAGAATTTGTCCTCTACAAAAGTTTTACAAAGACGGACCTTTGGAAATAAACACTGATGATATACAAATTATAATATACGACATTCAGTATGACCACCGTCTTGTGTTGCGAAAATATTATGTGGTTACACTACTTGTTATGAGCTTCTATTGCTTCCTGATGACCGTTATAGCTCAGTATAATATCAGGTTTGCTGCTACAGAACGTTCAATTACAATAGGCTTTTTGTGGAAATTTGACAGCAGAACTACAGTTGTGTTTCTTTTGTTAAATAAAGCACAACGACTTCTACTCGTTTTATCAAAATATACCCGTAGCCCTACTATCGTATTGTGATCCAAAACCTATACTAACACACTTATTCCCACATCTCTGTTTATTATTTTTTATTTATATCTCTATAACAAAGACATGTTACAACTTTTTCATAGCAAAAGAGACTAATGAAAACAAATTGCAAGAATTGATATTTCAAATGTTTCCATTAAAGCTTTTAGAAAGTTTCATTACAAGCTACCGCTATATGACTTGGAATACTTTATTTCCTAGTATATTAAACTTTTAATATAAAAGAACCGTATCATCATCTCTCATATGAAATATTTTGCACCTAAAGATGGGGTCTGTGTCTTATGTTTCTTTGTGTATCTTCTCTTCTACACCTATATATTCCATTATCCATGTGAACGTTACATTTAATAATAGATATTTTGATGCAATATAATACCAAAGAAATAAAAAAGTGGTGTTGAAGTTCACGTCCATTTTGTTTGGTGAAACCTAATTATTACTTTTACCTTATTTAGTTATTATTGCTATATTAAATAGGTTTCACCGAACCTAATGCACTACAAAATCGAAGGGTTTCACAACGTAAGACCGGCCGCCGTCACAAATACAGGAAGACGGTTTTAAAGGTGAAAAAACACATGGCCTAAAACTTCATCCCAACATCCCAATTATTGCAGAACAACAAACTACATCACCGATATCCCAAGCATCCTGCAAACCATCACCAAACAAAACTACTTCACCCACAACTTTTATTCCCAACCAAATGGCCTATCTAGGAAAGTCCTATTAGGAGCATCCTAGGCAACATTTTCCTACAACACAAAGAAAACACCAATATACTCTCAAACAACACACACGTACATAACGTCATTTACAGTACGTTGATGATATCATAAAGGGAATTTAAATTTCGAAAGTTAGGGGTCTTTAAATTTCAAGAGAATTTTAGATGACAGCACCGAAGACAGATTAAAAAAATATATAGACGATACTGAAATAAATTCCTTGAGAAATATTTTCTTTTTAAGGAAAAATAGCTGTAGTAGTCAGACGCATGTGACCTTAATCTCGACTTCATTATCATAGTAGAGGTTTGAACGTAAAACACGTCGACTAATTACTACTCAATATTCACCGCGTTATCTATATCTGCTCTACGTGTTCATCCTAGACGCTACCATGTTTTATGCAAATGATTACACGTTTGTTGCCATCAACTGTTACCATTCTGGATAGATAACGATTTTATATTGAGTAAATGTCTAATATTCGATTACAACGTAATTGTCTTTATGCAAACGATTCACAAATTGTATTTTAGTCTTATCGATAACATTTTTAAAACAAATATATTAATTAGTAAAGATTCGAGTCCAGATTTTCAATACTTCCACTCTTTAGGTAAGATACCAATATTACTTTAAAAAAATAAAATATATATATATATATATATATATATATCGCAATATGTTTTCTTGTGTATTAATAAAGAACAAAAGTCAAAATACAAATACAAGAATTATATTTGAATTTACAATTCAAAGCTTTTCGTTGGCTAACAGTACCAACATCATCCATGATGATTTGTAAATTCAAATATAATTCTTGTATTTGTATTTTGACTTTTGTTCTTTATATATATATATATATATATATATATATATATATATATATATATATATATGAACGATTATATATATGAACACAGTAAATGTTAGTCTTAGAATTAAAAAAAAATTGTCGTTTGTAGGTGGACCTAATTTTAAACGATTGAATTAAAGATTTTCAATACTTCCACTCTTTAGGTAAGATACCAATATTACTTTCAAAAAAAAAAAAAATATATATATATATATACATACATATATATATATATATATATATATATATATATATATATATATATACATATACGAACTATTATATATATGAACACAGTTAATATTAGTCTTAAAATTTAAAAAAAACTGTCGTTTGTAGGTAGACCTAATTTTAAACCATTGTAGGAATATTGGCTAGGAGAACGAGAGTCATAAGTGTACTGATATTGGTGAATAGTAGAAATTGTTTACTCATCTTCAATTCGTTAATAAAATATAACATAAATAGATAAATAACCTGAGCATAGTGAAAACCGCACTAAAAAATATTGATTTATATTGGAAAAAAATATGTTCTTACGCTTCCTAATAATGGAAAAATAATTTTAAATAGTTAATATGGTATTCTTGATACCGAGCGTAAGTCATAAATAAAAATAGCGGAATGATACCAATTTTCTATAAAATACAGAAACTTCTGAGAATGTTATTTTTTGTTCTAATAGCGTTAAACCTATTATTTAATTGTACCTCAAAACAAATTATCAAACATTATTTTTATTTATTTCGATATCGGGTAAATAGGCTAATCATTGAATGTTTCTAAAGATATCGATAATGTTTAGTGTAATGTAAAATAATTATTTATATTCATAATAGCATAGAAGTATGTTTATAGACATATTTTTGTGGTATTTTAACTTCACCCTGTAGCTCTTTGCCAATTTCGGATTATTTAAAATATTTTAATCTAAAAAAACTCAGGACTCACTATGATGAAGTGGCTGCAAACTAAGTAAACCAATCATTAAATTACAAGGCTTTGTAAATTACACTGATGATCCTTTAAACTCAGACGTTTTCCAATGTATGCATCAAAGACGTTGATTTTAAAGTTGCCCTAATTAAACAATCCCGTTTTCGTATCCACAAACCTTTCCAGACATATCTGTTACAAGATTTATGCGACTATTGACTGCGTGTGATATAGTAGTTTTAAATTGTCAACCTCAGGCAGTAATTTGTCTTTCAATGAAGAAGCAATGTATTTCGTTGCCATATTGCAACAGTCGTCGTGGTGTCAGCTTACACTTTGTCCAAACAAAAAGCTCTCTGTAGGCTTTTGCTCCATAACTTAATAGATGGTAGCTGGAAGTTTCTAATATCACTAATATGTACTGTCACCTGGTTTCTAACTTTATTGAATCTTCCGTAACCCAGTTCACGGATGTGATCTACTAGCATATCCAGTAACATTTTCTCTGGATGGCAGAAGAACACATATTTCTGAATTACAAGATTAATTACTTGTTTTAATTTGTCCGGAAAATTTTTGCTGTTTGAATTACTTTAAGAATGTTCTAGGACATTCCTTAGCCATATCACATTTCTTGATATCCAACCAAAATGAAGCATATGCGTATACAATGTACTTTGCAAGTGACTTCAGCTCATTTGTTGGACATTTTTGGATACATAAAGCTTTAGTACGCGGTTGCACAGATTAACCGTCGAGAGCTAATTAGGGGACCTGGATCCTTAACAGCAAATTCTTTATAACATAGTCCAGTGTTTAATGATTTCACGATATTTAAAAAATCTGTCTGATCTCTACTGAGTTCAGTTTTTGCAATAGTGATCACATCTCTAGTTACTATTACATGTATATGACAAGATATTCTCACAGCTAGATAGTTCTTTGCCAATAAGGTAATAGAAAGATGTTGGTCTAGTTGTTGTATCGTATAAGTAATCAAGCAAATGTCTATAAGACAGCTCATAAAGTGGAATGAACAAATAAACCAGTGCAGTGGCACTAAACGGCAATGTTATGAATGACACCACTTTTCCAACCGGTGTTTGTGATTTTCCCGGCCCATTCAAGAGCTTTTACTGCAATTATGTCATAATAAATATTATACATGAAGTCAATAATACAGTTCGCTATACTATTATCGGTTTGTTTGGTTGGTGTAACACGACCGAATTATTTTCTGCAGGATTGCTGATAATGTCAATGTGTTATTCTTTGTTTTGTTCTAAGGTAAAACTCGGTTCCTATTTTGCCTTTGTTCCAGTCTTGTTTCTCCTTCCATTGAAATAAATTCCATTAAGACGTTAAAATATTACCAAAGTATGCCTACAACATAGTGTTAGGCATTTAATATAAGGATTTATTTTAATTATTTTACATTACCCTACATATAACTGGTTTTTTAAAGAAATATCAGTGTTTGTGCCACTTCCGCGATCTCAGACTAAAAGAATACAACAATGTCTAAACTTATTTTTGTCTCTTGGCAGGTGTTGTATTATTTTTGGTGGTTGACTATAAGAATAGATAATAAGCTATTAGAAGAAAAAAATAATTTTTCTTTACCTTTCTGCAATTTTTTGAAATTGGTATTTTCATTAATATTCTTTCGTTTATACCCTATGCCCAATCTCAAGAATAAAAAATTCCCCATGATTAGAAAACCGAGGAGAAAGATTTCCAGTATTAGAAATCAATTTCTTTTTAAATGGGGTTTTTACTCGATCCGAATAATTATATCATACTATAAAATATAGCCATATAACAAAATAATAGAAATTTTTATAGCTTATATTTCTGGTAACCTCGATGAATCTGCCACCCAAAATAAAGTAGAAATAGTAGCTATTGCAAAAATAGTATATTAAAATATAGGATTTTGTAATTTATAAGCTGGCACCGGTAAAAAATTTGACATTTTCTTTAATGTTTCCAATATTGCGTTTTAATATTCTACTCACTGGATGTTAAACGTCGTTTTAAGGATTTGAAAATTTTAATTCAGGAAATTTTACTCAATGTCACGAATTTCCAAGCCAAAATTTAAAATTGTAAGAAATGTATGCTCTCTCTAGATAATACATTTTATTTCAAGTGTTTTAGTTTTTATTTGGGTTATTTGAAACATATGTCATCTAAATGGGGATAGACATTTATAAATATTCATGTTCATTGGTATTTATTAAGATAAAGGATTAATTGTTAATATATTTCGTACATACATATTTAGCTGGGAGTTTCACACTGTCGGTTTATTCAGGTTAACTAACTTTTAATGAACACCTACGGAGAGCAAAATATCCCTGTATTAAAGTATGGAGATCAAATTATATTACAAAACGTATTAGCGGCATGAGGTTTGATATTAAAATACTATTGGTGTGTCACCGGACTTGATAGATTCCTCTGGCTTATAGGTAATTTGCTATATTCTAGATATTTAACCGAATAAAACTACATATGATTTTAAATATATTTATATTTTATGATATATACAACTATAGAGATATGTAATGAATAGTTCCGATCCGTGTTACATACGTTCGTTTTCCAGGACAAAAATCGGAGTTTCGTTGTTTCGCTAGAATATCATCTAGAATTGCCGCGTTGAACTCATCAACAGTTTAGGAGCAAATGAGGAACGTGTCAGTCAGAGAAGAAGGGGATTTGGGGGCCCCGATGTTTTTCAGCGTCAGTAACTGACTATGGCGGGGTGTAGTAACATGAGAAACGACCTTTTGGTAAGGCCTGATTGTAGGAGCGGTATCTGCAGCGCAGGACGTTTTCTGGGTGGAACGATAAAAAGGTTTTTATGCTGGCGGTCTGCGTTTATTTTGAACATGTGGACTGACTATTTTTGTGACTTCTTTTTGAACATGTATCAAGACATGTGTGGTGTACAGATTTTGTGTGACATTACCCAATGTAGGAATATATATGTAAATATTACGTAAAGTATTTACAATTTTATGGATGGTGAGCGTAAGACCAAACTTAACTTTCTAACTTAACTACAGTACATTATACAACCTAACCTAACTTAAGCGCCTATTGACGTCAAACCCCACACACCTGATCTAAACAATTACTCCTATTTATTTCATTTCGTTCAACTTTCTGCTGATTAAATCTATCGAAGCCCATATCCAAATGTTGTCTAAATTCAATTTATCATCGGATTAGTTTGGACTCCCTAGCTTCTCTGTTTCGACAGCTACAAGTGTGTGTGTGTGTGTGTGTGTGTGTGTGTGTGTGTGTGTGTGTGTTGTGTGTGTGTGTATGTCTATGTGTGTTTGTGTGTATGTGTGTGTGTTAGTGTTTGAGTGTGAGTGTGTGTGTGTGTTTGTGTGTGTGTGTGCGCGTGCGTGTGTGTGTTGTGTGTGTGTGTGTGTATGTGTTTGTGTGTATGTGTGTGTGTGTAAGTGTTTGAGTGTTTGAGTGTGAGTGTGTGTGTGTGTGTGTGTGTGTGTGTGTGTGTGTGTGTGTGTGTAGCATTGCGCTGATACACAACCGTCAAACCTGAATAATATCGCTTTATCTGACCCATATCTCTGTTTTCTCCAACATAAAAGGTTTCAGAGCGAAGGTTACTGGTTACCTTCTTGTTGCTAAAGCGGAAGACGACTGTTTTCTGTGTGTCTAGTTTCTATTTTAGAAATCAGAACCTTTTTAAAGAAGGTAAATATTGGCGATTTATTCTTATGAGAATACGTAATATTGATACGGGTGTTATATTATATCGAGTCATTGTATTTGAAAAGTTACTTTATAATAGTAATGTCAAGGTCGTTGTTAAATAGTAATACTCTTGGCCTTGGGAAACACATTCAAGTAGGGATTTAACGCAGATGGTCTCAGACGTAACATTTTAGAAGCGGTAGTTGATGAGCGTGGAATAGTGGACTTAGGTTTTGGAGAATAGGTATGATTGTAGTATTTAACCTTTCGTATTTAAACTGTTTCGTTTTGACGCTAAACAACTGCTTGTTATGAACTGCGGATGTAGATAAACAAACATAACACAACAATTAACTTTCTAGTCCCAAATAGTTTAATATGAACTTACAACAATCAAATCTATGAATAGTTAAAGTAAGTACTAACGCTAAAACATACGAAATATTTGCATTGCATCTGTTTTTATTAATATTTAATAGTTTTCAAACGTAAAGCTACGTATTCAAAGAAGGTCAGACACGTGCATTATTATTTTCAATTTACCTTTACAAATATGGGTTTTAGAGACCGTATAAATCTTCTCCTAGTGGAATTTGTGACAGAGATTACTGGCAGCGTGGCCTGACTTATAATATAAACGCGACGTGGAATATCTCAAACTACAGCAAGAGTGTGTCACAAGAAATTTAATCTTTCAAGATTATTATTCCGTGATTTTTACAAGCTTATATATTTGATTTATATATCTGTTCTTTAAATCCATAAATACACGCACATTTATATAAATAACTAACTAAATGAATGTTAAATCTATCGATACCTGTAAACATGAAAATCAAGGTAAAGCTGTACATCTCTATGTACCTAGATGGAATGTAAAACATAGTTGCAAAACACAAAATTAATAACCAATTTGGCAACGCTGTAATCTCAGAGGTAAGAGAAATGATTTCGACTTTTAATTGTCGACACTTGTTTGTAACAAAAGGCAAAAAAAAATAATTTCCCAAACCAAGACAGAACTCTAGTTTCTATTACGGGTCGGAAAAATCTGATTTCAGCAGCCTTGGAATAAAAATATTTTTGTCACCTATTTTTCTATTTTCATACATACATAACTTTGGGGGTTTTGTTGCGATTTTGTTTTATATGTAATTTTCTAAGAAACAAAAGATAGTTTAACAATTAGTTAAGTATTTTACTGTATTTCGCAAGACCTAATCAATGATATGGCCATTGCGTTTAGCTCTGCAATGAGTTTTAGGACTGGCGCCACAAAGTTAATGTGGAAGGGAGGCGCTTTGTTTCTATCTAATTAGTCAAATTCTAAGTTAGAGAATATGCTGTTTTTCTTACCTAATGTTTGCCACTTCTCCAAAATTATAATGTAATAAATTATGTATAAGTATTAGGTTATGGATTGAATTAACTTCTACATAGAGCTAAAAACATAGCCAATAGAGGATCAACTCTGTTCCTACAAACGTGGCGGTCATAGTTTTGTTAATATAATACTAGGTAGATGGGTTAGAAAATGTATTATTATTTATTTATATAATGCGATACATCCTATTTAATTCAATTCATTAGATTTATTTTATTTGCTTATGAATTAAAAAATTTAATTCATATTAAAATAGGAATGTACAATATCATAGGAATATGATGTTATTCCACCATCTCTTATACTTAACCCTAAGTATAAGAGTTATTAGAATATGATGTAACACTAAAGGAAATGTTAGAACATTCTATTTAAATTATTGTTATAGTAGATACAAATCAGTCAATTAAATTTAATTGGTTTTATATAAAATTACATGTATGGAAGAAATTGAAATATTTTACAAAGCAAAATTCCATGTCTAAGTATTAAAACAGTTTTAAAACAATACAGAAAATCTAATCAAAACCGTATTACATTTTTATTCGAGGGATAAATAGATGAACTCAAAGGTCATTTAAATTTAAATGTAGTAGTGTATCAATAATTCACTTTAATTGAGTAATAAAAGTTATTAAATAATTTATAAATTCGTTAATGGTAATTTTCGTGAATCATATTACTTCTTGTTCTTTTAAAATATATATTTCTAATCTATGTATTTAACAGTTTCCTATACTGTTAAAACCCTTGTAATAATTGAGAGAAAACCTCATCCTATTGCTGGAGATTTTTAGATTATTTAACTTACTATGACAATGCGTAGAAGAAAAGATTAGAGGCGTTTAGGATCGTTTAAGAATCGTTTAGTTTCGATGAATCAGTCACTGTTACCGACTATTGGAAACTCTATACCTTTATAATGAATCGAGTTTACATTCGAGGTTCTGTTTACATTCGAGGTTCTGCGTCTTGTGACAGCGAATTGTTCGCTGATTGTGGCGAATTTCGAGCGATGTGACATATAAGCTAACCGTGTTAACCTATGCAGCCAGCCACACTAAACGTTTGTCTCGTAGCGTTTCAACTCCCCCCCCTGTCGTTCCACTTCATCTAGTAAAGGAATAAAGGAAAGGTGATAGCAGGTTTTGCGATTGTCACCAATTATTTGTGTGCCTATCGTTTCACACTTCATGCTATACCCTTGCTATACCCAATTTATATTCCTTGCTCAGCATTCACTAAAAGAATTTAAAAAAAACAGAACAAATGACTGAGCCTGAAGTGTATTGTATTGATATTTCTAGAAAAAACCCGCCTATTTTATATGTGACTGCGAAATAACCCACCAATATTTTCCTTTTTATTTGAGAAATGAAAATCCTATTCGTAAAAATACTTTGACAAACTTTGATATACATATGTACTAAACCTATGTATTATTCATAGAATAGCATGCTCGAAGTTTTCATTAGTGAAACATATTGACAATCTGAAGAGCAAGAGCCTCGCACACAGTCAACATCCAAAACAACACTGGCTTTCACTGACCTTAATTAAATTTGTGTTTATAAGTTTATATATATAATATTTAACACAAATATACACTTTATTTAATAGACGTATTACGTAATTTTAAATAAATAAATATATATATATATATATATATATATATATATATATATATATATATATATATATATATTACAAACATCATAATTTTATAATTTTCTAGTAAATTTCTATTTTTTATTTATAACTAAATGCTTCCTTTAAACCTAAATTTGCGCCTAAATAGCCTACGTGCTTTGATAGATCTTTAAAAAGAACATATATTAGTTGTCTCAATAAAATTTATATTTCATAATATTTAACTTTTAATTTTCTAATTGTTGTATTCTCCTGTAATTATCAATTTAATAGGAGATTGCATATAAATAATTAATTATGTTTTAGGCATTAGTTAGTTCATGGCTTGAAAGAAGTATAATTCCATTCTCATTCTTTAATATTTGTAATTGACATCCCTTATATTTGATTTTTCCTATTAAGTGTTTGTTATTGTAACAAAATAAATCTGCAGTATGGAAGCTGGAATTTCTTTCTTTCTATACAATGTTCAAAGTGTAATTGGCCCTATATCTGTTTTTAAATTTTTCACGATCTAGAAAAAAGATTCAACAAGTTCTTTTCATTCTGTCCTTTTACTAGAATATGTCTGAGTTTAAAACGGGAGAGGGCTCTGGCAGAGGTTAATTCCGCACAAATACCATTTAAAACTTAAATGAATTTAATTTTATATTCAGGTGACTTCACAATTAAATACTATATAAATGCATTGTAAACAGTTTCAGTTATCATCATTGGACAATTTTAATTTCCCAAACGTTTTATTTCTTAAAAGTTTTTAATTCGTTAAAACGTGTAAGCAATGCATACTAGCTCACTGTATTCATTACGGGAGAGATTTTTGCGGGTTATGTTTCAGTAATAATGACATTCCACGTATAAACATAAAAAGATATTATTAATGTGTAGGTAGGCCCTGCATATAAAAATATGAAATAATTATATATATTTAGTGAAAAAAGTTTTTTTTAAAATTAAATATACAACCCTAATATTAGTGGATGAAAAAAATATGGTTTTTATAACACAACAGGTTCTAGTGTAAAATAAAACTAGCAGATTCTTACAGTATTTGTTGAAAAACAATTTTAAAGTTCACTAGTCACCACTAATGTAGCTTGAACATGACCCACTCTCACAAGGATTATTTTTCTTTTTGCTGTCTTCCCTTGCTTTCCTGGTTCATTTTACCTCAGCATTTTTTGGTTTTTACTAAAAAAAATAAGGGCTCTTGTCTATTGTAAAACTGCACAGTAACATTCTCCTGGCCGATGTTTAGCGAAATGTTCTACATAACGTCAACAACAACATTTCAACAAATTGGTCATTTTAAGATTTACGTATTATGTCTTCATTCGTTTCATTCAAAACTAGAAAATACCTAAAAATATGACAAATATTTGGGACAATTGTGTAATAATCAAAATTGTAAAGTAAGGATTTTTTTTTCTAAAAACAGGTGCTATTTACTTTTTTATCTTGTAGACAGATTTTAGTAACCGCGGTATAACAACAGCAACATATAATTATATCATGAATACATAGCTTATAATAGATACAATAGAAATTTGAAACACACTAAATAAAAATGTATTTAATATTGTCTCTTTAGCGAGAAACGTGAATACAGTTGGCATTTACAGTAGAATTGCATTAAACCTTTTTACATAATTTGGTAGGATTTTTTTTGCATTGACACAGCGGTTAGTGGGTGTGATCTTAAGGGTTATAATGTCCTTGTAATTAACTGTTTTCGGTAATGACTTTATGTTGAACGGACAATATATAAACCAATGTATCTGTTAACAGTAAACATTTAAGCTTCTGAAAGTAAAATATGGATATGCTACGAGGAAATCCGAACATCAGTAGCTCTGTAACTTTGCACGTGTCTAAGAAAAACCCAAGTACTATTTAAGGATTCATTCAAAGGCAATGCATGCAGGCTGGTTCTTAATGTGGAAGTTCTTTTACGAAATCTATAATCTTAGGCAGACAATATACTTTACTCGTGTACTTGTGTCAAGAATCTAGAAATGTAGAAGGGATTAGGATTGTTGTATTTTCTTCGGATATATACTCGTAGGTTAGGTTTTATCACACAGTAGAAACTCTATCGAAGGTAATGCCACTGCGTTACTGTCACAAAAGCGAACTTTTACTTATCCAACATAGTTGCAAAATAGAAAATTAATAACCAATCTGGCAACGCTGTAATCTCAGAGATAAGAGAAATGATTTCGACCTTGTATTTGTTGACGCTTGTTGTAACAAAATTATTTATGAAATAAAAAAGGCAAAAGCCTAATCCAAGACAGACATCTCGTTTCTATTACGGGTCGGAAAAAGTTGATTTTAGCAGTCTCGGAATAAAAATATAATTGTCAACTTTTTTTTTACTTTCATACACACACAACTTTAGGGGTTCTTTTGCGATTGTATTTTACTTGTAATTTTTTAAGAAACACAATATATACATTCACAATTAGTTGAATATTTTACTGTATTTCGCAAAACCTAATCAATGATATGTCCAAATTTCAGTTGTTGCGTTTAGCTCTGAAATGAGTTTTAGGACTGGCGCCAAAAGGTTAATGTTAATGTGAGGCATTTTGTTTCTATCTAATTTGTCAATTTCTAAGTTAGATAATCAGTTGGTTTTCTTATCTAATGTTTGCCACTTCTCCAAAACAATAATTTAATAAATTATGTATAAATAATAAGTTATGGATTGAATTTTTCTTCTACATAGAGCTAAAAACACAGGCAACAGAGCAGCAACATTATTTTTACAAACGTGGTGGATTTAGTTTTGATAATATAATATTAAGTAGATAGGTTAGAAAATGTGTTATTATTTATTTATATATTAGGATACATCTAATTTAACTAAATACATTATACATTTTACTTTATTTGCTTAGTTATTAGCAGGTCACCAATTATTTGTGTGTCTATCGTTTCACACATCATGTTATACGTCTGCAAGGGAATTTATATTCCTTGCAGAGCTTGCGCTAAAAAAAAATAAAAAAACAGAACCAATGAATGAGCCTGAAATGTGTTTTATTCTTAGTTTTAGAAAAAAAAACATCTGCTTTATATGTTAATGCGAAATAACGAACCAATATTTTCCTATTTATTTGAGAAATTAAAATCCTATTCGTAAAAACACTTTGACAAACTTTGATATACCTATGTACTAAACCTATATATTATTCATAGAATAATATGCTCGAAGTTTTCATTAAGGAAACATATTGACATTCTGAAGAGCCTTTCACACAGTCAACATCCAAAACCACACTGGATGTCACTGACCTTAATTTAACTTGTGTTTATAAGGTTATATAAATAATATTTAACACACACACATACACACACACACACACACACACACACACACACACACACACACACACATATATATATATATATATATATATATATATATATATATATATATATATATTATTAATAAACGTATTACGTAACTTATTATATATAATAATATGATATATATTTTTATTTATTTATTTATATGATATTATAAATATCATAGTTTACTAATATTATAGTATTTTTTTTATTTTTAACTAAATGCTACCTTTAAACCTAAATTTTCGACTAATTACTCTACGTGCTTTGAGAGATCTTAAAAAACAACATAAATTAGTTGTATAAATAAAATTTATAGTTCAAAATATTTAACTTTTAATTTTCCCAATTGTTGTATTCTCTTGTAATTATCAATGTTATAGGATATTGCATATAAATAATTTAAAATAGTTTAAGCATTGGTTATTTCATGGCTTTCATTAGTTCCAGCTCTCGTTCTTTAATAATTGCCATCCCTTATTTTTGTTTTTTCTTATTAAGTGTTTGTTATTGTAAGAAAATAAATCTACAATATGGAAGCTGGAATTTCTTTCTTTCTATACAGTGTTCAAATTCTAATTTGCCCCATATAATTTTGTAAATTTGTCACGATTCAAGAAAAATGATCTAACAAGTTCTATTCTTTCTGCCCTTTCACTAGGATATGTCTGTTTCCACTGAATGTTCTCCCTATCTAAAATTCACTACAAATTCATTTCTATGAAACGCGCTGCTATAGAATAGCAAATAGAATCGCGAGAACGAAGCAGCCGACTATACTGATTCCACTGGGTAAACGTAGAGGGATACTTTTATTCCGTTATATTTCTTCTATTGTTTGCAGAACTGTTATATTTTCTATTACACTGTGAAGGTGAGTTGGATATTCCACTTAAACTCTATAAACTACTCGTTCATATCTTTTGAATTAAACGCTCCACCATAGTATTATTCTTTTGCAACACAAATCTGGACTACTTTACTTGTATTGTTGCTAAAATAATATTCTGTGCTTAAGCCTTATCAAGCATTTGGAGTGCATTTATTAACTATGGCTTCATAAAAAAAACAACAAATTATATGACAGAAAGATCATTAGAGTTAGAACTAACCACGTAAATTCCAATCGAGTATTTTGAAAATCTCACCATACACAAGTTTGTTTAACTAATTTAGTTTCGACGACTATGTCGCCTATTTGAATGGTTGGCTAGTAATACCACTAACAAACCACTATGATAAGCGACATCTTTGACGAAACTAGTTTCGATTATTACTCTCGTGTGCGGTCAGGTTTTGAAGTACACTCATGCAATATTTACAATGATACTTATCGTATAACTTAGTATGAGATTCAGCTACACAGTCAATTGAAATATCGTTAGAAATATGCATCTAGTCTTGTACCTTTAAAGTGTTTCTCACTCGAATTCCAGATACACTATGGAAAATTGAATTGGTTTAAAGATAAATAAAAAAAATTACATGAAATGATATAGAAGTAACCTAAGAAAATTCGTATTGTCGTAAAACGTTTTCTCTTTATTCGATATCCTTTTTTTTTAAAATAATGGTGGGGTATCACATTAAAACACTTTAGGAGATCACTAACAATATGCATACTACCTAGAAACGAATAGAAAACGTATAGAAACGTATACTTTAAAGCCTGAATTTAATTATTTATTTGTCTTTTCCTCAAGAAGTTTATATTTCCTTACCAAAATTCACCATTATGAAGGGGATATCCAACATTCCAGCATCACATAGAGACGCACGAACTCACACACACACACACACACACACACACACACACACACACACACACACACACACACACACATACACACACACACACACACACACACATTCAGAGAAAAACGAATACATTATTGTTATCATCTACATATAATTTTTCTAGTCTGTTCAAAAAAACATTTATTACAGTTCTAACAATCCTTACAAACATTGTTACTTTATTTTTATATTACTAGTATAATTCTAGAAATAGTTTTACAGTATGATATATGATTTGATATTATCTTATTGAAACTGTTTTACGTATGTAATTAAAAGTTCCATACTCTTGAAGTTTTTCAAACTTTTATCACATTACATTCGTCTTTTTCATATATATGCTTATATACATGGAGATTCGATAAAAGACTTATATATTTATTGAAAAAACCTACAGAGCTGGTTTTTATTTTTTTTCTAGCTACCGAATTGTACCGTAATTAACGCAGTTTGTAGTTGGGTTAAAGGGATGGCTGCATTCACTGGGCCCGACCACGCAGCTGAGTGTTATGTTTCTTAGAATCGGCCAGCGACAGCACTATAAGGTAATTTCAGTGCCAAGTACGATGATAATCCTCCTTGTTGGCTGATAATATATGAGTCTCTCATTGTTTTGTCATTAGGTCGTATACCAAGCGAGACAAAACTTTGTCAACAGTGCTACGAAATCTGTGTGCTTCTCGCGATCGACAACAGCTTGTGCGTGTTAAAAAAAACCTTTATATTTAAAACCTTTAAAATTTGACGATTTTACAAAAAAATGAAAAACAGTGATAAATTGCCTACAAGAACTTCTGTGCTGGTGTGTTAAGTTGAGTAGTTGAGGATGAACCTCTCTAAGACAACCTAATCTCTATCTATCATCGAATGTATATACCTACCTCGATATGCTACGAGACACTAATTATCAGAAATCGATGGTGATGTACGTTTTTACTTCATGCCAGTTAACCCATTCCCCCATTACCTGACTGATATTTGGTATTTTTAAAATTACAGCTTTACCGGTCAAAGATTAGCTGTAATACTCCTATTGCATTGCCCCCAGATTCAATACCTTTTGGTTATTTTGGAGGGAGAATTATCAAGGCTATGATATATCTACCTCCTCGTCTGGCTTGAATACCAGACCTCAGGGAAAGAACATTCGACGCCGTTGACCAAGTTGTACCACCAACGTTACAGCGAGTTTGGGAAGTAATTACTAACAGATGGGATGTGTGCAGGATAACTAACGGAAGCGACATAGTACATGTTTATTTTATTTTAACATACCTGATCTTTTTCTATACGAAATAACACTAAGAGCAGCTGTAAAGCTATATCTTTAAATAAATTGCTATAGGTTTCAAAAGATGTAGTGTCGTTATCTGTACATTTTTTTACACTGCAATGCATCTGCATAACCTTTTACTTGTATCCATGTAACCAATTTTTTTGTTTATAACTGTTGTCTGTTTTGAAATTAAAGAAAATATGTTTTTAAACTTTCTTTATACCTAAATAGAAATATGTTTACCTATTTTATAATTTATTAGGGTGATATTTGTAATAACACACACAAACAAACACACACACACACATTATTAGGATTTATTTATTTT
Source organism: Prosapia bicincta (assembly GCA_036971475.1). Lineage (NCBI taxonomy): Eukaryota > Metazoa > Arthropoda > Insecta > Hemiptera > Cercopidae > Prosapia > Prosapia bicincta. The sequence goes on from JBAIZL010000002.1 coordinate 56,617,947, forward strand.
TGCATTATTTTCATTTACGTTTCATTTCATTTACGTTGGAAAAAAAACCATCATCAGAAGTAACAATTATCATAAAACATATTATCTCATTTAGCCTTTTTATATCATAGCTTTCCAACGTAAATGTACAAGAGTCTAATAAGAAATTATTAGGGTGAAAGGATGTATTATATTAAACATTTTTCGTCCCATATATTACCGAGTGGCGTATAGGCCTTGCCGTTTGGATGTATATGCATATCGACTACAAATTCATCGATAAGTTTTATTACATTTTCAATATTTAATTTCTTATTTTTATTTGTTCAATATTATATATATACATATATATATATATATATATATATATATATATATATATATATATATATATATGCATATCTATTTCACGTTTTATTTCACAAGGACCTAATTAATTTTATTATTTCACTAATCTACAATATTAATAGGTAATTTATTTGTATTTAACTACTACCACCAATGCATACACTTTAATATATTGAGAGTAAATACTGTATTTATAAGATAATATATTCAATTCTAAATATAGGTCATCACTTCAATCCATCTTTATTTCACATGTTTTTAAACAAAATGTTTTATATATAATTTGTAACTTATCATTTTAAATTGTAATTACTCTCATAAACATGTAAATAATAACATACACTAGCTTATATTTCTGCAATGGGTGAACAAGTTATTTTTAACTTTTAATCAAGACAATTGTTTTACCATGTTTACTTGCTTAGTTTTATTGCAGTAAATGTTAGATTTTCCATCGAAAATCCCTTACTTTAACAATAACGGTCTAAAAATGCGAGTTTCTAGGAAATTTTCTCGACATAACACTCTATTCACTATACTAAAAATATCATGTTCGTATCCATCCAAAAAGAAAAGATTTATGAGAAACAATAGGGTATTGTTTTCAAACTCATAGCGTAAATGTGATTTATTATTTTCACGACCTAACTGATTTATTTTGTATCGGTACGTGGTCTGAGTATTTGGTCTTAATATTTTTCTTTGCCCCTGTGTATGGTTAATGTCTCTTGAGCCTCTAGTAAAGTCTCTTGTACAGGGATGTAATGGCTTGATATAAAACTTCTGCGGTTGGACGATGTACTATAATAAACATTGTTAATCCCACATATTACCCAAAGAAGTATATGTATTGTTTGTTTTGATGCATAATGAGATCGGCTTCAAAATAATTTTATAGGTTTCGTTACGTTAGCAATATTTACATTTTACTTTTATTTAGTTAAAGAGTATTATGTACATTACTATTTTATTATTTACTTCATAATGACCTTATTTATTTTATTATTCTAGAAAACATTTATAACACTTACCTACATCTATGTATCTCATATTTGTAAACATTAGTTTTTTCTAATCAATATGTAACTTAGAATTTTAAGTTGGATTTGGGCTGATGAATTTATAAATAAATGACGTGACTGAGTTATTTGCAATGTATTTAAAGTATAATTCATTCTGAGTAGGAAGTGGGTTACTTCAGCACAGCCACCCCTAACTCGGCCGCTACGTAACCTAGGACTGTAGGGGTAGTTTCGGATGACGTAGGGGGTTGACGCCTACCTGATGCCGGCCTTAGGGGTGATTTCGACCGCGTCTAGAGGGGTAGGGGGTAGTTTTTCGAAAAAAAATTTATTTTAACCTAACTCGGCCGCTACGTAACCTAGGACTATAGGGGTGGTTTTGGATGATGTAAGCGGACGTCCCGGCTCCGACCCCAGACCAAGGGGTCGTTTTGACCATGCCTAGAGGGGCAGGGGGCGGTAAAATGGAAAAAACTAATTCCAACCAGCTAACCTAAGCTAGCCAAAATGGATCCAAACCACCAACCCCAAGGTGCATGGGACATCTCAGCTACGTTTAGGACCATCCCCGTGGGTTGTCATGGACGAAGGCAGCCCTGAAAGACCTTGATCATAGACAATGGTGCCCTTTTGGCTGCGTCTAGATGTAGTTATTGGAAAACCTCGCTAGCCAAATTGTATCTAACCTAACATACTCCTAATAACAAGGGCGACCTTAGCTACGTTCAGGACCACCCCATGGACGAAGGGGCCTATGATTGGCGTTGATCATAGACTATGGGGTAACTACGTCTAGAGTGTATAATCGACTAACCCAAGCCAGCCAAAATGTATCTAACCTACCCTTAGTAGATTGGGCGATGTCAGCAACAAACAGGAGCATCCCTGGGGGATGTTATGGACGAAAGGCGGCTCTGAATGACCTTGAGCATGGAACCGGGGCCTAATTGACTACGTCTAGAGGTGGTTATTGGAAAAAAAACCTAATCAGGCAAGCCTATGACGTAACAACCTACCCCTCGGACAGCCACGTTCAGGATCCGCCCCTGAGGTGGCTACCAACGTGGGGGATATCGTGAGATATAATTGATTAATATATGAAATATCAACGCTCGAATTATCCCAGGGCCCACCCTGAACGGTATAACCCAGGTAACGAGGGCCACAGGTTGATTGCTAAACAAAACAGTGGGCTATGATCCATGACTAGCTAGCGCCCCGCGCTACAGATTAACTAAAAACATATAGAGTTATCTAGTATGGCCCACCTTTTAGAGGCGAAACAGTGTAACAAAGCCTTATAGCCTGAATGAACAAGCTTAACCTACATGTGCAACCATGCAGAGATAACGCATAGAACCGCAAAGACACCTGGTGACCGTTATAACCCGCACAGCTGTGTTGTTGTGAAACAAGGCGATTGTAATTGTGTCAACAAACGTATCGATTTATTATGCATGCTAGCAAAGTAAACAAATAGCTGAGGAAGAGTCCATTCAAGAGGGGTGGACGAGTCCATTCGAGATGGACCGATCTCTATTAATCTCGGGGGGCGATCCCATTTGGTATGGAGGGGCAGGCGTTTATGAAGTATAAATCTCATCGCGAAAAACAATACTTGCTATACAGCTTTGGAAGAAGAAACATTGTGGTAGGCTATCTTGTTTTTACTCGCTCTCGTGGGAAATCTGTAGCCTATATTAAAGCAATCGCTATTCATTGCGACTTGTGAGTCGAATAACTCGTATAATCTAATATCATTGTTGATCTGAATATTTATGAAAACAAATTAATCACAATATTTTAATAATTATCTAGCAAATACGAGTAATATCAAACAACTAGATTTAATTTTAAATTGTTCAACATAAACCATTGTCAATCTTAGTAATCTTATTCTAGTTATTTTCTCAAAACTATTTCACATAGAATCAATTTCGAATATATATAGCATATACCTGTGTTAATTTAAGATCTATTATAGTGAATTATATCTGTAAAATGGCCGTTCGTGTTGTATCAACGGAACAGACATATGTACGAAAATTCCGTTTGAACGGTACTAGAGTGACATTCAACTTTAACCCCGTACCCGTGGCGGTAAACGAGCTGTTGTGGGTTAGACGAGGACTAGAGGAAATCTTGGAGACGATGAAGAACAACGCTACCGAAGACATACAACTGGGCTTTACCATGCAGAGCTTAAATCTCCGAAACCACGCCCCTGGATATATTGCATTTAGAGCTGCCTCTGCGACAACTGTGGACGCCCTGTTTAACATCCTCGGCTCAATAATCCAGAGCAATGCAAATACATTTAAAGCCGACGACACCTTCAGAGTGACCTGTACAAAGGTCAAAGTACCTGTAGGGCGTGAGCGTGCAAGACCCGGATTGTATAATAACTTCATAGAAGAATGGCACCGAAGAAGAGGAATTGTTACGATTAAAAACACAGACAACCTCTGTTTACCCCGTGCTCTGGTTGTAGCTATAGCGTATGCGTCAAGAGACCCAGAGTACAAGCTTGTGTGTATGGACAGATGCAAACGTCAAACCAACAGAGCAAACCAGCTAATGACTGACGCCGGGGTACAGATAGGAGACGGCGGTGCAGGCATTCGAGAGTTGCAACAGTTTCAGGATTTACTCACCGATTATAAGATTACCGTTTACAATTACGGCAGCAAAGGTCGTGATATTTACTTTGAAGGCGACGTTCAGAACCCCAAGCACAAGCTAAACTTGTTATATCACGCCAACCACTTCAATGTTGTTACAAGTCTGACAGGTGCGTTCGCTTGTGTTTACTATTGCGAATTGTGTCATGTTCCATACAACGAGCGCCTGCACCATAGATGCTCCGCCCAATGCAACTCTTGCAAGAGGACCCCGCCGTGTGTGCTTGAAGACGAAGGCATCCTGTGTGGCGACTGCAATAGACAGTTTCAAAATAGAGCTTGTTTTAAGGCGCACATGAAAAGCGTATGCCAGGTTATAAGAAAGTGCCCAGACTGTAATAGATACATACTAACGAAAAAAAGAAGAGCTCCTCACGTATGCGGCGAGAACTATTGTAAAGTGTGTAAGGAATACATGCCTGCAGGCCATCTGTGCTACATGAGAATTGATACACGTCGCCCGCAATCAACCAACTTCCTGTTTGTCTTCTTTGATCTTGAAACTCGACAAGACGAGGTTATTAACGACGCTCGTGTGCATCGAGTCAACCTGTGCGTAGCCCAGCAATACTGTTGGATGTGTATGAAGGAAGGCGGCGCCTGCCTACAGTGCACGGATAGAACCAGAGTGTTCAGAGAGGATCCCGTTAACGGGTTCATGGCGTACCTAATGGAAGTGCGAAAGGCGTACAAAAAGGTGATTGTAATCGCTCACAACGGCCAGGCCTTTGACTTCCAGTTTATCCTAAAATACATAATAGAAGAGACACAATTCACACCCGAACTGATTATGCGAGGCACCAAGGTCATCCTCATGGAGATTGACAATACAAAGTTCATCGATTCTCTCAACTACATGCTTATGGCTCTGTCAAAACTGCCTAAAGCTTTCGATCTGCCTCCGGAAAAGAAAAAGGGATATTTTCCGCACCTCTTCAACACGTTGGCAAACCAAGCGTATGTAGGTCCCATGCCTGCCAAAGAGTACTATTGTCCCGACTCCATGTTTGACAAGAATCACGAAGAGTTCTCACGATGGTACGACGAGCAGGTGCGCAACGAGTACGTCTTTGACTTTCAAAAGGAGATATTCGAGTACTGCCTATCGGACGTGGAGATCCTGGCACAGGCGTGCCTGAAATTCAGGGCCTGTTTCCTACAAGAGTGCAATGTTGATCCGTTTCTGGAGGCGGTGACCATCGCCAGCGCATGTAACTTGGCGTTTAGAAGAAACTTTTTGAAACCAAACACCATAGCCATACTTCCGAAGGCTGGCTACCGCCTGGCCGATAAACAATCGTCTATCGCTCTGCAATGGTTGCTGTGGCTCGAAACAGAGGGCAACCTGCGAATAAGTCATGCGGGTAACGGCCGAGAGATGAAGGTCGACGGCCTAAAGGTCGACGGACTGTGCATAGAGACAAATACGGTGTACGAGTTCCAAGGATGCTGGTTCCACGGCTGCCCCAAGTGCTTCCCCAACGGACGTGACGCTGCCCTGGAGGACGATCCGGCGGACACACACAACGCACGCCTCGAAAGGACAAGGGCCAAGAACGCTAAAATCTCACTGGCCAGCTACCAGGTCGTCGAGATGTGGGAGTGTGTATTTAGGCAGCAGAAGAAAAACGACAAGTCCATGGATTACCTCGACAACCACCCCGTCCTCAACGCAGCGCCTCTCAACCCCCGCCACGCATTCTTCGGCGGCAGGACGGGCAATATAAAGACCTACTGCGCCGCTAAAGAGGATGAAACCATCCAGTACGCCGACGTGTGTTCCCTCTACCCGTGGGTATGCAAGTATGGAAAATACCCGATTGGACATCCAAAGCTGGCCGTTGGCAACGACGAATGCAGGAAACTGGGGATGAGCGCCGAAGGGTTGCTCAAGTGCACAATTCTGCCGCCTAAATCGCTCTACCACCCAGTATTGCCGCTAAAGATGAATAATAAGTTGATGTTTGTACTATGTCGGACATGCGGTGAAACTCTCAATCCTGGCGATTGCGATCATACGGTGGACGAGCGGGCTCTGACGGGCACATGGACCATGGACGAGATACGCAAGGCTGTAGAGAAGGGCTATGTTGTTGTGGAAATGCACGAGATGTGGCAGTATGAGATGGCTTCAGGGAACGACGGCCTGTTTAAAGATTTTATCAATAAATTTCTAAAGATGAAACAAGAAGCGTCGGGCTACCCCGGTTGGTGCAAAACTGAAGAAGACAGGGCAAAGTATGTGGAGGATTATTACATCAACGAGGGTGTCCGTTTGGATCAAACAAAGATCGCCAAAAACGAAGGATCCCGCTCGTTGGCCAAACTAATGTTGAACTCGTTTTGGGGAAAATTCGGACAGAGGGAGAACCAGACTAAAACGTCGAGTATCAGGGAGCCTCAGGAACTGTTCAAAATGCTGCAGAGCCCATCCATTGACGTCAATCACATTCAGGAAGTAAACGAAGACGTTTTGGTTGTGAATTGGCAGTTTTCGGATGACGTTTGAGAAATACTACCCACCGTCAACGTTGTGCTGGCCGTCTACACCACCGCCCACGCCCGGCTAAAGCTTTACGAATATATAGACGCTCTCGGCCCACAACTTATCTACAAGGATACAGACAGCGTGGTATACCTTCATAGGGAGGGATTGCCAAGAGTGGTGACTGGAGATTATTTAGGCCAGATGAATGACGAGCTCTCGGAATACGGCCATGGTTCCTACATTACCGAATTCGTCTCTGGAGGTCCTAAAGTCTACGCCTACAAAGTATGGTCTACAAATAAAAACAAACACGTGACCGTGTGCAAGGTCAAAGGATTGACTCTGAATCTCGGCACATCAGCCTCGGTCAATTTTGAATCGACGAAACGGATGGTTTTGGAGGGTAGCGATCCTATAGTAACCACCAGTGATAGGATACGTCGCACAGAGGATCGTGACGTCATCACCACGTCTGAAAGTAAAATATTCAGGTTAACTGGTGCAAAGAGGAAATTGGACGAGGACGACGGATACAACACACTGCCTTACGGTTACAAACGTCCTCGCATGAACGAATAGCTATGCACTGTAAATATTCAACTTGACAGACGCTAATAGATTAATATGTATTAAATCTGTAAAGTGGTTAGATAAACATATTGTAATTCAGCCTAACAAAAGCTAGATTATATATAGGTATTATTTATACACATTGATTACTGTCTTGTATAAACAGTCTGCTTAACAGACGCTAGACTATATATTTATAAGTGTTAAATATGCACATTGATTATCTATATATTGTATAAATATTCAACTAAATTATATATAAGTATTAATTATGCACAATGATTTGCTATGTTTTCTATAAATATTTAACAGACGCAAGATTATTAAGTATGCACAATGATTACTGTCTTGTATAAATAGTCTGCTTAACAGACGCTAGATTGATAAGTATGTACAATGATTAGCTATGTATTGTATAAATATGTAACAGATGCTAGATTAGCTATGTATCGTTTTCTATAAATATTCAGATTAACCATAAATATATGCACAATGATTGGCTATGTTTTCTATAAATATTCAGACTAACCAACTTATGGCTACAAAATTCCACGAATGAGTAAACAATATGAATAGCTGACGAATGTTGATTTTTTCACACACACATATGTTTTTGTAAAGTAATTTGACCCCCCCTGCTTGACGGGTGATGTGCACGAGACGAATGAAAGCCCACTGGCGCGACTCTACGTAGTCCGTAAGGTTGTATGCATCCCCTCTGGAGTGGCCGTAAAGGTTCGTAAGGGTGAATGTACTTGTCAAGCAGGAGGGTTGAACGGAGGCATCATTTTGATTTTGGAGGATGTCACGTGGAGTAGGCGGGTTTGGGGCCTCTCCTTTCCCCATTCGGGGGATATTTGTGTGAACAAAGTATAGACAACATTATTGCAATAACCTTTGTGTTATATATTTTATACTTGTAATCATTTATTTGAAGCACCTGTTATATTGCCAATATTGTAAAACATACAGATTTAGAATTTTAGACTTTACAGAGACCTGGGAGTACTAACAATGACTTTGCTGTGTTTTGCCCTAATCAGTTTATATTTTTGTTAGATTTAGCATTAGACCTATGACATGAGTTAGCCTAAATTATACACTTTACAGAAACATTGTCATTAAGAGGTAGTGTTAAACTAGTCTAGAGGCTGGGTTGATGTATTAATTACCTAGATATGTCTAAACTTTTAATTGTGTATAAAGCAATTGTAATTAGATTTAAGATTGAATGTTTAGTTTTGTACATTGTTCAGATCATAATGTTATTGTAATTATACCTTTCTATTGTCAAATGACTATTACTAATTACCTTATCCTGTGTTGACCTTTGCATTAAGTGCAAGCACATGTAAACATAGTCGCTTAAAGGAACACACTACATTAGACTCTTAGCGTAGCGGATGTCTGTACTCTTGATGGTTCACTGCACAACCTAGACAGGTAGAAGGCAACCTACAGCAAATCCTGCACTGCGAACGACTTACATTTAGGGTCAATGGTTAATAAATTGTATCGTACTACGATTTGTAAGTTTAACCGCTTTATTTTTGGTGTCAGAATCGAGAACATTAATTTCAGATGACAATTCTATCTATTTTTTTTTTTTTTTTAGTGATGAGTATTTCCAGATACTCTCTCTACATTGCGTCAGAACCTTTTAACATATGGCTTTTGTGACCTCTCATAGTAATTGTACATTTTACGATCTTATCAAAACAATATTTATCAAAGCTACACCTGTCTTATATTACCCTTATTCTAGTTGATTGTTTTACATTTTTCCAATTAGACCTTACAGATTCAGCATAGCCCTATAGATTTATTATGGTTTACAAAACAAGAAACCCCATATGACATAATTGTTATACATGTTTTTAAAGCAATTATTAGATTTGGACGTTACAGAATCAGCATTGCAGGGGCCCTAGAGATTAATTGTGTTTTTACAAACAAGAAGTATATAATTATCTATATTTTGGCTATATTATACACAAACATTACCTCTCTAGATTACGCTATAAACTAAGCCATTGCATATATATATTCATATCATATATGTGAATTTAATGACCGACATCTTCCCCCGAAACGTATTTTCAAAATATTTATAATGAGAAAGAGAGAGAGAAAGAAACACCTGCCTGGATCGTTCCTGGGTAGATTTACTCCATTCTGTTTTCTGGTAGATGTACTGGTAGATGGTCGTACTTCACACCTCTGATATATTTGGTCCTCATTTGCTAATTACGAGCAGTTCTGTAGTCACAATTTTGATATCAAACCTAGCCTTGCTTACACTGTTCATTAATAATGGATATACAGTTCTGTAGTCACAATTTCACATGATTTTATCATATTTATGTCAAACTAGACCTTGCTTACACTGTTCATTAATAACCGACATACAGTTCTGTAGTCACAATTTCAATATATAGTATGGTTTTAGCCTTGTTTACACTGTTCATTAATAATGGATATACAGTTCTGTAGTCACAATTTCACATGATTTTACCATATTTATGTCAAACTAGACCTTGCTTACACTGTTCATTAATAACCGACATACAGTTCTGTAGTCACAATTTCAATATATAGTATGGTTTTAGCCTTGTTTACACTGTTCATTAATAACCGAAATACAGTTCTGTAGTCACAATTTCACATGATTTTACCATATTTATGTCAAACTAGACCTTGCTTAGACTGTTCATTAATAATGGAAATACAGTTCTGTAGTCACAATTTCACTATATAGTATGGTGTTGGCCTCTATTACAGTGTTCATTTGCTAAATACAAGCGGTGTCATTAAAACGACGGCTCTATCGGCAATTTGTCCTCACATCTCTGCGATGGCTGCGGCTGCCTCGGATGTATTCTAGTCTTTTTCTCTCCTTCTCATTTCCCATTTCCCCGCTAATGGCTTGGTTTTTATACAATGGTATACAATTGTTATTACCTATGTCAAATGTTACAATATATACAATTCTACAATATCACGTGTATAGACAGTCTGAGAACCAACACATCTCCGGATAGTTTTCAGTATGTATAAATATGATAGTGAAATTGAATAGAAATGAGTCTGTCTTACAACTGTGCAGACATGTTAATTAATTTGGAATATGGCGTTAGATATTAACGTTAACCGCTTTTCCCCCATAAAGACGGTTCTCTACGGACAGAGGGATTGTTTCTCACACGGCCTATGCATTAAACCCTATTATAACTATATTACATTACAATAATCTATGATACATCTATGTTAAATATCGAATGGATAGATCGTTTGTGATACACTACATCTCTGGATAATTTTTACATTATGTAATTTTGATTGTGATTTTGAATGGATTAATAGTTTTGGCACTGACCTGTTACTAAAATTTGGAATAGAGCGCTAGACTATTGGAACTGGCCTGTTTCTCAAACGACCTATTCATTCGGTGGTTGTCATAAATATAACGGTACTTCTAATAATAATATTATGGCACATTAATATGCTGACAGTCTGACGTTACCCAATACGGAATGCGTATTAGATATACCCCTTCTTTCTTGCCTACGACTCAAACTCAGATCGTAATGAGCCATATTATTATTAAAATGTTCCCCATCCAGTGTATAGGATATTCCATACTCGTCTGATTCGATATCGTTGTTGTCCCAAGACCAGTTGGGGGGAGCTAGGTCTAAGGACTGATTAAAGTATTCATCGAATTGACAACATTTTCTAAAAAATAAATGAAACCTTTCTATAATCGCATCTTTATTATATTCTATATCAGAGAACATACCGTCAGGGTCGCTGTATAGAATATAATTGTAAAGATACGCGTTATAGAAGTGGGTTTTCGATTCATTTTTTATATACGGTCTCACAACGTCCAACAGTTTCATATTATAATAGTGATGTTGAAGGTCGTCCAGTTTGAAAATTTTTGAATACTCCAACCTCAATTCGTATTCGATCTTTACGAGGATGGTATATACTATATGCTCCCAATTTTGTAGAAAAACTTTCTTTAAATAACCGCCCTCCTTCAATTTAGAATTTATATATTTGAAATAGTGTTCTTGATTTTCGGATGAGTTAATGTGTTTGTAATTAATATATCTGTTTTGAAATTTATATTTATGACAGAATGAACATCTATCAAACAGTTCGCATCTTTTCAATTTATAATACCCGGTTAGTAGTTTTCTAAATGTGTCTAAATCTTGGCATTCGCCGGATCTTATAAACTGAAAGATTTCACTTGTTTGATTGATATTCATAAAGTTGTTACTAATTATACCTAGAACACTAAATATTACATATCTTAAAACTAGAAAAATTAAATCTAAATATATACATCCACTAATTACAATGTCCAACTTACGTCTATGCACTTTTAGTCCTCCTCTACAACACCCTAAATAACTCACATCTATTTCGCTATACATGCTTAACGATTTCACACTAACCTGGGGTAAACTAACGAGAGTGTCTTTTATAAAGATGTTTAGTCATGCCTTGTGATTTGCTTTTAGGACGTGGTTTTTTTTTTTAAAGTGACCAGTACAGGATGCGGTATGTGTCTTTACGGAAACTCTTTTTCTGTTTGTTTGCGGTAGGTGGTTTCTAAGAGCAGATGTTATCAGCCTGGTGATTTTGTCACTGGATGTGTGTATCGACGGATGTCCTACCGTTAATTTCCTGGAAACCTTTCCTACCCGGATTTCCTTTTTCAGACATCTATTGTCGTTCAGAGTTGGTGGTTGAGTGAATTGTCGATTCCAATAGGTTTTCGTTGTAGCGTATTCTATACACCATGTTCAGACCAAGTAATGATGAGTGGCTCATGATCGACAACTGTTTGGATAACCTGATGTCAGCAGTTAGGAGGTCGGTGTTGTATTCTTTGTCTTTATATTATTATACATTAATTTATATCATCTGTTATTGTTGCTATATTGTTTCGTTCTTGTTTTTTAGCGATATTCAGCAGCAACTGCGGGATAAATATGCCGGAGGTGCAATAGAGGTGGGCCTAGCTTTTCAGCTCGTTATACCTGCTGTTGGAACGTCGTACAGGAGTAAAGGGAGACGTTTTTTTGTTGTACCTGTACAACTACCGGCTGCGCCTATGACCTCCTCCCAGTCTTCCGAACCTACCTCGTCGTCCTCTGCTACATCTTCCCAGCCCTGTGCAGATGATATAGAGATGCTGGTCGATACCTCGTCGTCCTCTGCAACATCATCCCTGCCTGATGCAGATGATATAGAGATGCTGGTCGATACCTCGTCGTCCTCTGCTACATCATCCCTGCCTGATGCAGATGATATAGAGATGCTCCCTTGTGACTTAGGCCCTATAGATTTATCGGACATACAGACAGAATCTCTAATGGATATTGATGTTTTAGACGATTTATTGATGTATTTAGGGTAGTGCAAGTGATTAAAGTGTGGTTTGTATGTGAATCAGGTGTTTTGTTTTCACTACATTGGATCTTCTTTGGTGAGTTGATATTTTCATGACAATATTTCATACACTGATAGCGTTTCTAGTTATTCGCCTCTAAAAGGTGGGCCATACTAGATAACTCTATATGTTTTTAGTTAATCTGTAGCGCGGGGCGCTAGCTAGTCATGGATCATAGCCCACTGTTTTGTTTAGCAATCAACCTGTGGCCCTCGTTACCTGGGTTATACCGTTCAGGGTGGGCCCTGGGATAATTCGAGCGTTGATATTTCATATATTAATCAATTATATCTCACGATATCCCCCACGTTGGTAGCCACCTCAGGGGCGGATCCTGAGGCTGTCCGAGGGGTAGGTTGTTACGTCATAGGCTTGCCTGATTAGGTTTTTTTCCAATAACCACCTCTAGACGTAGTCAATTAGGCCCCGGTTCCATGCTCAAGGTCATTCAGAGCCGCCTTTCGTCCATAACATCCCCCAGGGATGCTCCTGTTCGTTGCTGACATCGCACAATCTACTAGGGGTAGGTTAGATACATTTTGGCTGGCTTAGGTTAGTCGATTATACACCCCATAGTCTATGATCAACGCCAATCATAGGCCCCTTCGTCCATGGGGTGGTCCTGAACGTAGCTAAGGTCGCCCTTGTTATTAGGAGTATGTTGGGTTAGATACAATTTGGCTAGCGGGGTTTTCCAATAACTACATCTAGACGTAGCCAAAAGGGCACCATTGTCTATGATCAGGGTCTTTCAGGGCTGCTTTAGTCCATGACAACCCCCGGGGATGGTCCTAAACGTACCGGAGATGTCCCACAACACTTAGGTTAGGTTAGGTTAGATCCATTTTGGCTAGCTTGGGTCGGTGGGTTGGAATTAGTTTTTTCCATTTACCGCCCCTCTAGGCATGGTCAAAACCACCCTTAGGGGTTGGATGAGGGTCGGCGTCAAGCCTCTGCATCATCCAAAACCACCCCTATAGTCCTAGGTTACGTAGCGGCCGAGTTAGGTTAAAATAAAATTTTTTTCGAAAAACTACCTCCTACCCCTCTAGACGCGGTCGAAACCACCCCCGGGTCTGGGATCAGGTGCGCGATGACCTCCTGCATCATCCAAAACTACCCCTATAGTCCTAAGTTACGTAGCGGCCGAGTTAGGGGTAGTTGTGCTAGGGTAGGGATAGTACTACTATTCTGGTTTCAGTTTGACACAATATATTAGATGTTTACAAGCTTAACTATTTATATCAATCCATATATATTGGAATGTGTGAATAAGTTATTTTACGCTTTTAATAAGAAAAATCTGTTGCTTTTTCCCTGCTTATTTCTTTTAGTGGGATTGAGTTAAACGTTAGATTTCTATCGTGGATTGCTCTTTTAGTAATAAAAGTGTAAACATAGAAGTTTCACCTTAATAGGAACCCATATTCAAGGCTGTATTTAGCAGGATGAGCAGCGGATTGTTTTCAAACTCATCGAGTAAACAAGATTTATTATTTTCAATTTCAGGACATAACAGATTTATATTGCGTCGGTATGTGGTCCACATAATTGGTTAAAGTTAAATATGACGCAAATATTAAACACATTAATCTAATTGTAATGCAAGCTGTTAGGGGTAATATGCGAGAATATTAATTTTGTAGGCCTTCGAACTTAATGTATCATTAACCGGTAAAACATATTAGGAAATAAGGAGTATTTCTTCTCTGAAGCCCAGGTGTAACATGGTTTCAAATGTGTAGCCTTTTGTTAGCTACGAGAATATTGTAATCTTCTAAGAGTAGTATACTAAGGAAAATATGTGTTTACAAGGAGCAGAATTTTAAAGCTATCAGGTATTTTCAAAAAATTAATTTGACTCATGTTTTGTTGTATGGCAACCACGATATTTGCATAAAAACAAGATCGTGTCTTCTCCCTCAGGAAGAAAAAGATAACGCGTCGATTGCTTTGAATTTCCTTTATGACAGTGTAATTTAGTTTTATGCTTCGATGTAATACCACGGACCGCCTGATGGTTCAAGCTTTTGTAGCCTATCAATAAATCAGACGTCGTTGTATAAAGTACTGAAAGATTTAAATTATGGTAAATTATGCAGGCAATCATTTATCTGCAACCTACATTAGTAAACATTTTGCTTGGATATAAGTTAAAGTGTTTATATTTTAAAGTACATCTCACGTTTTTTTTCAAAATAATATTTATAATCATACATCTACTTATAACGTACCTATGCAAATTAGTATATAAATAGTATATATATATATATATATATATATATACATAATATAATGGTGAATTTTTAATTGTTTTATTTATTAAAAATAAATTTTAAAACGTTTATAAGGTTTGTTTTAATATTATCGAAAGTACGAAGAATGACAGTGCAACACGTAACGTGTAATAGAAATTATATAAGTCTGCTACAAATGACTGAAAATTAAAATAGACATATATATTTTGAAAACTATTTATCATCCTGAGAATATTCCTTATTTTAAAATAGTGGTGGCAATAATAAAGGCAATGTATTTGAGTGCAAAACTACAACAAATTATTATACATATAGACTTTAATTTTTTGAAATATTTGTCGTTGCGGAATGTCGTTTCCTGAGGCGTCGCTATATAAACAGATTACATCCAGTTTGCTCCATTTTAACACCATTCTTGCAGTCATTTCTTTTATCCTACTTCCAGCGTAATAGCCTCTTTATTCAGATGTAGGTTAATAGATGCATAAATATCTAAGTCAGATATCTGAATACATTCTGTTAAATATTTATAAAATATTCACAATAAAAAGTTAACATAAATTAATTGTGTTGGGTTAATTTAACACAGTTGAGTACTTCTGTTTTATTTTACATTAACTACCAGTATAAACACACACACACTCACACACACACACACACACACAAACACACACACACACACACAAACACACACATATATATATATATATATATATATGTACATTTAAAAATGTGATGTGTGTGTGTGTGTGCTAAGTAATTTATTTTGATTGTGCTTTAGTTAATATTAATTGCAAGACTAGTTGTAACATTAATAATTTAGACCCCAAATCATAGTAATATCAATATCACCTTATTCACTTAACGTCTTAACGTATGACGTAGCACAATCACTTAGTACAGGAACTTTTTAGACAAGAGGAGCAAACTCCTAACTGAGCAGGAATGTTGTTCCTGGTGCTAAAAAATTTACACGGTTTATTGATATAAAGTAATCACTAATATTACTTCAAGGAATATTGAAATAGGCAAATTATAAGATATAAGCTACTAATAATATTATGTCATGAATTACACAAATTTATAAAATGCAGAAATCTATATACTGAATTTAATATTATTATATTTCATGAGTTGGTATTTATTGAAATGTAAATATTGCGTAACCAATTTCGGCAGCACGTAGTTACTTTTGATATTGTGTGTTCTGCGAGTTCTAACTAATTTCTTCTTCTTTGACTCAGGCACTGATAGTACCGTATGCTTCCCTAAAAGCGACAACCTAGTAACCGCAAAAATACCTTATTGATAATTATCTCTTTGTATATAAGTATAAATATGCTAACATGCCATAAAATTGAAATATATATATAACGAGATCAACGAAAATCTGAGAGAATTTTATTATACACAACAAAATTTTTAATTCGGTTTTCTGCCAATAAAGTTGAAATTATGTCAAACTTCCTCCTTTACACTTACGCTAATTTTTTTATTTCATCCCAATTTTTGTCAATTTTGGGGGATATGAATATAATATATATAAGTTACGTGTTTTATTAAGCTTGAAAGGTTTTTAAAAATAATTTTATTTTTATAAACCTTTGTTAATTAGGAAACATTTAATTTTGAAAACATTTTGTTACACTAATTAGGCTTAACAAATATTCAACTGATATACATTCAGTTGGAGAGGAGTCGACTGTTCTCTTCAAGAGTTTACTACACACTAAAACTAAAGCTGGTTTTCCAGCTCGCAATAAAAAGTCGGCGTAAGCAGGAATCTAAAGTAAACATTAAATAGAGTTGTGTTTACATTATTCATTCACATCACTTATATATATATATATATATATATATATATATAATTAAATGAACTGACAATAAACTGACAAAATCTTACAATCCATTGCATATTTTATTAATGAATATGTTGAAAATAGTTTTTAAAAAATATTTCAAAGGGAGGAAGGATTTTATTTTATCTTAGCTAATATGACATCTATATAAGTTTGTCGAAATATTTTTTTATTTATATTTACGATTCTTTGTGAATCGAACTTTTTTTTACATCGAGACCATAGAAAACTTAAAGTCAGGCCTCATTTGAATGTTAAACAGTGTGGATAGTATAGAATGAATTAGTTTATTACATTTAGAGGAATACATTTAATTGAAGTAGAAATTCATCTACTTAATGCAAATATTTGTAAATAATTCTGGTGAAATAAAACCTTTGATAATGTACTAAATGTAAAGGTAAGGGATTTAAATGATATATTTGAAAAATTCAATAATTCATACTGAACTCAAAACTATTATTGTATTGAACTACTTATATTTATTCCAATAATATACATTATAATATATTTATTTAATATTTATTATATATATATATGTGTGTATGTGTGTGTGTTTTTAACTTTGCAAACTTTGCAACACTGTTTTCCTGTATTCACTTATCACTTTCACTATATGTAACTAAACAAGTCTCTTACTTGGCATTTATGCGAGTTAACTTTCAAAGATTGGTAGTACCTCCATTATCGAGCATCATTCAAGCTCGATATATATATATATATATATATATATATATATATATATATATATATCACTATCTAGAATAAATATGTATTAATAATGACATTATGACTTAAAAACGTACAACAAATTAATTATAAAAACCTTTGAGTTTACTGTTCCACAACATATACAAAAAAATAAAATGTGTAAATACATATGTTATCAGATAATTTAGCATACATTTAGGCTGATAAAGCCCGAGTTGACCAACTGTCGTTTTATTAGGAATTTCGCTTATGAGCAGAATTAGGTGTGGCAACATATATTGATTACTGTCAGAGTAGTTTAATTGCTATCTAATCTGTGGAACTATTATATTTCCTACTATTAAAATTGTAAAAACATTGGAATATACATTAGTTATACAGGGGAACAATTTACTAAAAAACCTAAAAGCAATATGAGATAGTTAATTGCTGAAAAAATATATTATGAACCACTAATCAATTTGTGATGGAAACATGATATTCATAAATAAACCAATAAGCAGTCAGGACTTGATATCTAGGCCAGTAAGTCATTTTACAAGCATGTTCCGTTATAGACGGAGAAAAGATCTTAGACGATTAATGAATTATTATTTTATAAATGTTTTCGATCAAATTGGAGCAAACCTGAAAACTGTCAAAGTATATTTGTACCCTACGACATAAGAATAAATCAATATTTTCTAAAATGACTTTTCTTCAAAAATAATAGGTATTATATATTAAAACAAAATATTATAACTGATATTAAAAAAATTAGGCTGTGGTGTTTTGCCAATCTGTCGATCTAATATCTAACATTAGACCATTAAGGTAAGAGCCTACTCTCGTTCGAACCTTCTCAGATATATAGGCACTTCATAACTTGTTGGATAGCCTAGGATGTTTATTCGTGTGTAATATACACTACCAGGCTTTCCATAGGAAATAGTAACTTCAACAATATTGTAATCAAAACACTAAACCATGATGAATAGGATGAAGTAACGCTATCCTCTTATCCAGTATTCTCAATTCGAGTATAGTTTGTAGAAACAATAATGCCTATGCAAGTGCTTGCACATTTGGCTCACTACCAGATGCTGAACAGATTCTACCACAACTTTCTTTCTTTTTGTTTCTCAATACACATCCATTACGAAACCCTTGAAATAGGAGTTGTTTTTAATATTCAAGTAAAAATTACTAAAAGAAAAATGTTACTAGAGAAAAAGTTTTATAACCAACAAAAAAAATCAAACCAATTTTATAGCACAAAATAAAAAATAGTTAGAAAATCGTTATGATTATAAACGAAATAATTGTAACGCATTATTATTAAATACTGTTTACGATAGTAAAATTACTGTGATTTTATTAAAGTGATTTATCAAATTACACAACGTTTCCAAGAACATTAACTCCAATATCATCTTAAAAATTATATTTTTGAGATGGAACGTAGGGTTTATATTTAGAGCATAAAATGATCCCTCCTACTCCTTGAATAACATAAATATATCTTTCAAAATATTCTAGCCACATTGACAATTAGGGTAAGATTTGGATCGAAAATCGCTGAACGCAAAAACATAGATGGTTTTCTTCTATGTATTACCATAATGACCATTCCGTTAACTTAGTACTGAGAGGAACAATAAATATCCGAGAATTTTTTTTTTTTTTGTTAGGGATGAAAGCTCTAACGAATGCCTCCTACTTGATATAATACATTCTTAAAGCTTGAAGTTTTATGTAATTGACGCGGAAGTGTTTATTTCGACACATTATAACCTATATTTCTACAAAATAATTAAAAATCAATAGCAACAAAAATCTTGTTATTTTAATATATACCTGTGTACTCACTACCTATAAAACTTTATTGTATTTTATTTTATAGTCTAAAGTTTTATTCTAGGACCAAGTTGATTTTCATTTCAATAAGGAATTTCTATGTTACAAAAAACTGTGTTTTGCAAATATTATATTTTGTTATCAATTATCTTAAAAGTGACATTGTGTTCGCAATATATGAAGGAAATGTAATTTGTGCAAATTACCAAACCGTTGAAAATACAGTCCTTTGTAAACTGAGTCACACTTCTTGTGTACAACTAGTTCCTATACTCAAGTTCTCCCATTGTAAAAAACGATATATTATCAGTTCTTTTCTTCGTTTTCTGTTTTTGAAACTAGTAAACTTTTATGATTGGTAACCGTGAGTAATTTTCATTCAATATAACAATATTTTAGAATACACAATTTCATTTCTTATAAAGGACTTAGCACTTCGAATTTAATTCTTTAAAATTTACATTTTTTTTTTAAATAAAGGAGCTTCTAAAACGTATGTAGTTTTTCATTACTAAAATTAAATAATTAAAATATGAAGCACTGATAAAATATTAGGAAATGCAGTAATGCTTTCTAGTCTGCTTGAAGTCTAAATACAATTACCATATTATGCTTTATGATAATATCAATTATAGGAATAAGATTTAATCCCTAAGTAGTGGCGTTTATAAGTACTAATTAATTATAAATGACACCATATTAGATGTTATCTTCACCTCTTCTAATTGTTGTAATTAACCAGCTTATATAATTACTCTGATTCCTCTCGTATATAGAATAAAAACCCTGAAGAGTAAACCCTATAACAAAATGCTTCCAAAATTCAATAGGGGCAAAAAACAATATCTTTGTTTGAACTTAAAAATTTCTCCGATTCAACATCCAAATATATTGTCAATGAATCAACTGAACAGTTTAGAGTATATAAGGAGTAAATTAATGTATGGAAATGTACAAAACAAGTATTTATTTTTCAACCCGTTTTTACGACGTCTTAAACATACAATGTAACAGAAATTGAAATTTAACATAGCCGCCTTACAGATGTCGGTTTTGGAGCCTTTGTTCCATCTTTATATTTTTAATGAGATTATGCTGGTCGATAAACATAATAAAATTCGTAGCGATATAGAAAGGGGATAATCATATATTTCTTCGTCATCGTTTCGTGTTGAGTTTATGGTAGTATATTGTAAACCTATGTATGTACCTTTTATTCGTATAATTATTATCTTCCACATCGGATATCGCTTCGAAACATGTAGAAAGCTTGAGAGAATGTTTCACTGCGTTTAATAACTTATTATTATAACTTTTACAACGTGTATGGAATCCTGACTCACATTACGTCTGGTTATCAGAGGTGTATTGTGCATTGATATGGTTATGCTAATTTCATTAGTTTTGTAAATTAGATTACAATACATTTCTAAATAAACCAATTATCAAAGTACCAAATAGACAAATAAATAAATTACATTACAAAGTATGACTGTAAAGCCATGGAACGTACGAGAGTGGTAGGGTATTTCGATCGTTAGTAGGCTACTAACTAGAAATTAATTACACACAGAATTGATATTATAATGTAAAAACGCTTTATGCACTATACTAATAGTGATCAATTCCCTAAGTGTAATAGTACTAACTTGTGGCTTTAACTCAAACGATATTAAGCAAAGAGAATTATAGTCAGCTATAACTAAAAATGAATAATCTTAGGGTCACATTTCAAAACAATTACAAAACCTTTATCGGCATTAAAACTAAAAATTTCAAAACAATTACAAAACCTTTATCGGCATTAACACTAACACAGTTAGCATCATTAGAAGGTTAAAACTAAAATCAGTTGAAATTTAATCTTCACCAATAGCCTATTTTGTTATACCTGCACAAAATATTCTCTTTTATGCAAATTTATTACTTACATATCGTTATTATAAAACCGTAATTTCCGTATGTTACTAACAGATATTTTAAGTAATAGCATTTTGATAATTTAAAATAAATATGGTACTAATATTTAAAATAAAATCTCTTAACTACAAACAATATTTTATTGCATTGTAATGTATATTTCGATAGCATAGCAGCCACCTTTAGAGGAAATTATTACTTTAACAAGAAATGTATTTGAGAAAGATTTAAGCGATTGTTTTAATAATTTCCTCTGAAGATGAATTGCTTTGCTATCGAAACGTAGATTGGCATTGAAATGAAAACCTTTTTTTTGTAGGGGGTATGATTTCATATGTTAAAAAATTAAACTACCGATGATCCCGGTTCCTAACATAATAGAAAGAAATACATTTATTAGTTAAAAAGAATTCTAGTTTGTTCAAATATTCAAATCTTTAAAAAATATCGATTTAGTCGAGGTATAGTTGTCTACTATAAAACAAAATAACTTTTACCAATTTTCTACTTCATGTTATACATTTTCACTTTAAACGTAAGCATTAAAAATGAACTACCTCGACCTAAAAAAAATATCTGGAAATCATCTTACGGTTAGTAAGGCTTAAAAAGCCTCTGTTTGAAGCAATTCTTAAATTCATAAACCGTGTCATTGGTAGTTACAGTTTCCTTAACGTTTTTCTGCAAACCCTTGATTCGTTTTAAAGGTTTACATTAGAATACTTCTTAGTTTAGTGTAAAATAAGGATATTAAATTTGTTTCTAAAATCTTTAAAGTAATATTTGTTTACATTTTGTTCTTAAATTAGCACGTATATGTTATTCTTAGTTTGTTTATCCATTTATGCCTTAAAAACTTATAAACATACATACTACATAGGTTCAGCTAAATGATATTTTAAGGGCATAATGATTTGTATAGATATTATAAAAAACTAATATTTCTAATGATGATTTACTGGAATGCATATCGGATACATATCCATCCATGACAAAACAAAATCCTGTTGAATATATGAAAACCCATATATAATCATAAATAAATCCATTTCAATTAAAATTTCGGAAAACGTGAATAAATCATAATGTTAATAAAATTGAGCGGTTTAAAATTTTACCCGTATTTGGCAATCAAATATCTAGATTTTTCCTCAAATGATTCGTTTGTGTAGCTTTTGTATATAGTTACGAAAATATTATAACAATTGTCTTTCTTTTATTGTTTTTTCATAAAATTAGAAAAAAGATTCTCCTGTTTATCAAAATTGTACTAGTGAAATGAAGTAAATATAGGCCTACGTGTAGGTGAATAATATTAGGATTTATTGTTTAAAAACCTATTTATTGTTTATTTCATCCTATATGTTTTTTTCTTTCTTAGATGTAACATATATACCTTTCCTAGAAAAGTCTTCATTGAAAGTTAGTTATGTAATTCTTTTACTGTCAGGAGGTACATAAATTTCGACTACATTCAACAGGTCCACAGATATACTATTTATCTTAATGTTAGGTATTAACTAGTGTTGTGATAGTTATCATAACGTGTAATGCACATTAGTTGTAGAAGTACTAGCAGTTATATTATTTATGTCATAAAAATAGACGGAGATATTCTTGCAGTTCATTTTTAAATATAAAATTTTGAAGGGAAGATATTTAGTGAATTAACAAACGAACAATTAATAATTAGAATTTATAAATAAATCATAGGTAATAAAATAAACATAATTTAGGAATAGATATTTACTCAGATTAAGATATTAGGCCTTACATTTTACATATACAATACTGATGTTTTAATAGATAAAGTGGTAATATATTTATAGCGATAAGAGTAATGTGTAGTAAGTAATAATTTACGTGAGTTAAATGTGGCGAGCTAACATCCTAATGGATGTCCAGAGCATGGTCCAGAGGACCTGGACTAAAAAAAATAAATTCTTTATTATTTTAGGCAAACGGAAAGATTTGGATTATCTTTGTGAATTACTTAAACATTTTCATTATATCCTTACTTAACTCATAATCTAGTTTTCATTGCACTCCTATTCACGATAGAAATTTCTTAATAAGGTTATCTGTTAGTTTATGAAAGTAGAAGTAGCTTTTGCATATAGAATTATAGGAATAAAAGCCCTCAAGAGTCCAGATAAAGTAGTGAAAAATGGTTATTAGTAATTATAAATGTATTTTTAATGTATTTTTGTAAATAACTATATATTCCTTGAATAATTGTGAAATTTTACAAACATAGTTTGTTAATCACAATTTATTGGTATATAAATAAGTATATATTATTACTCAACAAAAAAGGCATATATATATATATATATATATATATATATATATATATATATATATATATATATTATAAAATTACTATTAATGAATTTTTTATATCTATAGTTTTGTCAATAAACGAACAGTTTTGATATTTTTTTTTGTGTGACCAAGGAGTTGAATGGGGTTTCATATTACTTACAAAATTGGGTTTAGGTCATATTTGGTGAAATGGAATTACGTTATCTGCATGCAAACAGCAATCTCCTCCCTAAGGAAGCGGTTGGTAACGCATGAGGGTAGATATACTTACTTCACGATTGGGTAATTTTGTGTCAGGCTTTCCTAAGTTCGCCTACTGATGCTTTTTTCAGTTCAGTTTGCTACTCTTCACATATTGTTCCACACTTTAGACGATATTTTTGTATATATATGCTCAAACATTTTTAACGAAGTACGTTACAAGGGATGTTAAAGTTATACGAATCACATTGTTCTTGACCGAGATATATAAAGATTTTAGTTGAGTTTGGGAGGTGTCCAGGTCTTGGTGCTGTCTCAGGATTTTATGTTGCCGTACTGGACTCACATTACCACTTAATACACAGTTCTCTATCTGTAACGATCTTCACAATCTATTTAGCTTGAAGAGCTTTTATTTAAACCTCTCTCAATACATCCCAATAATAATATAGAAAACCGATTATGTTATAAATCCTTCTTTTAATATATGATTCCTATTGCACTTTCAAATTTTCTTTACGAGCACTCGAAACACGTCTATACTCTCACCCATACGATAACTTAGTCCCGTTTCTCCTTAATGTTATTATTTTTGATATCAGATGCTCTATTTCACTCATGGTATTTCAGCTAATCAGCGTCTTTTTTAAATTTTTTTACGAGTGTAACTTTTCGCTAACAGTTTTTGCTGTTTGAAAATTGACGTTTATTATATAGCTAAACCGTAATTTAACGATACTTTTGTCATTGACAAATGTTAGAACCTATTTAAAGTCTTGTTCACTACAATAGTTCAAAATCTGAAAATAATAATCCATTCAATTTCCCTCAATATTCACTAAACTACTGATTTATAACTCTTTCTAGCTCTCTTTCTCGGATTATGCTCTCTTTGTTAGCTTCTGTGTTAAAATGTTTAGTATAGCATAGCTAAACAATATTGAATAGTTTGTTTTTAATATGGATCTTATAATTTATAAAATCTATTCTTTTGTATGTAAAATTATTTTACACATTTTTAGTTTATACTTACTTCATACGGTACAAATAGTTTTGACCGTATACAGTTTTGAGAAACTTTTATAGAAAACATTTATAATATAATAACTCATCAATCTTATATTCGTACAAGATCTTTCTATGTATATAACGAAATATGATGATAATACAAACATGTGGAGCTTGACCTACTGGTTTAGATAGCAAGTCCTGACGACTTAGTGGTTGATTTATGAACGTCATGCTTCCATTACAATGGAGTTGTATAATTTACTCTGATAGATTTTTTTATTGTTTCATAACATGTTGTTTAGAAAACTTCTATTTCATAATCCTTTTTGTATTTATAGTAAATAATTTTACAAAATAATTATTGTTAATCGCAATTTTTTTGACGTTCAAGTGTTAGAAAATCAGAAAACTTTGCAGATTCACATTTAATACGTTCACTCCAACTTATTAATTTTATATTCTGAAACACAAGAAGTTACAATAACTCATTTAATTACAAGAAGCTACACTCAGAAATACCTTTTGAATTATCTCACTTTCTTTCATTTTGAATACACAAGCTATCTGCAATATAAGTGGAAATTTGAAAAAGTAATTTTTCAAGAATATTTTGTTTTTATAGAGTATTTACATGAACATGAAATAGCGGAAAATATTGCGAAAAACCACATCTTTTACGATCTCAAATTATTAGTGAAATGATTTAGAAGAATCCTACATTTCCTCCATTACCTTTAATTTAATATAATCAGTAATTCCATAGTACCACCGTTTAACAAACCAAAACTAAACAGCACGTATAAACAGTAATATAACCATGTGAGACTGAGATAATGGAGTTCATAACGTTCCCTGACGGTAGGAAACACAATCGTTTGGTATCTAAACGCAATTATAAAAACGTATAATAAAAACGCAGATGTGAACATTTCCTAAAGTAAAAACTAATTTGGGTTAAACCAGTTCTAGTAAGCTATTAAGTGTATTGACATTCTTTACAGAACTCTATATTCCCATTTAATACGACAACTTGTGAGTAGCTTAAAAACACGGTGAGCATTAAACCCCTGCTAGGCAATATTAAGCAATATTGTGGTTAAATTAGAAAGTGATTAATTTAAACCTCTTTTATGAAATACAATATTTATTTAGTTTTAGCATAAATAATTCTTTTCCACCTGTATTGAACCAGTATTACACCAGATACACCCCAAACTATTAGCCTACCAGTATGAATGTTACATTACGCTAGTAGTCTTTTAGTTAATATTTGAAATGCAAACTCATTGTTTCTGGTACCGAAATCCTATGTGTTTCCTGACAGTTCACGTGTTTGGTAGCTAATAAAAGATGGTGGTTATTAGTTGATGAATCATTGTTGGAGTTGTACTTATTGAATTAAGTTGTATACTTAAACGTGATTTGTCTTTATTAAAGCACAATAAATCCTAAAATAGATAGTATATTACATATTGTAAACAGGCTGACCCAGTAGATGTTAAATAATTTAACTCGATATTGAGAACAAAACGGTAGAACTGTTTTAAAGGACAAGGGTTGACTGTATAAATTGAAATTACCAAATATATAAAGAGATGTAAGGCACAGCACGTTATACCACGGATTTTCGACTAAAGTATTCTGCCTGTACACAATGATACTCACAATAATGAAATATATAGAGGCATTTAAAAAACTAACTGCAATGGTGCAAAGAATGACAAAAATCAATAAAAGAGGCTAAATAATAGGAGATATAATGCAGAATTGTGTATTAAAGTATATGTACGTTCGATGGTAAATATAGTAGGCACATGGAGATAATATAGATACTTATCAGACTGAAGGTTAGGTAAATATAAACAGTAGAATATTTGTAAAAATTGGAAGACGGGAAAAGATATATGGAAGACATAGATGCACAAAGAACCGTGATGAATATATCTATGTGAGAAAATGATAGGTGTTGTTTCAAAATTGGCTAAATTAGGAATGCAATTTTAAAAGAAATAAAATAAATAAATAATAATTAGTAAAATAATTTCTTTTTAGTTATATTTTTTACAAATTTAATTGGAAACATTTAAAAACATATTATTCTAAAATGTATACTTAGAACTTTATGATAAAATAATGGATTTTGTAGACTATGATCATACATTTTACCTGATAAATGGAACTGTAATATTTCATGAAATGTAAATTTTATTTTCGTTCCCTCTTTATGTATTGGACAAGCATAATTTTACATTCATATTTACTAATTGTTTATGAGCTGTTACAAGTCCACATTATTCACCTTGCCATTAAATGAAACAGACCTTTGTTTTAAAATACATGAATCCTTATTAGCAGTGTACTTCATGTTCATAATATCCTCTTTACGTTTAATAAACCAATGACAAATAAAGAAATTTATTTATAATTTAAAAATGTTCTTTATTAATAATCGCAATTATATAAATACAAAACTAAATTATAATCAAGTTAGAAACTCTACTAAAATTATATGTTTTGATATTTGTCTGATAAATACCAGGTTAAATGGTCTATATATCCTAATTGTAATACTTTGCCAATTATTGTTTAGTGAGGTATTTAATTATATAAATTTAAAACTATAATATTATAGCTATTTATTATAAGCCATTTTTATTAATTTAATTTCTGTTTGTATTTTACCTAAGATTTTGCTTAATATCATTGTAGAATCTCTGTTAGCAACTAACCTATTAGGAAAAACCTAGCTGTTTTATCTCTAATATAAGGTAACGGGCAAACAAAATGTAAACGAAATTTAAAAACACAAATATCACTTAAATATTAAATAAAGTTAGAACTCATTCAATAAATTATGTTTTACCCTTGAGACACGTATGTTGATCCATATATTACCATTAATTAATATTTTAGTAATAACTATTTGTGTGACTTTTTGCAGGTAAATTTATCTTATTGTAAATTTGTCTTCTTTTCCGTTAACAGCAATATATTACGGATTTTGTAGTTGGAGTTCTGCTGACCCTTGGACAGAATCTTTTAAGCCCTCGGTGTAATCCTCTTATATTAACCCCATATAAACCCTAAAGCTAATGCTAAGTTGTGTGACCCATACCATGTTTGTGTACAGAAAACCGCAATGAAGACATTTTTCGAAATTTGTTACGTTTTTATTTACTGTAATGTAGCTGTGAAAATGAAGTTCCTTTAAATTAGGCTTTTACTTTGGTGTACAAAAATTAGGCTAGTGCTAAGTTATATAGCCCATACCATGCGTGTGTAAAGAAAATCATAATAAAGAAAATGTTAAAAACTTGCTAGTTTTTTATATTCACTGTAAATTAGGTCTGATAATAAATATCCTTAACATCAGGCTTTTACTTTCGTTTGAAAAACTTAAGTTGAACCTTTGGATGTCATTATTATTGGTATTTAACTAATTAGTTACCCTCTAAGTAATTACCAACTAACCTAAAGTATAAAACCCAAAAACATAATCAGGTTTGAACAATTAAAATAAAAATAATCATTATAATAATAAATATTATAAAAATGTAAAGACAGATACAGTTTGTATGTCATTTCAAGTTCAAAATAGCGTACATTGTGTTATATCTGTCGGTATTGGTGTATCATGTAACTGTCCACGAGCTGTTATACACCGTTGGAAAAAAGATTACATTTTATTATTGATAATAACTAAACGATTCCCTCTTGAAAGGATTTTTGGTTTGCAAATTACTTTTAAAGATTTTAAAAAATAATAATAATCATTCTAATTAGTGTTTGAAATTATTGTTAAAATCTGTAAAAAACACAAATGCTTATACAGAAACCTACAGAAAAATATGCCCCTTCAATATAGGATGTAATGTTTGTTCCAACTCATATGCTGCTCATATGAATAGCAATTTGGAAAAAAACTCATTATTAGTTGGAGTAATGGAACTTAATAAATATTTTA
This sequence comes from Prosapia bicincta, assembly GCA_036971475.1. Classification (NCBI taxonomy): domain Eukaryota; kingdom Metazoa; phylum Arthropoda; class Insecta; order Hemiptera; family Cercopidae; genus Prosapia; species Prosapia bicincta. Next base: position 56,646,590 of record JBAIZL010000002.1, read on the forward strand.
TATATCCTGAATAAAATTATTATAGGGTAATAATAATGTACACAAATAATATAGGGAGAAAATTAACCAGACTAGGAAACCTTAATTATTATTAGGCCATATTAAATCATATAAAATATATCTATACTACAATTTAACAAGAAAAACTTTGTCTTCATAATTTCTAATTTACAGTCCTGGACGTTTTATTCCTCAATGGACTTATTATTCCATAACAGACGTCTTATTCCACAATAGAGTTATGCATGACGTCGACTGAGCCCCAAGGAACAACTGTAAAGTAATTACAGTAAGGACAGGTTGTAAGATAGTGTGGATCAGCTTGGTTAACGAGCATCTTGAGTTAATCCTCAGCAAAGGCTGAACAATAGGTTTAGTCTGGTTAGTGTGGTTTTTAGGTTAGGAAATTTCCGTTTTCTACAGTTGTTGTATTCGAGTTTAAGATGGTTTTTATTTTGTATTTGATGATTCAATTAGTTTTTACTCAACGTTTCAGATCGAATCCTTGCATTTTATTTTCGAAAGTTTTATTATTTACACAAACGCGGTAATACAAATACAAGAAAAAAACATGCACACGAACTTTGTATACGGTTGTACTGTGAAAAATGGTAATTAATTGTAAGGAAAATCTAAATCTCTTCTGAAATATCGATCATGTAAGCAGGTCCAAATGAACCAAATCTTCCCTAAACTACTAAAGTGACCTGTACCAAACATTATTACTAGAGTTTTGTCTGACAGACTATCTTAGAAATACAAAAAAACAACTGATTTACCATATTAAATGTGTCTTTATTGCAGTAATTAAATGCATAAAACGACTTTTAAGGAATATTTAAACTTTTTACAACATATTTGTTAGTTCTCTTGGTACGTGGTGGCTTGATGCTCGCCACAAAAAGCTTTCGAACAGCTCTGAAGAAAATTCATGTCTTGCACTTTTTCGTTTAAGGTCAGAATGGATAGATATTTCGTGTTTGTTGATCAGGAACCGTTTTTCGAACATATATGGAAAGGATACGCGTGATTCCTTGTCACAGACCTATCCCAAGGTTCATGTTTTGGATTCTCGCGTGTCTTAGTGGCTTATATCTCTATCAGAAAGTCAAGTATCAACTTCAGAATTTGTCCTCTACAAAGGTTTTACAAAGACGGGTCTTTGGAAATAAACACTGATGATATACAAATTATGATATACGACATTCAGTATGACCACCGTCTTGTGTTGCGAAATTATTATGTGGTTACACTACTTGTTATGAGCTTCTATTGCCTTCTCATGGCCGTTATAGCTCAGTATAATATCAGGTTTGCTGCTACAGAACGTTCAATTACAATATTCTTTTTGTGGAAATTTGACAGCAGAACTACAGTTGGGTTTTTTTTGTTAAATAAAGCACAACGACTTCTACTCGTTTTAACAAAATATACCCGTAGCCCTACTATCGTATGTTGTTAGAAAACTTATACTAACACACTAATTCCAACATCTCTGTTTATTATTCTTTATTTATTTCTCTATTAAAAAAGACATGATAAAACTTTTTCACAGCAAAAGAGACTAATGAAAACAAATTGCAAGAATTGATATTTCAAATGTTTCCATTAAAGCTTTTAGAAAGTTTCATTACAAGCTAACGCTATATGACATGGAATACTTTATTTCCTAGTATATTAAACTTTTAATATAAAAGAAATACTTTTCATCTCTCATATGAAATATTTTGCACCTAAAGATGGGGTCTGTGTCTTATGTTTCTTTGTGTATCTTCTCTTCTACACCTATGTATTCCATTATCCATGTGAACGTTACATTTAATAATAGATATTTTGATGCAATTTAATATCAAAGAAATAAAAAAAGTGGTGTTGAAGCTTACGTCCATTTTGTTTGGTGAAACCTAATTATTACTTTTACCTTATTTAGTTATTATTGCTATATTAAATAGGTTTCACCGAACCTAATGCACTACAAAATCGAAGGGTTTCACAACGTAAGACAGGCCGCCGTCACAAATACAGGAAGACGGTTCTAAAGGTGAAAAAACACATGGCCTAAAACTTCATCCCAACATCCCAATTATTGCAAAACAACAAACTACATCACCGATATCCCAAGCATCCTGCAAAACCATCACCAAACAAAACTACTTCACCCACAACTTTTATTCCCAACCAAATGGCCTATCTCGGAAAGTCCTATCAGGAGCATCCTAGGCAACATTTTCCTACCACACAAAGAAAACACCAATATACTCTCAAACAACACACACGTACATAACGTCATTTACAGTACGTTGATGATATCATTAAGGGAATTTAAATTTCGAAAGTTAGGGGTCTTAAAATTTCAAGACAATTTTAGATGACAGCCCCGAAGACAGATAAAAAAAATATATAGACGATACTGAAATAAATTCCTTGAGAAATATTTTCTTTTTAAGGAAAAATAGCTGTAGTAGTCAGACGCATGTGACCTTAATCTCGACTTCATTATCATAGTAGAGGTTTGAACGTAAAACACGTCGACTAATTACTACTCAATATTCACCGCGTTATCTATATCTGCTCTACGTGTTCGTCCTAGACGCTACCATGTTTTATGCAAATGATTACACGTTCGTTGCCATCAACTGCTACCATTCTGGATAGATAACGATTTTATATTGAGTAAATGTCTAATATTCGATTACAACGTAATTGTCTTTGTGCAAACGATTCACAAATTGTATTTTAGTCTTATCGATAACATTTTTAAAACAAATATAATAATTAGTAAAGATTCGAGTCCAGATTTTCAATCCTTCCACTCTTTAGGTAGGATACCAATATTACTTTAAAAAAATTAAAATATATATATATATATATATATATATATATATATATATGGACGATTATATATATGAACACAGTTAATGTTAGTCTTAGATATAAAAAAAAACTGTAGTTTGTAGGTGGACCTAATTTTAAACGATTGTAGGAATAATGGCTAGGGGAACGAGAGTCATAAGTGCACTGATATTGGTGAATAGTAGAAATTGTTTATTCATCTTCAATTCGTTAGTAAAATATAACAGAAATAAATATATAACTAGAGCATAGTAAAAACCGCATGTAAAAAAAATTGATTTATATTAGCAGAAAAATATGTTCTTAAGCTTCCTAATAATTGAAAAATAATTTTAAATAGTTAATATGTTATTCTTGATACCGAGCATAAGTCATAAATAAAAATAGCGGAATGATACCAATTTTCTATAAAATAGAGAAACTTCTGAGAATGTTATTTTTTTGTTCTAATACCATTAAACCTATTATTTTAACGTACCTCAAAACAAATTATCAAACATTATTTTTATTTATTTTCATCATTGAATGTTTCTAAAGATATCGATAATGTTTAGGGTAATGTAAAAGAATTATTTATATTCATAATAGCATAGAAGTATGTTTGTAGACATATTTTTGTGGTATTTTAACTTCACCCTGCAGCTCTTTGCCTATTTCGGATTATTTAAAATAATTTAATCTAAAACAACTCAGGACTCACTATGATGAGGTGGCCGCAAACTAAGTCAACCAATCATCCAATTACAAGGCTTTGTAAATTACACTGATGATCCTTTAAACTCAGACGTTTTCCAATGGAGGCATCAAAGACGTTGATTTTAAAGTTGCCCTAATGAAACCATCCCGTTTTCGTATCCACAAACCTTTCCAGACATATCTGTTACAAGATTTACGCGTCTATTGACTGCGTGTGATATAGTAGTTTTAAATTGTCAACCTCAGGCAGTAATTTGCCTTTCAATGAAGAAGCAATGTATTTCGTTGCCATATTGCAACAGTCGTTGTGGAGTCAGCTTACACTTTGTCCAAACAAAAAGCTCGCTGTAGGCTTTTGCTCCATAACTTAATAGATGGTAGCTGGAAGTTTCTAATATCACTAATATGTACTGTCACCTGGTTTCTAACATTATTGATTCTTCCGTAACCCAGTTCACGGATGTGATGTCTGTTATCTACTAGCATATCCAGTAACATTTTCTCTGGATGGCAGAAGAACACATATTTCTGAATTACAAGATTAATTACTTGTTTTAATTTGTCCGGAAAATGTTTTGCTGTTTGAATTACTTTAAGAATGTTCTAGGAGAGTCCTTCACCGTATCATATTTCTTGATATCAAACCAAAATGAAGCATATGCGTATACAATGTACTTTGCAAGTGACTTCAGCTCATTTGTTGGACATTTTTGGATACATAAAGCTTTAGTACGCGATTGCACAGATTAACCGTCGAGAGCTAATTAGGGGACCTGGATCCTTGACAGCAAATTCTTTATAACACAGTCCAGTGTTTACTGATTTCACGATATCTAAAAAATCTGTCTGATCTCTACTGAGTTCAGTTTTTGCAATAGTGATCCCATCTCTAGTTACTATTACATGTATATGACAAGATATTCTCACAGCTAGATAGTTCTTTGCCAATAAGGTAATAGAAAGATGTTGGTCTAGTTGTTGTATCGTATAAGTAATCAAGCAAATGTCTATAAGACAGCTCATAAAGTGGAATGAACAAATAAACCAGTGCAGTGGCACTAAACGTCAATGTTATGAATGACACCACTTTTCCAACCGGTGTTTGTGATTTTCCCGGCCCATTCAAGAGCTTTTACTGCATTTATGTCATAATAAATATTATACATGAAGTCAATAATACAGTTCGCTATACTATTATCGGTTTGTTTGGTTGGTGTAACACGACCGAATTATTTTCTGCAGGATTGCTGATAATGCTAATGTGTTATTCTTTGTTTTGTTCTAAGGTAAACCTCCGTTCCTATTTTGCCTTTGTTCCAGTCTTGTTTCTCTTGCCATTGAAATAAATTACATTAAGACGTTAAAATATTACAAAAGTATGCCTACAACATAGTGTTAGGCCCTTAATTTAAGGATTTATTTGAACTATTTTACATTGCCCTACATATAACTGGTTTTTAAAGAAATTTCAGTGTTTGTGCCACTTCCGCGATCTCAGACTAAAAGAATACAACAATGTCTAAACTTATTTTTGTTTCTTGGCAGGTGTATTATTTTTGGCAGGTGACTACAAGAATAGATAATAAGCTATTAGAAGAAAAAAATAATTTTTCTTTACCTTTCAGCAATTTTTTGAAATTGGTATTTTCATAAACATTCTTTCTTTTATGCCCTATGGCCAATCTCAAGAATAAAACAATATTTTGTAAAATTATGTTCCCCATGATTAGAAAACCGAGGAGTAAGATTTCCAGTATTAGAAATCAATTATTTTTAAAATGGGGTTTTCACTCGATCCGAATAATTGTATCATAAGATAAAATATAGCCATATAAGAAAATAATAGAAATTTTTATAGCTTATATTTGTGGTAACCTCGATGAATCTTCCACCCAAAATAAAGTAGAAATAGTAGCTAATGAAAAAAGTGTATATTAAAATATAGGTTTTTATAATTTATAAGCTGGCACCGGTGAAAAATTTGACATTTTCTTAAATGTTTCCAATATTGTGTTTTCATATTCTCCTCACTGGATGTTAAGCGTCGTTTTAAGGATTTGCAAATTTTAATTCAGGAAATTTTACTCAATGTCGCGAATTTGCAAGCCAAAATTTAACATTGTAAGAAATGTATGCTCTCACTAGATAATACATTTTATTTCAAGTGTTTCAGTTTTTATTTGGGTTTTTTGAAACATATGTAATCTAAATGGGGATAGACATTTATAAATATTCATGTTCATTGGTATTTATTAAGATAAAGGATTAATTGTCAATATATTTCGTACATACATATTTAGCTGGGAGTTTCACACTGTCGGTTTATTCAGGTTAACTAACTTTTAATGAACACCTACGGAGAGCAAAATATCCCTGTATTGAAGTATGGAGATCAAATTATATTACAAAACGTATTGGCGGCATGAGGTTTGATATTATAATAATATTGGTGTGTCACCGGACTTGATTGAATCCTCTGGCGTAGAGGTAATTTGCTATAATCTAGATATTTAACCGAATAAAACTACATATGATTTTAAATATATATTTATATTGTATGATATATTCAACTATAGAGATATGTAATGAATTGTTACGATCCGAACTACATACGTTCGTTTTCCAGAGCAAAAATCAGGGTTTCGTTGTTTCACTAGAATATCATCTAGAATTGTCGCGTTGAACTCATCAACAGTTTAACACCTAATGATGAACCGGTCAGTCAAAGAAGGAGGGGTTTTGATGTGTTGTAGCGTCAGTAACTGACTATGGCGTGGGGTAGTAACATGAGAACCGAGCTTTTGGTAAGGGCTGGTTGTTAGAGCAGTATCTGCAACGCAGGACGTTTTCAGGGTGGAACGGTAAAAATGATTTTATGCTGGCGGTCTGCGTTTATTTTAAACATGTGGACTGACTGACTATTTTTGTGATTTCTTTTTGAACATGTATCAAGACATGTGGTGTACAGATTTTGTGTGACATTACCCAATGTAGGAATATGTATATAAATATTACGTAAAGTATGTATTTACAATTTTATGGATGGTGATCGTAAGACCAAACTTAACTTTCTAACTTAACTAGGCTACAATATACACCTAACCTAACTTAAGCGCCTATTGACGTCAAACCCCACACACCTGATCTAAACAATTACTCCTATTTCTATCATTTCGTTCAACTTTCTGCTGATAAAATCTATCGAAGCACATATCCAAATGTTGTCTAAATTAAATTTATCATCGGATTAGTTAGGACTCCCTAGCTTCTCTGTTTCGACATCTACACGTGTGTGTGTGTATGTGTGTGTGTGTGTTGTGTATGTCTATGTGTGTTTGTGTGTATGTGTGTGTGTGTGAGTGTTTGAGTGTGAGTGTGTGTGTGTTTGTGTGTGTGTGTATGTGTTTGTGTGTATGTGTGTGTGTGAGTGTGTGTGTGTGTGTGTGTGTGTGTGTGTGTGTATGTGTGTGTGTGTGTGTGTGTGTGTGTGTGTGTAGCAATGCGCTGATACACAAGCGTCAAACCTGAATAATATCGCTTTATCTGACCCATATCTCTAAACCTCTGTTTTCTCCAACATAAAAGGTTTCAGAGCGAAGGTTACTGGTTACTTTCTTGTTGCTAAAGCGGAAGACGACTGTTTTCTGTGTGTCTAGTTTCTATTTTAGAAATCAGAACCTTTTTAAAGAAGGTAAATATTGGCGATTTATTCTTATGAGAATACTTAATATTGATACGGTGCTATATTATATCGAGTCATTGTATTTCAAAAGTTACTTTATAATAGTAATGTTAAGGTCGTTGTTAAATAGTAATACTCTTGGCCTTGGGAAACACCTTCCAGTAGGGATGTAACGCAGATGGTCTCAGACGTAACATTTTAGAAGCGGTAGTTGATGAGGGTGGAATAGTGGACTTGGGAGAATAGGTATGATTGTAGTATTTAACCTTTCGTATTTAAACAGTTTCGTTTTGACGCTAAACAACTGCTTGTTATGAACTGCGGATGTAGATAAACAAACATAACACAACAATTAACTTTCTAGTCCCAAATAGTTTAATATGAACTTACAACAATCAAATCTATGAATAGTTAAAGTAGGTACTAACACTAAAACATACGAAATATTTGCATTGCATCTGTTTTTATTATATTTAATAGTTTTCAAACGTAAAGCTACGTATTCAAAGAAGGTCAGAGACGTGCATTATTATTTTCAATTTACCTTTACAAATAGCGGTTTTAGAGACCGTATAAATCTTCCCCTAGTGGAATTTGTGACAGAGATTACTGGCAGCGTGGCCTGACTTATAATATAAACGCGACGTGGAATATCTCAAACTACAGCAAGAGTGTGTCACAAGAAATTTAATCTTTCAAGATTATTATTCCGTGATTTTTACAAGCTTATATATTTGATGTATATATCTTTTCTTTAAATCCATAAATACACGCACATTTATATAAATAATTAACTAAATGAATGTTAAATCTATCGATACCTGTAAACATGAAAATCAAGGTAAAGCTGTACATCTCTATGTACCTAGATGGAATGTAGTCTCATAAATTCCCCTGAGAGTTGTGGTTTTCCTGCACATCCCTGAACAGTTAAGATTTACGTTTATCGAGTGTTTATAGTACGTCTCGGCCTCTCGCTATTTTTTGTAGAAAAGATTTATGATATAGGTCAATTGACGTTACTAAGCCTATTTGGTGTGTTACATTTAAATATAATAACTAAAATTTTTCTGATAAGTTTTACAATATTTAAGGGTCAAGTTATTGTCTCTGAATTTATTTTTGTCGGCTCTAATTCTATCTTCGTTCTTGGTGACGTGCGCTGTCTTCTACATTCTGTTTACGAAAAATTAAAAAATGACTACTACATTAAAAATTTAAAACAAAACCTTTCGTCGCTCTTCGCACTACAGACATGTTTCTGTTCCTACATTTTGGTTAGAAGAGAATTAAAGTATCGTCGCAAGCAGGCGTCCTAGCTACCGCTCATCGGGTATGCGCATATTACTTTAATTTTTTTTTTCAACTCTTCCTACAGATGCCACTACCAACAAGAGATTTGATCTATTTCTAAGAAATCACATTTTTTTTTGATCTGGCTCTATATTGTTACATTTTCGAATACATTCTCGTTCGTTTTCTGAAATTTCCTTTTTTTAATATGTAACACCATCTAAAGTGTGTTACATTATAATAAAATTATATTTCACAATATTTTTCTTTAATTGGACGAAACTATATGTCTTATATACCCATCCCCTGGTTAGTGTTATTGTATTATTAAAAAAATATAATGTTGAGGATTCGAATTTCACTGTGTTAAATATATTTTATAGGAAATACCAAAATATTTGAGTAAAATAAATTGTTCATCGATGGAACAAGAAAGACATATGAGTATACTTGGACAAGTATAATTGTGGGTAGGAATAAGGAAATATAGTTCTATGAAGTGAAATTGTTTATTGAATTGAATTAAATTAAAAAGAAAAATCAACAATTAATTTTAAACGGAAATTTCTGCAACAATTTCTGCTGTCACAGAAGTTTATCGGTAATACTTAATATAGAATTTTACTTTTGTAAGAAAAAATCAGTAATAACCCTCTTCCGGCCTTGAAAGGTTGATATAAATAAAAGAAACTATATTGACACTTTTAAAAAAATAGTATAAGATCATTTACCTGGGATTGATAACCTACGCTCATTTCCAAAACATATTCATTATTTTACTATGGTTATAGTAATATATGTTAACTATGATTATAGTAATATATGTTAACTATGGTTATATTAATATAGTTTTCCTATGGTTATAGTAATATATTTTAACTATGGTTACTATGGCTACTAAGGTTATAGAATTATAGGTATGGGTTAGGCCTCAAATGTGATAAAGCCATTGAGTACAGATACAATTCTTGCAATATATATTATAAATAATTAAGATTAATCTTTCGAAAATTTAGGAAGGATATAATTTGTAATTAAATACAATATTAAATAATTCTTTGAGTTTTTAATTTCCTAACCAATTGGGATCTACCAAAGTATACGCTTTAATTAGCGTCGAGTTGTAGCAACTTAGCACAGACTGTAGCAATCTGTTACCTAACCACTTGGTACCCAAGGCACTAAGAATCTTTAATGCAACCGTACATCGAATCCATAATTGGACGTATAATTGAAATGTATTAAGAGCGGCAACGAATAGTGCATCTGTGAGGATTGACTGTAGAAATGATTGAATTCCTAGTCTCTGAACTGAACAAAAACTCTTAACTTCCCAAACCTACGTACTATGATCTGTGTGGTTTTTATTTTAGCTCTATCGAAGGTAATGGCACTGAGTTACTGTCACAAAAGCGAACTATTACTTTAATCATTTCTTCCAACATAGTTGCAAAATACAATATTAATAACCAATTTGGCAACGCTGTAATCTCAGAGGTAAGAGAAATGATTTCGACTTTTAATTGTCGACACTTGTTTGTAACAAAAGGCAAAAAAAAATAATTTCCCAAACCAAGACAGAACTCTAGTTTCTATTACGGGTCGGAAAAATCTGATTTCAGCAGCCTTGGAATAAAAATATTTTTGTCACCTATTTTTCTATTTTCATACATACATAACTTTGGGGGTTTTGTTGCGATTTTGTTTTATATGTAATTTTCTAAGACACAAAAGATAGTTTAACAATTAGTTAAGTATTTTACTGTATTTCGCAAGACCTAATCAATGATATGGCCATTGCGTTTAGCTCTGCAATGAGTTTTAGGACTGGCGCCACAAAGTTAATGTGGAAGGGAGGCGCTTTGTTTCTATCTAATTAGTCAAACTCTAAGTTAGAGAATATGCTGTTTTTCTTACCTAATGTTTGCCACTTCTCCAAAATTATAATGTAATAAATTATGTATAAGTATTAGGTTATGGATTGAATTAACTTCTACATAGAGCTAAAAACATAGCCAATAGAGGATCAACTCTGTTCCTACAAACGTGGCGGACATAGTTTTGTTAATATAATACTAGGTAGATGGGTTAGAAAATGTATTATTATTTATTTATATAATGCGATACATCCTATTTAATTCAATTCATTAGATTTATTTTATTTGCTTATGAATTAAGAAATTTACCTTATAAACCCTAAGTATAAGAGTTATTAGAATATGATGTAACACTAAAGAAAATGTTAGAACATTAAATTTACATTATTGTTATAGTAGATACAAATCAGTCAATGAAATTTAATTGGTTTTATATAAAATTACATGTTTCGAAGAAATTTAAATATTTTACAGAGAAAAATTCCATGTATAAGTATTAAAACTGTTTTAAAACAATACAGAAAATCTAAACAAAAAAGTAATACATTTTTATTCCAGGTATAAATAGATGTACTCAAGGGTCATTTAAATTTAAATGTAGTCGTGTATCAATAATCCACTTTAGTTGGGCAATACAAGTTATTAAATAATTTATAAATTCGTTAATGGTAATTTTCGTGAATCATATTTCTTCTTGTTCTTTTAAAATATATTTTTTTAATCTATGTAATTGACAGTTTCTATATTGTTAAAACCCTTGTAATAATTCAGAGAAAACCTCATCCTATTGCTGGAGATTTTTAGATTAATTAACTTACTATGACAATGCGTAGAAAAGATTAGAGGCGTTTAGGATCGTTTAAGAATCGTTTAGTTTCGATGAATCAGTCACTGTTACCGAAACGCGACGATTGGAAATTCCATACCTTTATAATTCGAGGTTCTGCGCTTGTGACAGCGATTTGTTCGCTGATTGGGGCGAATTTCGAGCGGTGTGACATATAAGCTAACCGTGTTAACGTATGCAGCCTGCCATGCTACACGTTTGTCTTGTAGCGTAACAAATCCCCCCCCTTGTCTTTCCACTTCATCTAGTAAAGGAATAGGAGAGGTGATAGCAGGTTTTTCGAATGTCACCAATTATTTGTGTGTCTATCGTTTCACACATCATGTTATACGCCTGCAAGGGAATTTAAATTTCTTGCAGAGCTTGCGCTAAAAGAATAAAAAAAAAACAGGACAAATGACTGAGCCTGAAGTGAATTGTATTGATATTTCTAGAATTGTATTGATATTTCTATTTTATATGTTACTGCGAAATTACCCACCAATATTTTCCTTTTTATTTGGGAAATGAAAATCGTATTCGTCAAAACACTTTTACAAACTTTGATATACCGATGTACTAAACCTATGTATTATTCATAGAATAGCATGCTCGAAGTTTTCATTAGTGAAACATATTGACAATCTGAAGAGCAAGAGCCTCGTACACAGTCAACATCCAAAACAACACTGGCCGTCACTGATCTTAATTAAATTTTTGTTTATAAGTTTATATATATATATTTAACACAAATATACACTTTATTTAATAGACGTATTACGTAATTTTAAATAAATAAATAAATAAATATATATATATATATATATATATATATATATATGTATGTATGCATATGTATATTACAAACATCATAATTTTGTAATTTTCTAATAAATTACTTTTTTTATTTATAACTATATGCTTCCTTTAAACCTAAATTTGCCTCTAAATAGCCTACGTGCTTTGATAGATCTTTAAAAACAACATAAATTAGTTGTCTCAATAAAATTTATAACTCATAATATTTAACTTTTAATTTTTCTAATTGTTGTATTCTCCTGTAATTATCAATTTTATAGGAGATTGCATATAAATGATTTAATATGTTTTAGGCATTAGTTAGTTCATGGCTTGAAAGAAGTATGATTCCATTCTCATTCTTTAATACTTGTAATTGTCATCCCTTATTTTTTGTTTTTCTTCCTATTAAGTGTTTGTTATTGTAACAAAATAAATCTGCAGTATGGAAGCTGGAATTTCTTTCTTTCTACACAGTGTTCAAAGTGTAATTCGCAATATATCTATTTTTAAATTTTTCACGATTCTAGAAAAAAGATTCAACTAGTTCGTTTCATTCTGTCCTTTTACTAGAATATGTCTGAGTTTAAAACGGGAGAGGGCTCTTGCGGAGGTTAATTCTGCACAAATACCATTTAAAACTTAAATGGATTTTAATTTTATATTCAGTTGACTTCACAATTAAATACTATATAAATGCATTGTAAACAGTTTTAGTTATCATCATTAGACAATTTTAATATCCCAAACGTCATATTTCTTAAAAGTTTTTGATTCGTTAAAACGTGTAAGCAATGCATACTTTTTCACTGCATTCATTACGGGAGAGATGTGTTGCGGGTTATGTTTCAGTAATAATGAATTTCAACGTATAAACATAAAAAGATATTAATAATGTGTTGGTAGGCCCTGCATATAAAAATATGAAATAATTATAATATTTAGTGAAACAAAGTTTTTTCTAAATTTAAATAAATAACCCTAACATTAGTGGATGAAAAAAATATGGTTTTTATAACACAACAGTTCTAGTGTAAAATAAAACTAGCAGATTCTTACAGTACTTGTTGAAAAAACAATTTCCAAGTTCACTAGTCACCACTAATGTAGCTTGAAAATGACCCACTCTCACAAGAATTATTTTTCTTTTTGCTGTCCTCCCGTTGCCTTCCTGGTTCATTTTACCTCAGCAATTTAAAAAAAAAAAATAAGGGCTCTTGTCTATTGTAAAACTGCACTATAATATTCTCCGGGCCGATGTTTAGCGAAATTTTTTACATAACGTCAACAACAACATTTCAACAAATTGGTCATTTTAAGATTTACGTATTATGTCTTCATTCGTTTCATTCAAAACTAGAAAAAACCTAAAAATATGACAAATATTTGGTACAATTGTGTAATAATCAAAATTGTAAATTAAGGATTTTTTTCTAAAAACAGGTGCTATTTACTTTTTTATCTTGTAGAAAGATTTTAGTAACCGAAGTATAACAACAACAACATATAATTATATCATGAATACATAGCTTATAATAGATACAATAGAAATTTGAAACACACTAAATAAAAATGTAGATATTATTGTCTCTTTAGCGAGAAACGTGAATACAGTTGGAATTTACAGTAGAATTGCATTAAACCTTTTTACATAATTTGGTAGGATTTTTTTGCATTGACACAGCTGTTAGCGGGTGTGATCTTAAGGGTTATAATGTCCTTGTAATTACCTGATTTCGGTAATGACTTTATGTTGAACGGACAATATATAAACCAATGTATCTGTTAACAGTAAATATTTAAGCTTCTGAAAGTAAAATATGGATATGCTACGAGGAAATCCGAACATCAGTAGCTCTGTAACTTTGCACGTGTCTAAGAAAACCCCAAGTGCTATTTAAGGATGCATTCAAAGGCAATGCAAGCAGGCTGGTACTATAATTTCTTAATGTGGAAGTTCTTTTACGAAATCTATAATCCTAGGTAGACTTGCCTAAAATAATCTTGTGTACTTGTATCAAGAATCTAGAACTGTAGAAGGGATTAGGATTGTTGTATTTTCTTCGGATATATACTCGTATGTTAGGTTTTATCACACAGTAGAAACTCTATCGAAGGTAATGCCACTGCGTTACTGTCACAAAAGCGAACTTTTACTTATCTAACATAGCTGCAAAATACAAAATTAATAACCAATCTGGCAACGCTGTAATCTCAGAGATAAGAGAAATGACTTCGACCTTGAATTTGTTGGCGCTTGTTGTAACAATATTATTTATGAAATAAAAAGGCAAAACAATTAGTATCCTAATCCAAGACAGACATCTCGTTTCTATTGCGGGTCGGAAAATTTTGATTTTACCAGTCTCCGAATAAAAATATAATTGTCAACTTTTTTAAATTTTCATACACACATAACATTAGGGGTTCTTTTGCGATTGTATTTTACTTGTAATTTTCTAAGAAACACAATATAGATTTGTAACACTCTTAAAAATAAGGTGTTACATATAAATTCATTTATATATTTGATTTTTATTTAATAATTATATCGTTCCAATATAAATAAAAATTTTTGTTTTATTGGTGCACATTGTGAAGCTAGCATAGATAGTAGCGCCCCTAGCGGGTAAAAATGTAAAATATCGAACGAGATAGTAACTCAGGGTAATTAACTGACATCAACTCATGTGACGTAAGCATGGTCTGATATCGCCTGATCTGATGGACCAATAAAAAAATTCGAAATAATAACCAAGGGTGGGAAATTCCGTTGGCATGCCCTTGCAGAAGCCCCACTTCTCGAGAGGTTCTTGAACAGAACAGACTTAATGGCATTTTCAAACGTAACCTAGAAATTTATAAGCTTCCAGTATTCAAAATGTAAGATGTCAAGGCCGGTACCAATATTTATTAACGCAACAAAAGAAGAAGTCAGAAGCGATTATTTATGTATTCCAAATAAGTGAAGGTTTATATCAATTTGTATAACAGCGCTGTGATTCCAGGAGCGATGTGCAGTGATTAGTGATTCCAAAAGCCATGGGCAATTTTTAATATGTGTTAAAGTGTTTTAAAAAAAAGTAATGTGCACAAACAGGTACGTTTTAGATGATAATAAAGAAAATATATTTTAATGTTAATTAAGTTGAAGAAATTTTAATTGATAAACGGTTAACACATGAACGGTAGTAATTGTCCCGTGAATTTTCATTAATTAGTAATTAACACACATTTTTAATAAAGCCCTGATAAATACTTACCCCAGGAAAAAAGGCTGAACTATTACTGATTCACAATTAGTTGAATATTTTACTGTATTTCGCAAGACCTAATCAATTATGTCCAAGTTTAAGTGGTTGCGTTTAGCTTTGAAATGAGTTTTAGGACTGGCGCCAAAAAGTTAATGATAAAGTGAGGAATTTTGTTTCTATCTAATTTGTCAATTTCTAAGTTAGATAATCAGTTGGTTTTCTTATTTAATGTTTACCACTTCTCATAAACTATTATTTAATAAATTATGTATAAATAATAAGTTATGGATTGAATTTACTTCTACATAGAGCTAAAAACATGGGCAGCAGAGCATCAACCCTATTTTTACAAACGTGGAGGATTTAGTTTTGATAATATAATATTAAGTAATTAGGTTAGAAAATTTGTTATTATTTATTTATATATTACGATGCATCCTATTTAATTGAGTACGTTATAATTTTACTCTATTTGCTTAGTTGTTAGCAGGTCACCAATTATTTGTGTGCCTATCGTTTCACACTTCATGCTATACCCTTGCTAAACCCAATTTATATTCCTTGCAGAGCATTCACTAAAAGAATAAAAAAACAGAACAAATGATTGATCCTGAAGTGTATTGTATTGATATTTCTAGAAAAAACCCGTCTATTGTATATGCTATTGCGAAATAACCCACCGATATTTTCCTTTTTATTTGAGAAATGAAAATCCTATTCGTAAAAACACTTTGACAAACTTTGATATACCTATGTACTAAACCTATGTATTATTCATAGAATAGCATGCTCAATGATTTCATTAGGGAAACATAATGACATTCTGAAGAGCCTCGAACATAGTCAACCCAAAACCACACTGGATGTCACTGACCTTAATTTAATTTGTGGTTATAAGGTTATATAAATAATATTTAACACACATATATATTTTATTAATAAAAGTATTACGTAACTTATTATAAATTTTAATATGATATATATATATATATATATATATATATATATATATATATATATATATATATATATATATATATATGATATTATAAATATCATAGTTTACTAATATTATAGTATTTTTTTATTTATATGTAAATGCTTCCTTTAAACCTAAATTTGCGCCTAAATATCCTACGTGCTTTGAGAAATCTTTAAAAACAACATAAATTAGTTGTATCAACGAAATTCAAAATATTTAACTTTTAATTTTTCTAATTGTTGTATTATCTTGTAATTATCAATTTTATAGTATATTGCATATAAATAATTTAAAATGGTTTAAGCATTGGTTAGTTCATGGCTTGCATTAGTTCCAGCTCTCGTTCTTTAATAATAGTCATCCCTTAGTTTTGTTTTTTTCTTATTAGGTGTTTGTTATTGTAAGAAAATAAATCTACAATATGGAAGCTGGAATTACATTCTTTCTATACAGCGTTCAAAGTCTAATTTGCCCTATATAATTTTGTAAATTTGTCACGATTCAAGAAAAATGATCTAACAAGTTCTATTCTTTCTGCCCTTTCACTAGGATATGTCTGTTTCCACTGAATGTTCTCCTTATCTAAAATTCACTACTATAAATTCATTTCTATGAAATGCACTGCTGTAGAATAGCAAATAGAATCGTGACAAGCAAGCAGGTGACTACGCTGATTCCACTGGGTAAACGTAGATGGATACTTTTATTCCGTTATATTTCTTCTATCGTTTGCAGAACTGTTATAATTTCTACTACCTATGAAGGTGAGTTAAATATTCCACTTAAACTCTATAAGCTACTCGTTCATATCTTTTGAATTAACCGCTCCACCATAGTATTATTCTTTTGCAACACAGATCTGAACTATTTTACTTGTATTTATGCTAAAAACATATTCTGTGCTTAAGCGTTATCAAGCATTTGGAATGCATTTATTAACTATGGCTTCATAAAATAGACAACAAATTATATGACAGAAAGATAATTAGAGTTAGAACTAACCACGTAAATTTCAATTGAGTATTTTGAAAATCTCACCATACAAAAGTTTGTTTAACTAATTTAGTTTCGACGACTATGTCGCCTATTTGAATGGTTGGCTAGTAATACCACTAACAAACCACTATGATAAGCGACATCTTTGACGAAACTAGTTTCGATTATTACTCTCGTGTGCGGTCAGGTTTTGAAGTACACTCATGCAATATTTAGAATGATACTTATCGTATATCTTAATATGAGATTCAGCTACACAGTCAATTGAAATATCGTTAGAAATATGCATCCAGACTTGTAACTTTAAAGTGTTTCTCACTCGAATTCCAGAAACGTTATGGAAAATTCAATTGGTTTAAAGATAAATAAAAAATTTACATGATATGATGTAGAAATACTCTAAAAACCTCGTCTTCTCGTAAAAAGTTTTCTCTTTATTCGATATCCTTTTTTTTTAAATAACGGTGGGGTATCACATTAAAACAATTTAGGAGATCAGTAACTATTTGTATACTACCTAGAGACGAATAGAAAACGTATAGAAACGTATACTTTAAAGCCTGAATTGAATTATTTATTTGTCTTTTCCTCAAGAAGTTAATATTTCCTTACCAAAATTCACCAATATGAAGAGGATATCCAACATTCCAGCATCACATAGAAACGCACGCACACACACACACACACACGCACATTCAGAGAAAAACGAATATATTATTGTTATCATATACATATAATTTTTCTCGTCTGTTCCAAAAAACATTTATTACAGTTCTAACAATCCTTACAAACATTGTTACTTTATTTTTATATTACTAGTATAATTCTAGAAATAGTTTTACAGTGTGATATATGATTTGATATTATCTTATTGAAACTGATTTTACGTATGTAATTAAAAGTTCCATACTCTTGACGATTATCAACTTTTATCACATTACATTCATCTTTTTCATATATATGAGTAGATCAGCCGATACTTGAGCATAACCACCCCTAACTCGGCCTGTACGTAACCTAGGACTATAGGGGTAGTTTTGGATGATGCACCACGTCGTCCCGGCCTTGATGCTAGCCTTGGGGGTGGTTTCGCCCACGTTTAGAGGGGTGGGGGGTAGTTTTTCGAAAAAAATAAATTCCAACACACTGACCTAAGCTAGCCAAAATGGATCCAACATAACCTAACCTACGTGTGGGGGGGTGTCCTCAGCTACGTTCAGGACCATCCCCGGGGGTAGCTCGGGGGGTAGATTCGGGGTGGGGAGTAGTTTTCGATAACATTTTGGAAAAATGTGTCTTGACCGATAGGGTGAGTTTAGAGTGTATTATCGCCTCAGTAGGGGTGGTTTCACCTAGGGGTAGTTTTTAAATAAAATATGAAATTGCCGAAAATCGATCGGTTGGATCAAATGACTGCATATGGTATGGCTAAAGTCTATTATGGACCGTTGTGTGGGCGGGTTCACCTGAGGGCCGATTTCAGATTGTCAAAAATAATCGGGGTCCTAGGTAAAAACCACCCGGGAACCAGGCATTAGTTAAACCCGCCAAGGAGCAGGTAGAGCCAATATTGAGCACGCTCTCGGTTAAAGCCAATTCAAGCCTAGCCACCCAGCAGCTAGACCTTAGGTAAAGCTAACACGGAGCAAGGCCTCAGGTAAAGCCAACCTGGGTAAAGTAACCCTGGAATCAGCCATTAAGTGGGGGATGGTTATCAAATAATATATGAAAATGTCAAAAAATGATAGGTTAGATCAAATGACCAACGATTCAACTAAACGCTAATTTTAATCGACCAACAATTATACACCGAGTTCAATTAGACAACAGTCTATGCGGTGAATCAACCTATCACACTGCAGGGGCTCGATAGATCTACGCAAACGGTCGCTGTAAGACGTGAAGGCTTATGTACCATGTTAAGCCAATATATATATATATATATATATATATATATATATATATATATATATATGATAGCCCACATAATGTGTTAAACAAATACGCATGCAAGCCTACATACATACTATACTAGGCCAACATACATGGGCCTACTATGTCTGTAAACCACAGGCCAAAGCCCCTATGACCTGAGCTATTTTCACCTCTTCTATCAGGTTGATCCTTTCAACCGTATAATATGGGAGGTACTATAGGGTACATCTACCAATGCATAACCTATTAATCCCACGTAAAGATTTAATATATTTGATGACGTATCCGCGTTCGAGCGACTATATGCAGGTATTAGGCCCACCCTAACTAGAGGGGCAAGGGGTTATGTTTGTCAAACTCAAAATTTGTCTATGCTACTAAATTAATAAACAATGCAACAAAGACTTATCGCTTGAGGGAACAGGTTTGGCCTACATAACCGGTAACCGTGTGTTAGGCATGTGCAAACCTGCAAAGATAACACACTATCTTGGAGGTAGACCCACGCAAACCTCAGGCATAGCATCCCTGCAGCGGGGATTTAGCCAACCCAAGGCCGGCCCTTAAGTAAAGTCACCTGGAGAAATGGCTTAAGGTAAAGCTACCTTGGAGCCTGGTCTTAGGTAAAGCCTCTTTGGAGGTAGACTTTAAATAAAGCTACCCAAGAGTCTGGCCAGGATGGTTGCTATATCAATTACAGCCTATCGACCAAGACAAATACCTCCACCAATTCTTAGGTAAAGCTACCCTGGAATAGGGTCATACTGGAGTCACCCAGGAGCTAGGCCTTAGGTATAGCCTCCATGGAGTATGGACTTAGGTAAAGCATGCCCTTAGTTAGAGCCACCTGGAGAAAGGCCTGAGGGGTAAATTTACACTAGAGCAGGGCTTTAAGTGAGGGGTAGTTTCTAATAATATATGAAAGCATCAAAAATGATAGGTTAGATCAAATGACCAAGGTTTCAACTAAACGCTAATTTCAATCCACCAACAAATAAGGTAAGTTCAAATAGACTGTGCGGGGAATCGACCTATCACATTGCAGGGGCTCAGTAAGCCTACGCAACACAACGCATACGGTCGTTGTAAGACGTGCAGGCTTATATACCATGTTAAACCAACAAGCATGACAGCCCTATATACTGTGTTAAACCAACATGCATATAAGCCTACATACATACTATGCTAAGCCGACATACATAGGCCTGCTATGTCGGTAAACCACTGGTCAAAACCTTTATGATCTACGCCTGACACACACATTTACACCTCTTCTATGTAAGGCAAAGCCTACCTTAGGTAAAGCCCTTCTATCAGGTAGAGCCTCCTGCAAGCAACCGTGAAATATGGGGAGTACTATATGGTATAGCTAACAATGCATACCACCATAGCTGTGTAAAGGCGGCCACCAATGCTTAACCTATCACGCCCATGACGGTCAACAAATATTACAATATAAATAAAACAATTTACGCAACCTATATACATACAGTGCTAAGCCAACATTCAGGCATATATACTATGTTGAACCAGCATGCAATATACTCTACATAGCCATATATATACGCTGTTATACCAATATGCAGGTTAACCTATATACATCCTGTATTAGGCAAATATCCCCGTTACCCACATAGGTCTATATAATATGTTAAGCCAGGATGAATGATAGCTTATATAGTGTGTTAAACAAATATGCTTGTAAACCTACATAAATAATATGCTAAGCCTACATACTGTGCTACACAGATATGCGTGTAAACCCACATAAATACTATGCTAACCAACATGGATGCTATCCTACATAGGCTTATATACTATGTTAAGCCTGCATACGTGATTGCCCTATATAGTGTGGTAAATAAATATGCGTGTAAACCTACATAAATACTATGCTCGGCCAACATGCATGCTATCATACTATGTTAGGCCTACATAATGTGTTAAACATATATGTGTGTAAGCCTGCATAGATATTATGCTAAGAAGACATGGGCCTACAAAGTATAACACATTATATCCAGTGCATAGTTTAGCTAATGGTTATCACACACTATCCTACAAGCTGCCCACAAATTACCATATAATACCTGATACATTCATTAACACATAGTATGACCCAACACATAATATCCGGTGCATAGCCTCGCTAAATAAGCATAAACTCCCCAAAATTGGCTTATCAATTATGTATGGTCTAGATATAGTAACACATGTCATTTCAAAAGTCAGCTGGAAAGAAACACTAGCCTGGCTAATCATTAACACATAGTATGCCCCAACACATAATATCCGGTGCATAGCCATGGCATAACCATGGTAGGTGTCTACTACTGGACAGATATTCTCACAATCGAGAAGAAAGCCTTCCCCAAACTATCACCGTATCGTCGTAGATTACGATCGTTTCGTACTTGGAAAGGAGTGTCAAATGATACTGTCAACCCCGTGCGTCTCAGCGAAGCGGGATTCTTTTACACCGGCAAAGAAGATCAAACATTGTGCTTTACATGGCCGGAGGCCTTAAAGATTGGTCAGCGAATGATGATCCGTTACAGGAACATGCAAAGTGGTTTCCTAAATGTAAATACGTAGTGGGTATATGTGCTAAACAGGCCCAGATGGGGGTAGACATCTGTACAACAGACGATGAAGACTTCTCTGACGATGACGGTGTAAACAATCAGAATGGTCGTACGCTGTGCAAGATTTGCTGTATCGATGAAATACAGGTTGGCCTTCTACCGTTCGGACATGTGTTTGCCTGTCTGGGATGTGCATTGAACCTTGAAGAGTGTGGCATATGCAGAGTACAGACATCCGCTCCGATAAGAGTATATCTATCGTAGCTAAGCCTAATGTAAATACTACTATGTGATCAATAAAATGATTTTGTTTACATGTACTTGTACTTATTGCAAACAATATAGGTAGATCAACATGGGATAAGGTAATAAGTACTAGTGTCTTGATATTAGAGACGAATATTTACATTTGAACAATAAACAAAATTAAACATTCTATGTTAAACCTAATTACAATTGCTTTATACACATTACCGTTACAATCAGCTTGACAGGTCGGATCCCGCATGAGACACATTACTAGATATCTAGGTAATTAATATATCAACTCGGCCTCTAGACAAGTTTAACACTAGCTTAGACATATCTCTGTGAACTGTAAAACTTCCAATCATCTGGCGTAATTTAGGCTAAATATAACTTCGCAAAAACATGTAAACTCATGTCCTCATGCTAAATCTAGTGTGGTATTTCTAACAAAATTATAAACTGTCGTTAGAGTGTATTAAAATCTGATTAGGGCAAAACACAGGCCTTTCTCCAGGGTGGCTTTACCTAAGACCTGACTTCAGGATGGTTTTAACCTAAGGCCTTTCTCCAGGGTGGATTTACCTAAGGCCTCTCTCCAGGGTGGCTTTACCTAAGACCTGACTCCAAGGTAGCTTTACCTAAGACCTGACTCGTCGGTGTCTTTATCTATTGCCTGACTCCAAGGTAGCTTTACCTAAGGTCTGATTCCCGAGAGGATTTACCTGAGACCTGGCGTCGAGCATGTCTTTTACCTAGGGCCTACCTGAAAGGTAGCTTTACCTTAGTTTGTATGCTGTAAATGATACAACATACCTAGACAATATGTGTAAAGGCCTTGACGGTTTCTATATAGATATTTTGGTAAGCGTTGGTAGCTATCTATATACTGTCTAAGATCTAGGGCTTTTGCCGGTGCCTTCACTAACCATAGCCGGCATAGCCCATTTGACCTCGGTGTAGATGTTGGTTGATTAGCGTAAGTTTTTCAACGTTGATTAGTTGAAACGTTGATCTGTAATTCACCAGCCATAGCCTATTTGAACTTGGTGTCAATGTTGTTCGTTTGAACTTCGCGTATGTTGGTCGGTTAAACTTAGCGTAAGACAGTAGTTTAGTTGAAACGTTGGTTATTTGATCTAGCCTGCACTGGCCATAGCCTGTTTGAACACGGTATCAACATAGCCGTCATCTTGTTCTCCGCCCTGGATGACGTCATATTCGGTCCTAAGTTGTGCATCGGATACTATGTGTTACCTTATATCACGCCACTCATCAGATGCTATGTGTTAGGCCATAGTCAAGCTATACATCGGGTGCTATATGATGAACATTAGCCGAGCTATGCAATGGATATTATGTGTTACTTTGTATTCAAGCTTCTCATCGGATACTATTTGTTAACTTGTAGTCAAGCTATGCATCGGATACTGTGTGTTAACCTAGTCAAGCCATTCATCGGATACTATGTGATACGCATTAGCCTAGCTATGCAACAGGTACTGACTGTTATCCATTAGCTAAGCTACGCATCGGATACTGTGTGTTAACCATAGTCAAACTAACCATTAGTTATCCACTAGCCTAGCTATGCTTTGGATACCATGTGTTAACCATTAGTCAATCTATACCTCGGATACCATGTGCTAGCCCTAGTCAGGCTATGCATCGGGTACTATGTGTTAATCATTAGCCTAGCTATGCAACAGGTACTATTTAATAACCATTAGCCAGACAATGCAATGAATATTATGTGTTAGTTTGTAATAAACCTACTCTACGGATACTATGAGATAAACCTTAGTCAATCTACTCATCGGATACTGTTTGTTAAACCCTAGTCAGCCCGGGCATCGGATATTCTGTGTTAACTTGTAGTCAATCTATGCATCGGATATTATGTGTTGGTTTGTAATCAATCTACTCATCGGATACTATGTGATAATCATAGTCAAGCTATGCTTTGGATACTGTTTGTTAAACCATACTCAAGCTATGCATTGGGTACTACATGATGAACATTAGCCTGGCTATGCACTGGGGATTATGTGTTGGGCTATAGTCAAGCTACTTATCGGATACTATATGTTAACCCATAGTTAAAAATAACTATTAGTTAACCATTAGCCCAGCTATATGTTGGTCATTAGCCAAGCCATGCATTGGATATTCCATAGCCAGGCTCAGCATCGGCTACTATGTGCTACCCATTAGCGAGGCTATGCACCGGATATTATGTGTTGGGGCATACTATGTGTTAATGACTAGCCAGGCTATGTATCAGGTATTATGTGGTAATTTGTGGGCAGTTTGTAAGATAGTGTGTGATAACCATTAGCTAAACTATGCACTGGATATAATGTGTTATACTTTGTAGGCCCATGTCTTCTTAGCATAATATCTATGCAGGCTTACACACATATATGTTTAACACATTATGTAGGCCTAACATAGTATGATAGCATGCATGTTGGCCTAGCATAGTATTTATGTAGGTTTACACGCATATTTATTTACCACACTATATAGGGCAATCACGTATGCAGGCTTAACATAGTATATAAGCCTATGTAGGATAGCATCTATGTTGGTTAGCATAGTATTTATGTGGGTTTACACGCATATCTGTTTAGCACAGTATGTAGGCTTAGCATATTATTTATGTAGGTTTACAAGCATATTTGTTTAACACACTATATAAGCTATCATTCATCCTGGCTTAACATATTATATAGGCCTATGTGGGTAACGGGGATATTTGCCTAATACAGGATGTATATAGGTTAACCTGCATATTGGTATAACAGCGTATATATGGCTATGTAGAGTATATTGCATGCTGGTTCAACATAGTATATATGCCTGAATGTTGGCTTAGCACTGTATGTATATAGGTTGCGTACATTTTTTTATTTATATTGTAATATTTGTTGACCGTCATGGGCGTGATAGGTTATGCATTGGTGGCCGCCTTTACACAGCTATGGTGGTATGCATTGTTAGCTATACCATATAGTACTCCCCATATTATACGGTTGCTTGCCCGAGGCTCTACCTGATAGAAGGGCTTTACCTAAGGTAGGCTTCACCTTACATAGAAGAGATGTAAATGTGTGTGTCAGGCGTAGATCATAAAGGTTTTGACCAGTGGTTTACCGACATAGCAGGCCTATGTATGTCGGCTTAGCATAGTATGTATGTAGGCTTACATGCATGTTGGTTTAACACAGTATATAGGGATGTCATGCTTGTTGGTTTACCATGGTATATAAGCCTGCACGTCTTACAACGACCGTATGCGTTGTGTTACGTAGGCTTCCTGAGCCCCTGCAATGTGATAGGTCGATTCCCCGCACAGTCTATTTGAATTTACCTTATTTGTTGGTGGATTGAAATTAGCGTTTAGTTGAAACCTTGGTAATTTGATCTAACCTATCATTTTTGATGCTTACATATATTATTAGAAACTACCCCTCACTTAAAGTCCTGCTCTAGTGTGAATTTACCCCTCAGGCCTTTCTCCAGGTGGGTCTAACTATGGGCCAGGCTTTACCTAAGTCCATACTCCATGGAAGCTATACCTAAGGCCTAGCTCCTGGGTGACTCCAGTATGACCCTATTCCAGGGTAGCTTTACCAAAGAATTGGTGGAGGTATTTGTCTTGGTCGATAGGCTGTAATTGATATAGCAACCATCCTGGCCAGACTCTTGGGTAGCTTTATTTAAAGTCTACCTCCAAAGAGGCTTTACCTAAGACCAGGCTCCAAGGTAGCTTTACCTTAAGCCTTTTTTCCAGGTGACTTTACTTAAGGGCCGGCCTTGGGTTGGCTAAATCCCCGCTGCAGGGATGCTATGCCTGAGGTTTGCGTGGGTCTACCTCCAAGATAGTGTGTTATCTCTGCAGGTTTGCACATGCCTAACACACGGTTACCGGTTATGTAGGCCAAACGTGTTCCCTCAAGCGATAAGTCTTTGTTGCATTGTTTATTAATTTAGTAGCATAGACAAATTTTGAGTTTGACAAACATAACCCCTTGCCCCTCTAGTTAGGGTGGGCCTAATACCTGCATAGAGTCGCTCGAACGCGGATACGTCATCAAATATATTAAATCTTTACGTGGGCTTAATAGGTTATGCATTGGTAGATGTACCCTATAGTACCTCCCATATTATACGGTTGAAAGGATCAACCTGATAGAAGAGGTGAAAATAGCTCAGGTCATAGGGGCTTTGGCCTGTGGTTTACAGACATAGTAGGCCCATGTATGTTGGCCTAGCATAGTACGTATGTAGGCTTGCATGCGTATTTGCTTAACACATTATGTGGCCTATCACATATATATATATATATATATATATATATAGGCTTAACATGGTCTATAAGCCTTCACGTCTTACAGCGACCATTTGCGTAGATCTACCGAGCCCCTGCAGTGTGATAGGTCGATTCCCCGCATAGACAGTTGTCTAATTGAACTCGGTGTATAATTGTTGGTCGATTAAAATTAGCGTTTAGTTGAATCGTTGGTCATTTGATCTAACCTATCATTTTTTGATAATTTAATATATTTTTTGATAACCACCCCCCACTTAATGCCTGATTCCAGGGTTACTTTACCCAGGTTGGCTTTACCTGAGGCCTTGCTCCGTGTTAGCTTTACCTAAGGTCTAGCTGCTGGGTGGCTAGGCTTGGATTGGCTTTAACCGAGAGCGTGCTCAATATTGGTTCTAAATGCTCCTTGCCGGGTTTAACTAATGCCTGGTTCCCGGGTGGTTTTTACCTAGGACCCCGATTATTTTTGACAATCTGAAATCGGACCTCAGGTGAACCCGCCCACACAACGGTCCATAATAGACTTTAGCCATACCATATACAGTCATTTGATCCAACCGATCGATTTTTGGCAATTTCATATTTTATTTAAAAACTACCACTAGGTGAAACCACCCCCGCGTCGGTCCATAATGGACGCTAGACATATCCCGTACTGTCTGTTGATCCAACCGAATGATTTTTGGCAATTTCATATTTTATTTAAAAACTACCCCTAGGTGAAACCACCCCTACCGACGCGATAATACACTCTAAACTCACCCTATCGGTCAAGACACATTTTTCCATATTTTTTTCGAAAACTACCCCCCCCCCCTCTAAACGTGGGCGAAACCACCCCCAAGGCTAGGATCAAAGCCGGGACGACCTGGTGCATCATCCAAACCTACCCCTATAGTCCTAGGTTACGTACAGGCCGAGTTAGGGGTGGTTGTGCTCAAGTATCGGCTGATCTACTTATATGCTTATATACAAGGAGATTCGATAAAAGACTTATAAATTTATTGAAAAAACCTAAAGAGCTGGTTTTTATTTGTTTTTCCAGCTAACGAATTGTACCGATATTAACGCAGTTTGTAGTTGGGTTAAAGGGATGGCTGCATTCACTGTGCCCGACCACGCAGCTGAGTGTTATGTTTCTTAGAATCGGCCAGCGACAGCACTATAAGGTAATTTCAGTGCCAAGTACGATGATAATCCTCCTTGTAGGCTAATAATATATGAGTCTCTCATTGTTTTGTCATTAGGATGTATACCAAGCGAGACAAAACTTTGTCAACAGTGCTACGAAATCTGTGTGCTTCTCGCGATCGACAACAGCTTGTGCGTGTTGAAAAAAACCTTTATGTTTAAAACCTTTAAAAATTGACGATTTTACAAAAAAATTAAAAATAGTGATAAATTGCCTACAGGATCTTCTGTGCTGGTGTGTTAAGTTGAGTAGTTGAGGATGAACCTCTCTAAGACAACCTAATCTCTATCTGTCATCGATAGTATATACCTACCTCGATATGCTACGAGACACTAATTATCAGAGATCGATGATGATGTACGTTTTTACTTCATGCTAGTTAACACATGCCCCCAATACCTGACTGATATTTGGTATTTTTAAAATGACAGCTTTACCGGTCAAAGATTAGCTGTAATACTCCTATTGCCATGCCCCCAGATTCAATACCTTTTGGTTATTTTGGAGGGGGGATCATCAAGGGTATGATATATCTACCTCCTCGTCTGGCTTGAATACCAGACCTCAGGGAAAGAACATTCGACGCCCTTGAACAAGTTGTACCACCAACGTTACAGCGAGTTTGGGAAGTAATTAACTACAGATGGGATGTGTACAGGATAACTAACGGAAGCGACATAGTACATGTTTATTTTATGGTAACATACCTGATTTTTCCTATACGAAATAACACTAAGAGCAGCTGTAAAGCTATATCTTTAAATAAATTGCTATAGGTTTCAAAAGATGTAGTGTTGTTATCTGTAATTTTTTTACACTGCAATGCATCTGCATAACCTTATACTTGTATCCATGTAACCAACTTTTTTGTTTATAACTGTTGTCTGTTTTGAAATTAAAGAAAATATGTTTTTAAACTCTCGTTATACCTAAATATAAATATGTTTACCGATTTTGTAATTTATTAGGGTGATATTTGTAATAACACACACAAACAAACACACACACACACACACATTATTATGATTTATTTATTTTTGCATTACTTTCATTTACGTTTCATTTCATTTACGTTGGAAAAAACCATCATCAGAAGTAACAATTATCATAAAACATATTATCTCATTTAGCCTCTTTATATGATTGCTTTTCAACGTAAATGTACAAGAGTCTAATATGAAATTATTAGGGTTAAAGGATGTATTATATTAAACATTTTTCGTCCCATATATTACCGAATGACGTATAGGCCTTGCCGTTTGGATGTATATGCATATCGACTACAAATTCATCGATAAGTTTCGTTACATTTTCAATATTTAATTTCTTATTTTTATTTGTTCAATATTATATATATATGCATAGCTATTTCACGTTTTATTTCACAAGGACCTTATTAATTTTATTATTTCACTATACTACAATATTAATAGGTAATTTATTTGTATTTAACCACTACCACCAATGCATACACTTTAATATATTGAGAGTAAATACCGTATTTATAAGATAATATATTCAATTATAAATATAGGTCATCACTTCAATCCATCTGTATTTCACATATTTTTAAACAATATGTTTTATATATAATTTGTAACTTATCATTTTAAATTGTAATTACACTCATAAACATGTAAATAATAACATACCCTAGCTTATATTTCTGAAATGAGTGAACAAGTTATTTTTAACTTTTAATCAAGGCAATTGTTTTACCATGTTTACTTGCTTAGTTTTATTGCAGTAAATGTTAGATTTTCCATCGAAAATCCCTTACTTTAACAGTTAGGTACTAAAAATGCGAGTTTCTAGGAAATTTTCTCGACATAACACTCTTGTCACTATACTAAAAATATCATGTTCGTATCCATCCAAAAAGAAAAGATTTATGAGAAACAATAGGGTATTGTTTTCAAACTCATAGCGTAAATGTGATTTATTATTTTCACGACCTAACTGATTTATTTTGTATCGGTACGTGGTCTGAGTATTTGGTCTTAATATTTTTCTTTGCCCCTGTATGGTTAATGTCTCTTGAGCCTCTTGTAAAGTCTCTTGTACAGGGATGTAATGGCGTGGTATAAAACTTCTGCGGTTGGACGATGTACTATAATAAACATTGTTAATCCCACATATTACCCAAAGAAGTATATGTATTGTTTGTTTTGATGCATAATGAGATCGGCTTCAAAATAATTTTATAAGTTTTGTTACGTTAGCAATATTTACATTCTTACTTTTATTTAGTTAAAGAGTATTATGTACATTACTATTTTATTATTTACTTCATAATGACCTTATTTATTTTATTACTCTAGAAAACGTTTATAACACTTACCTACATTTATGTTTCTCATATTTGTAAACAGCAGTTTTTTCTAATCCTTATGTAACTTAGGATTTTAAGTTGGATTTGGGCTGATGAATTTATAAATAAATGACGCGACTGAGGTATTTGCAATGTATTTAAAGTATAATTCATTCTGGTTTCAGTTTGACACAATATATTAGATGTTTACACGCTTAACTATTTATATCAATCCATATATATTGGAATGTGTGAATAAGTTATTTTACACTTTTAAAAAGAAAAATCAGTTGCTTTTTCCCTGCTTATTTCTTTTAGTGGAATTGAGTTAAACGTTACATTTCTATCGTGGATTGCTCTTTTAGTAGTACAATTATATACATAGAAGTTTACTAATCGACTATTATCTAGATGAAACTTTATTCGCATTAATAGAAACGAAATCTTCCTTTCCATACTCAAGGCTGTATTTAGCAGGAAGAGAAGCGGATTGTTTTCAAACTCATCGAGTAAACAAGATTTATTATTTTCAATTTCAGGACATAACAGATTTATATTGCGTACTAATCGTCTATTAACTAGATGAAGTTCTATTCGCTTTAATAGAAACTAAATCTTCCTTTCCATACTCAGGCTGTGTTTAGCAGGAAGAGAAGCGGATTGTTTTCAAACTAATCGAGTAAACAAGATTTATTATTTTCAATTTCAGGACATAACAGATTTATATTGCGTACTAATCGACTATTATCTAGATGAAGCTCTATTCGCTTTAATAGAAACTAAATCTTCCTTTCCATACTCAAGGCTGTATTTAGCAGGAAGAGAAGCGGATTGTTTTCAAACTCTTCGAGTAAACAAGATTTATTATTTTCAATTTCAGGACATAACAGATTTATATTGCGTACTAATCGACTATTAACTAGATGAAGTTCTATTCGCTTTAATAGAAACTAAATCTTCCTTTCCATACTCAGGCTGTATTTAGCAGGAAGAGCAGCGGATTGTTTTCAAACTAATCGAGTAAACAAGATTTATTATTTTCAATTTCAGGACATAACAGATTTATATTGCGTACTAATCGACTATTATCTAGATGAAGCTCTATTCGCTTTAATAGAAACTAAATCTTCCTTTCCATACTCAAGGCTGTATTTAGCAGGAAGAGCAGCGGATTGTATTCAAACTCATCGAGTAAACAAGATTTATTATTTTCAATTTCAGGACATAACAGATTTATAATGCGTCGGTATGTGGTCCAGATAATTGGTTAAAGTGAAATATGACGCAAATATTAAACACATTAATCTAATTGTAATGCAAGCTGCTAGCGGGGAAATGTGAGAATATTAACTTTGTAGGCTTTTAAACTTAAAATATCATTAACCGGTAAAACATATTAGGAAATTAGGAGTATTTCTTCTCTGAAGCCTAGGTGTAACATGGTTTCAAATGTGTAGCCTTTTGTTAGCTACGAGAATATTGTAATCTTCTAAGAGTCGTATACTTGTGAAAATATGTGTTTACAAGGAGCAGAATGTTGAAGCTATCAGGTGTTTTCAAAAAACTAATTTGGCTCATATTTTGTTGCATTGAAAACCCGATATTTGCATACAAAAAGATCGTGTCTTCTCCCTCATGAAGAAAAAGGTAACGCGTCGATTGCTTTGAATTTCCTTTATGACAGTGTAATTTAGTTTTATGCTTCGATGTAATACCACGGACCGCCTGATGGTTCAAGCTTTTGTAGCCTATCAATAAATCAGACGTCGTTGTATAACGTACTGAAAGATTTAAATTATGGTAAATTATGCAGGCAATCATTTACCTGCAACCTACATTAGTAAACATTTTGCTTGGATATAAGTTGAAGTGTTTATATTTTAAAGTACATCTCACGTTTTTTTTTCAAAATAATATTTATAATCATACATCTACTCATAACGTATCTATGCAAATTAGTATATAAAGATATATATATATATATATATATATATATATATATATATATATATATAATGGTGAATTTTTAATTGTTTTATTTATTAAAAATAAAGTTTAAAACGTTTATAAGGTTTGTTTTAATAGTATCGAAAGTATGAAGAATGACAGTGCAACACGCAATGTGTAATAGAAATTATATAAGTCTGCTACAAATGACTGAAAAGTAAAATAGACATATATAGGTATTTTGAAAACTATTTATCTTTCTGAAAATATTCCTTATTTTAAAATAGTGGTGGCAATATTAAAGGCAATGTATTTGAATGTAAAACTACAAAAAATGATTATACATATAGAATTTAATTTTTTGAAATATTTGTCGCTGCAGAATGTCGTTTCCTGAGGCGTCGCTATATAAACCGATTACATCCAGCTTGCTCCATTTTAACACCATTCTTGCAGTCATTTCTTTAATCCTACTTCCAGTGTAATAGCCTCTTCATTCAGATGTAGGTTAATAGATGCATAAGTATCTAAGTTAGATATCTGAATACATTCTGTTAAATATTTATAGAATATTCACAATAAAAAATTAACATAAATTATATGTGATGGGTTAATTTAACACAGTTGTGTACTTCTGTTTTACTTTACATTAACTACCGGTATAAACACACACACACACACACACACACACACACACCATACACACACACACACACACACACACACACACACACACACACAACACACACACATATATATATATATATATATATATATATATATATATATATATATATATATATATTTAAACATTTGTTGTGTGTGTGTGTGCTAAGTACTGTATTTTGATTGTGCTTTTGTTAATATAAATTGCAAGGCTAGCTGTAACAATAATAATTTAGACCCCAAATCATAGTAATATCAATATCACTTTATTCACTTAACTTCTTAACGTATTGACGTAGCACAATTATTTAGTACAGGAACTTTTTAGACAAGAGGAGCAAGCTCATAACTGTGCTGGAATGTTGTTCCTGGTGCTAAAAAATTTACACGGTTTATTGATATAAAGTAAACACTATTATTACTTCAAGGAATATTGAAAAAGGCAAATTATAAGATACAATCTTTAATTACACAAATTTATAAAATGTAGAAATCTATATACTGAATTTAATATTATTATATTTCATGAGTTGCTATTTATTGAAATGTAAATATTGCGTAACCAATTACGGCAGCACGTAGTTACTTTTGATATTGTGTGTTCTGCGAGTTCTAACTAATTTCTTCTTCCTTGACTCAGGCACTGATAGTACCGTATGCTTCCCTAAAAGCGACAACCTAGTAACCGCAAAAACACCTTATTGATAATGATCTCTTTGTATATAAGTATAAATATGCTAACATGCCATAAAATTGAAAAATATATATAAAGAGATCAACGAAAATCTGAAAGAATTTTATTATACACAACAGATTTTTTAATTCGGTTTTATGCCAATAAAGTTGAAATTATATTAGACTTCCTCCTTTACACTTACGCTACAGTAAACAAAGGTAAAACGTATTGTGCTTTTTTTTAGTTTGGTTTCACAGCGTATGACAGAGCTGACAGGGACTTATTATTTGTCCTTTTTACTTTAAACTTTAAATTTCATTACAAACAATATTCAACAGTCATAACTGATCCAAACGATCCCAATTTTTTTCAATTTTGGGGGGATATGAATATAATATATATAAGTTACGTGTTTTATTAAGCTTGGAAGGTTTTTAAAAATAATTTTATTTTTATAAACCTTTGTTAATTAGGAAACATTTAATTTTAAAAACTGTTACATTAATTAAGCTTAACAAATATTCAACTGAAATACATTCAGTGGGAGAGGAGTCGACTGTTCTCTTCAAGAGTTTACTACACACTAAAACTAAAGCTGGTTTTCCAGCTCGCAATAAAAAGTCGGCGTAAGCAGGAATCTAAAGTAAGCATTAAATAGAAATAAGCCTACATTATTCATTCACATGACTTATATATATATATATATATATATATATATATATATATATATATATATATATATATATATTATATTAAATAATTTCAACTTCTTGAACTTGTTGAATATTTACCCTCCTTCAAAAACGTTGTTTATATCGTAAGATTATGGTCTTTGTGGTGAACCATTAAATATAAAAACCTAAGAGCCTGGTCGTGGGGCTGCCCGACAGGAATGACTATTTATTTTGTTGTTCCTGACAATAAACTGACAAAATCTCACATTCGCTTGCATATTTTGTTAATGAATATGTTGAAAATACTTTTTAAAATATATTTCCAAGGGAGGAAGGATTTTATTTTATGTTAGCTAATATGTCATTTATATACGTTTGTCGAAATGTTTTTTTATTTATATTTACGATTCTTTGTGAATCGAATTTTTTTTTTACATCGAGAACATAGAAAACTTAAAGTCAGGCCTCATTTGAAATTTAAACAGTGGGGATAGTTTAGAATGAATGTGTTTATTACATTTAGAGGAATGCATTTAATGGAGGTAGAAATTCATCTACTTAGTTCAAACAAATTTTCTTTGAGCTTAGCTTGTGAGGTTATGTTAAAAACAAATAAAAACATACACAAAACTCACAAATTATTTATTTATTTAAATAAATGAATAATTTGTCAGTTTTGTGTATGTTATTATTTGTTTTTTACTTTGTTCAAATAATTGTAAATCATTCTGGTCAAGTAAAACCTTTGGGAATGTTGGACAATTTACTAAATGTAAAGGTTAGGGATTTAAATGATATATTTGAAAAAATCAATAATTAATACTTAACTCAATACTATTATTGTATTGAACTACTTATATTTATTCCAGTAATATACATTATAATATATTTATTTAATTATTATTATAATTATATATATATATATATATATATATATATATATATATATATATATATATATATGTGTGTGTGTGTGTGTGTGTGTGTGTGTTTTTTTAACTTTGAAACCTTTGCAACAGGTTTTCTTGAATTCACTTATCACTTTCTCTATATGTAAATAAACAAGAATCTTACTTGGCATTTATGCGAGGTAACTTTCAAAGATTGATAGTACCTCCATTATCGAGCATCTCTCTCTCTCTCTCTCTCTCACTCTCTCTCTCTCGTTATATATATATATATATATATATATCACTATCTGATATAAATTTGTATTAATAATGACATTATGACTTAAAAACGTACAACAAATTAATTATAAAAATCTTTGAGTTTACTGTTCCACAACATATACAAATAAATAAAATGTGTAAATACATATGTTATCAGATAATTTAGCATACATTTAGGCTGATAAAGCCCGAGTTGACCAACGGTCGTTTTATTAGGAGTTTCGCTTATGAGCAGAATTAGGTGTGGCAACATATATTGATTAGTGTCAGAGTAGTTTAATTGCTATCTAATCTGTGAAACTATTATATTTCCCAGTATTTAAATTGTAAAACCATTGGAATATACATTAATTATACATAGGAACAATATACTAAAAATCCAAAAAGCAATATGAGATAGTTAATTGCTGAAAAACATATTATGAACCAGTAAAAAAAATCCATCAGTCCTATTTAAACGACTCAATTGTGATGGAAACATGATATTCATACATAAACCAATAAGCAGTCAGGACTTGATATCTAGGCCAGTAGGTCATTTTACAAACATGTTCCGTTATAGACGGAGATAAGATCTTAGACGGTTTATGAATTAAGAATAAAGCAATATTTTCTAAAATGACTTTTCTTCAAAAATAATATGTATTATATATTAAAACAAAATATTATAACTCATATTAAAAAAACTAGTAATAATTTATTAGCAATGCTAGTTGGATTGTAGATAGGTTTTTGATAGACAAACACACTTCAACGTATTTTACAGGCTGTTCTTACAGACGTATTTTGCCAATCTTTCGATCTAATATCTAACATTAGACCATTAGGGTAAGAGCCTACTCTCGTTCGAACCTTCTCAAATATATAGGGACTCCTTAACTTGTTGGATAGTCTAGGATGTTACTGCGTGTTTTTTTATACACTGCCAGGCTTTCCATAGGAAATAATAACTTCAACAAAAACACTAATACATGGGGAAAAGGATGAAGTAACGCTATCCTCTTATCCAGTATTCTCAATTCGAGTATAGTTTGTGGAAACAATAACCCTTATGCAAGTGCTTGCACATTTTGCTCACTATTAGATACTGAGCAGATTCTACCGCAACTTTCTCTCCTTTTGTTTCTCAATACACATCCTTTACGAAACCCTTGAAATAGAAGTTGTTTTTAATATTCAAGTAAAAATTACTAAAAGAAAAATGTTACTAGAATAAAAGTTTAATAACCAACAAAAAAATCAAACCAATTTTATAGCACAAAATAAAAAATAATTGGAAAGTCGTTATGATTATAAACGAAGTATTGTAACACATTATTATTAAATACTGCTTGCGATAGTAAAATTACTGTGATTTTATTAAAATGATTTATCTAATTACACAAAGTTTCGAAGAAGATGAATTCCTATCATTTTTAAAATTATTTTTTTGAGATGAAGCATATAGTTTATATTTAGAGCATAATTTCACCCCTCCTACTCCTTGAATAATATAAATACATCTTTCAAAATCTTATAGCCACATTGACAATTAGGGCAAATTTGGATATGAAATCGCCGAATTCAAAAACATCGAGAATGCAAAGAGTTTCTTTCTGTGTATTACCATAATGACCATTCCGTTAACTTCCTACTGAGTGGAAAAATAAATATCCGAGATTTCTTTTTTTAGGGTTGAAAGGTGTAATGAAAGCCTCCTACTTGATATAACACGTTCTTAACCCGGCAGAGGTCGCGTGAAAAATAAAACGTGAGGGGTCGCACTCGGTGGATTCGACCAGGTCATTTTAATAATACGAAAAAAATACTAAACAATATTTTATTTTAAAAACACAAACATCGTAATTAAGTATAATGTATTTACTTAAGTTCTATTGATTTTAATTGTGACAATAATGTGTTAAATAATTTTAAATAATATTTTAGGATTGACCAATTTTATTTTTTGAAAAAAATACAAGACTTTAGATAAGTCGTCATAACGTAATGACTCTTTTACAAATACTTATGTTGAATAATATATTCTGAAATAAAACTAATTTCCGAATAAGAAAATGTACTGGATGTTTACAATAGCTGTAAAAAAAACAATTTTGAATCAAAATGTGATGAAAGTTTAAGTAAATTTATCATAATATTACAATTATAGTGATGAAATGAAACTGTAAAAATTTATGATTTTAAATAAAAAGTTACAAACAATATGTCTAAGCACATGAGAGTTATAGCAATGAAATTCCTTACAGTTCCTCATCCGATTGATGCCCTTGGGTGGCGCAGTCTTGACAAGAAGGTACAGTGTGTTCCCTGCAGATGAATCTAACGCAGATGTTGCACCGAGTTTTTGATTTCCCTAGTTGCATAGAGCGCATCGTCCTTCACGTTCATCTTCTGCAATATTTCGCCTCTGCGGCTGTAGGTCCACCATCCCTTCAATGTTTCTTTTCACGAAAAAGTTGTCTTCCAACGCTACCAGGATTTTCAATCCTTTCTTCCCTTTCCACGCTATCTAACAGTCTGGCAGATCTTTCTTCCTCTGTTCGATTCATATTGCGTAGTAATACAATAAATATAACACACAATGCACTAAACGATCAGTAACAAAAAATGGAAATTAAAAATTATGTCACACTTTAGCACATGCGAGGGGTCGCGCACGGTGGTTTCCACACTGGCTTTTGTTTAGACTGCTACACTAAGACACTCGTTGGTGATAGTGAAAATACAAACACAGCATTAGATAGTGGATGAGTCTATTTGAAGGTACTGAGTGGGTGGAAGCTTACAAAAATCGGCAATTCGAGATAAGAAAATTGTGAACGCCCGGTGGAAAATACCGTGACGCGACCTCTGCCGGGTTAAAGCTTTGACGTGTTATATAATTGACGCGGAAGTGTTTATTTCGACACATTATAACCTCTATTTCTAAAAAGTAATTACAAATCAAAAGCTATCGACAATATTGTTATTTTAATATATAATTACGAAGTCGGTACCTATAAAACTTTATTGGATTTTATTTTATAGTCCAAAGTTTTATTCTAGGACCAAATTGTTTTTCATTTCAATAAGGAATTTATATGTCACAAAACTCTAATCTGCAAATATTATATTTTGTTATCAATTATCTTAAGAGTGATATTGTTTTCGCAATGTATGAAGGAGATGTAATTTGTGCAAATTACCAAACCATTGAAAATACAGTCCTTTGTAAACTGAGTCACGCTTCTTGTGTACAACTAGTCCTTATACTCAAGTTCTCCCATTGTAAAAAAACGATATATTATCAGTTCTTTTCTTCGTTTTCTGTTTTTGAAACTAGTAAACTTTTATGATTGGTAACTGTGAGTAATTTTCAATCAATATAACAATATTTTAGAATACACTATTTTATTTTTTATAAAGGACTAAGCACTTAGAATTTAATTCTTTAAAATTTACATTTTAAAAAAAATAAAGGAGCATCTAAAACGTATGTGACTTTTCATTACTAAAACTAAATAATTAAAATTTGAACCACTGATAAAATATTAGGAAAATGCAGTAATGGTTTTTAGTCTGCTTGAAGTCTAAATACAATTACCATATTAAGATTTATGATAATATCAATTATATGAATAAGATTATAAGATTTAATCCCTAAGTAGTGGCGTTTATAAGTACTAATTAATTATAAATGGCACCATATTAGATGTTATCTTCACCTCTTCTAATTGTTGTAATTAATTAGCTTATATAATAACTCTACTTCGCCTCGTATATAGAATAAAAACCCTGAAGAGTAAACCCTATAACAAAATGCTTCCAAAATTCAACAGGGGCAAAAAACAATATCTTTGTTCGAACTTAAAAAT
Source organism: Prosapia bicincta (assembly GCA_036971475.1). Taxonomy (NCBI): domain Eukaryota; kingdom Metazoa; phylum Arthropoda; class Insecta; order Hemiptera; family Cercopidae; genus Prosapia; species Prosapia bicincta. Next base: position 56,685,438 of record JBAIZL010000002.1, read on the forward strand.
TTCTCCGATTCAACTTCCAAATATATTGTCAATGAATCAACTGAACAGTTTAGAGTATATAAGGAGTAAATTAATGTATGGAAATGTACTAAACAAGTATTTATTTTTCAGCCGGTTTTACGACGTCTTAAACATACAATGTAACAGAAATTGAAATTTAACATAGCCGCCTTTCAGATGTCGGTTTTGGAACCTTTGTTCCATCTTTATATTTTTAATGAGATTATGCTGGTCGATAAACATAATAAAATTCGTAGCGATATAGAAAGGGGATAAACATATATTTCTTCGTCATCGTTTCGTGTTGAGTTTATGGTAGTACATTGTAAACCTATATATCTACCTTTTATTCGTATAATTATTATCTTCCTCATCGGATATCGCTTCGCAACTTGTAGAAAGTTTGAAAGAATGTTTCACTGCGTTTAATAACTTATTATTATACCTTTTACAACATGTATGGAATCCTGACTCACATTACGTCTGGTTATCAGAGGTGTATTGTGCATTGGTATGGTTATGCTAATTTCATGTAATTAGTTTTGTAAATTAGATTACAATACATTTCTAAATAAACCAATTATCAAAGTACCAAATAGACAAATAAATAAATTACATTACAAAGTATGACTGTAAAGCCATGGAACGTACGAGAGTGGTAGGGTATTTCGATCGTTAGTAGGCTACTAACTAGAAATTAATTACACACAGAATTGATTTTATATTGTATAAACGCTTTATGCATTATACTAATAGTGATCAATTCCCTAAGTGTAATAGTACTAACTTGTGGCTTTAACTCAAACGATATTAAACAAAGAGAATTATAGTCAGCTATAACTAAAAATGAATAATCTTAGGGTCACATTTCAAAACAATTACAAAACCTTTATCAGCATTAAAACTAAAAATTTCAAAACAATTACAAAACCTTTATCGGCATTAACACTAATACAGTTAGCATCATTAGAAGGTTAAAACTAAAATCAGTTGAAATTTAATCTACACAACAGCCTATTTTGTTATACCTGCACAAAATATTCTCTTTTATACAAATTTATTACTTACATATCGTTAGGATAAAACCGTAATTTCCCTGTGTTACTAACAGATATTTTAAGTAATAGCAATTTGATAACTTAAAATAAATATGGTACAAATATTTAAAATAAAATCTCTTAACTACAAACAATATTTTATTAAATTTTATTGTATATTTCGATTGCAAAGCAACCACCTTTAGAAGAAATTATTACTTTAACAAGAATTGTAATTGAGAAAGAATTGAGCGATTGTTTTAATAATTTCCTCTGAAGATGAATTGCTTTGCTATCGAGATGTAGATTGGCATTAAAATGAAAACCTTTTTTTTGTAGGGGGTATGATTTCATATGTTAAAAAATTAAACTACCGATGAACCCGGTTCCTAACGTAATAGAAAGAAATACATTTATTTGTTAAAAAGAATTCTAGTTTGTTCAAATATTCAAATCTTTAAAAATATCGTTTAGTCGAGGTATAGTTGTCTACTATAAAACAAAATAACTTTTACCAATTTTCTACTTTATGTTATACATTTTTACTTTAAACGCAAGCATTAAAAATGAACTACCTCGACCTAAAAAAAATATCTGGAAATCATCTTACGGTTAGTAAGGCTTAAAAAGCCTCTGTTTGAAGCAATTCTTAATTTCATAAACCGTCCCATTGGTCGTTACAGTTTCCTTAACGTTTTTCTGCAAACCCTTGATTCGTTTTAAAGGTTTACATTAGAATACTTCTTACTTTAGTGTAAAATAAGGATATTAAATTTGTTTCTAAAATCTTTAAAGTAATATTTGTTTACATTTTGTTCTTAAATTAGCACTTATATGTTATTCTTAGTTTATTTGTTTATTCATTTATGCCTTAAAAACTTATAAACATACATACTACATAGGCTCATGCTAAATGATATTTTAAGGGCATAATGATTTGTATAGATATTATAAAAAATTAATATTTCTAATGATGATTTACTGGAATGCATATCGGATACATATCCATGACAAAACAAAATCCTGTTGAATATATGAAAACCCATATATAATCATAAATAAATCAATTTCCATTAAAATTTCGGAAAACGTGAATAATACATAATGTTAATAAAATTGAGAGGTTTAAAATTTTACCCGTATTTGGCAATCAAATATCTAGATTTTTCCTCAAATGATTCGTTTGTGTAACTTTTGTATATAGTTACGAAAATATTATAACAATTGTCTTTCTTTTATTGTTTTTTCATAAAATTAGAAAAGAGATTCTCCTGTTATCAAAATTTTACTAGTGAAATGATGTAAATATAGGCCTACGTGTAGGTGAATAATATTAGGATTTATCGTTTAAAAACCTATTTACTGTTTATTTCATCCTATATGTTTTTTTCTTTCTTAGATGTAACATATATACCTTTCCTAGAAAAGTCTTCATTGAAAGTTAGTTATGTAATTCTTTTACTGTCAGGAGGTACATAAATTTCGACTACATTAAACAGGTCCACAGAGATACTATTTATCTTAATGTTAGGTATTAACTAGTGTTGTGAGAGTTATCATAACGTGTATTGCACATTAGTTGTAGAAGTACTAGCAATTATATTATTTATGTCATAAAAATAGACGGAGATATTCTTGCAGTTCATTTTTAAATATAAAATTTTGAAGGGAAGATATTTAGTGAATTAACAAACGAACAATTAATAATTAGAATTTATAAATAAATCATAGGTAATAAAATAAAGATAATTTAGGAATAGATATTTACTCAGATTAAGATATTAGGCCTTACATTTTACATATACAATACTGATGTTTTAATAGATAAAGTGATAATATATTTATAGCGATAAGAGTAATGTGTAGTAAGTAATAATTTACGTGAGTTAAATGTGGCGAGCTAACATCCTAATGGATGTCCAGAGCATGGTCCAGAGGACCTGGACTAAAAAAAATAAATTCTTTATTATTTTAGGCAAACGGAAAGATTTGGATTATCTTTGTGAATTACTTAAAAATTTTCATTATATCCTTACTTAACTCATAATCTATTTTTCATTGCACTCCTATTCACGATAGAAATTTCTTAATAAGGTTATCTGTGAGTTTATGAAAGTAGAAGTAGCTTTTGCATATAGAATTATAGGAATAAAAGCCCTCAAGAGTCCAGATAAAGTAGTGAAAAATGGTTATTAGTAATTATAAATTTATTTTTAATGTATTTTTGTAAAAAACTATATATTCCTTGAATAATTGTGAAATTTTACAAACATAGTTTGTTAATCACAATTTATTGGTATGTAAATAAGTATATATTATTATTCAACAAAAAAGGCATATATATATATATATATATATATATATATATATATTTTAAAACAACACAGGTTATTCAAATACAAGTATATTTATTATTTTATATCCAAAGCTTTTCGTTGGCAAACAGTACCAACATCATCAGGAATGAAAATTACAATAATGTAAGCTATAGGCCTAAAACATATGTTTATTTAGAAATAGAATTGTTGTTAAATTTATACAAATTGCTAAATTTATTTTGTTGCTGTAACATTATAGACATTGAATATAGTATCAAATTTAGAATGTATTTGTATTTGTTCTTTTATTAATTTGTTATTATTATTGTGTTTATATATTTCAAATGCTTTATATATATTCATTCTTAATCCCTTATTAACATATATTATAAAATTACTATTAATGAATTTTTTATATCTATAGTTTTGTCAATAAACGAACAGTTTTGATATTTTTTTTTGTGTGACCAAGGAGTTGAATGGGGTTTCATATTACTTACAAAATTGGGTTTAGGTCATATTTGGTGAAATGGAATTACGTTATCTGCATGCAAACAGCAATCTTCTCCCTAAGGAAGCGGTTGGTAACGCATGAGGGTAGATATACTTACTTCACGATTGGGTAATTTTGTGTCAGGCTTTCCTAAGTTCGCCTACTGATGCTTTTTTCAGTTCAGTTTGCTACTCTTCACATATTGTTCCACACTTTAGACGATATTTTTGTATATATATGCTCAAACATTTTTAACGAAGTACGTTACAAGGGATGTTAAAGTTATACGAATCACATTGTTCTTGACCGAGATATATAAAGATTTTAGTTGAGTTTGGGAGGTGTCCAGGTCTTGGTGCTGTCTCAGGATTTTATGTTGCCGTACTGGACTCACATTACCACTTAATACACAGTTCTCTATCTGTAACGATCTTCACAATCTATTTAGCTTGAAGAGCTTTTATTTAAACCTCTCTCAATACATCCCAATAATAATATAGAAAACCGATTATGTTATAAATCCTTCTTTTAATATATGATTCCTATTGCACTTTCAAATTTTCTTTACGAGCACTCGAAACACGTCTATACTCTCACCCATACGATAACTTAGTCCCGTTTCTCCTTAATGTTATTATTTTTGATATCAGATGCTCTATTTCACTCATGGTATTTCAGCTAATCAGCGTCTTTTTTAAATTTTTTTACGAGTGTAACTTTTCGCTAACAGTTTTTGCTGTTTGAAAATTGACGTTTATTATATAGCTAAACCGTAATTTAACGATACTTTTGTCATTGACAAATGTTAGAACCTATTTAAAGTCTTGTTCACTACAATAGTTCAAAATCTGAAAATAATAATCCATTCAATTTCCCTCAATATTCACTAAACTACTGATTTATAACTCTTTCTAGCTCTCTTTCTCGGATTATGCTCTCTTTGTTAGCTTCTGTGTTAAAATGTTTAGTATAGCATAGCTAAACAATATTGAATAGTTTGTTTTTAATATGGATCTTATAATTTATAAAATCTATTCTTTTGTATGTAAAATTATTTTACACATTTTTAGTTTATACTTACTTCATACGGTACAAATAGTTTTGACCGTATACAGTTTTGAGAAACTTTTATAGAAAACATTTATAATATAATAACTCATCAATCTTATATTCGTACAAGATCTTTCTATGTATATAACGAAATATGATGATAATACAAACATGTGGAGCTTGACCTACTGGTTTAGATAGCAAGTCTTGACGACTTAGTGGTTGATTTATGAACGTCATGCTTCCATTACAATGGAGTTGTATAATTTACTCTGATAGATTTTTTTATTGTTTCATAACATGTTGTTTAGAAAACTTCTATTTCATAATCCTTTTTGTATTTATAGTAAATAATTTTACAAAATAATTATTGTTAATCGCAATTTTTTTGACGTTCAAGTGTTAGAAAATCAGAAAACTTTGCAGATTCACATTTAATACGTTCACTCCAACTTATTAATTTTATATTCTGAAACACAAGAAGTTACAATAACACATTTAATTACAAGAAGCTACACTCAGAAATACCTTTTGAATTATCTCACTTTCTTTCATTTTGAATACACAAGCTATCTGCAATATAAGTGGAAATTTGAAAAAGTAATTTTTCAAGAATATTTTGTTTTTATAGAGTATTCACATGAAGATGAAATAGCGGAAAATATTGCGAAAAACCACATCTTTTACTATCTCAAATTATTAGTGAAATGATCCAGAAGAATCCTACATTTCCTCCATTACCTTTAATTTAATATAATCAGTAATTCCATAGTACCACCGTTTAACAAACCAAAAATATACAGCACGTATAAACAGTAATATAACCATTTGAGACTGAGATAATGGAGTTCATAACGTTCCCTGACGGTAGGAAACACAATCGTTTGGTATCTAAACGCAATTATAAAAACGTATAATAAAAACGCAGATGTGAACATTTCCTAAAGTAAAAACTAATTTGGGTTAAACCAGTTCTAGTAAGCTATTACGTGTATTGACATTCTTTACAGAACTCTATATTCCCATTTAATACGACAACTTGTGAGTAGCTTAAAAACACGGTGAGCATTAAACCCCTGCTAGGCAATATTAAGCAATATTGTGGTTAAATTAGAAAGTGATTAATTTAAACCTCTTTTATGAAATACAATATTTATTTAGTTTTAGCATAAATAATTTTTTTCCACCTGTATTGAACCAGTATTACACCAGATAGACCCCAAAGTATTAGCCTACCAGTATGAATGTTACATTACGCTAGTAGTCTTTTAGTTAATATTTGAAATGCAAACTCATTGTTTCTGGTACCGAAATCCTATGTGTTTCCTGACAGTTCACGTGTTTGGTAGCTAATAAAAGATGGTGGTTATTAGTTGATGAATCATTGTTGGAGTTGTACTTATCGAATTAAGTTGTATACTTGAACGTGATTTGTCTTTATTAAAGCACAATAAATCCTAAAATAGATAGTGTATTACATATTGTAAACAGGCTGACCCAGTAGATGTTAAATAATTTAACTCGAAATTGAGAACAAAACAGTAGAACTGTTTTAAAGGACAAGGGTTGACTGTATAAATTGAAATTACCTAATATATAAAGAGATGTAAGGCACAGCACGTTATACCACGGATTTTCGACTAAAGTATTCTGCCTGTACACAATGATACTCACAATAATTAAATATATAGAGGCATTTAAAAAACTAACTGCAATGATGCAAAGAATGAAAAAATCAATAAAAGAGGTTAAATAATAGGAGGTATAATGCAGAATTGTGTATTAAAGTATATGTACGTTCGATGGTAAATATAGTAGGCACATGGAGATAATATAGATACTTATCAGACTGAAGGTTAGGTAAATATAAACAGTAGAATATTTGTATAAATTGGAAGACGGGAAAAGATATATGGAAGACATAGATGCACAAAGAACCCTGATGAATATATCTATGTGAGAAAATGATAGTTGTTGTTTCGAAATTGGCTAAATTAGGAATACAATTTTAAAAGAAATCAAATAAATAAATAATAATTAGTAAAATAATTTCTTTTAAGTTATATTTTTTACAAATTTAATTGGAAACATTTAAAAATATATTATTCTAAAATGTATACTTAGAACTTTATGATAAAATAATGGATTTTGTAGACTATGATCATACATTTTACCTGATAAATGGAACTGTAATATTTCATGAAATGTAAATTTTATTTTCGTTCCCTCTTTATGTATTGGACAAGCATAATTTTACATTCATATTTACTAATTGTTTATGAGCTGTAACAAGTCCACATTATTCACCTTGCCATTAAATGAAACAGACCTTTGTTTTAAAATACATGAATCCTTATTAGCAGTGTACTTCATGTTCATAATATCCTCTTTACGTTTAATAAACCAATGACAAATAAAGAAATTTATTTATAATTTAAAAATGTTCTTTATTAATAATCCCAATTATATAAATACAAAACTAAATTATAATCAAGTTAGAAACTCTACTAAAATTATATGTTTTGATATTTGTCTGATAAATACCAGGTTAAATGGTCTATATATCCTAATTGTAATACTTTGCCAATTATTGTTTAGTGAGGTATTTAATTATATAAATTTAAAACTATAATATTATAGCTTTTTATTATAAGTCATTTTTAATAATTTAATTTCTGGTTGTATTTTACCTAAGATTTTGCTTCATATCATTGTAGAATCTCTGTTAGCAACTAACCTATTTGGAAAAACCTAGCGGTTTTATCTCTAATCAAAGGTAACGGGAAAACAAAATGTAAACGAAATTTAAAAACACAAATATCACTTAAATATTAAATAAAGTTAGAACTCATTCAATAAATTATGTTTTACCCTTGAGACACGTATGTTGATACATATATTACCATTAATTAATATTTTAATAATAACTATTTGTGTGACTTTTTGCAGGTAAATTTATCTTATTGTAAATTTGTCTTCTTTTCCTTTAACAGCAATATATTACGGATTTTGTAGTTGGAGTTCTGCTGACCCTTGGACAGAATCTGTTAAGCCCTCGGTGTAATCCTCTTATTTTAACCCCTTATTACCCCTAAATCTAATGCTAAGTTGTGTGACCCATACCATGTTTGTGTACAGAAAACCGCAACGACGACATTTTTCGAAATTTGTTACGTTTTTATTTACTGTAATGTAGCTGTGAAAATGAAGTTCCTTTAAATTAGGCTTTTACTTTGGTGTACAAAAATTAGGCTAGTGCTAAGTTGTATAGCCCATACCATGCGTGTGTAAAGAAAATCATAATAAAGAAAATGTTAAAAACTTGCTAGTTTTTTATATTCACTGTAAATTAGGTCTGATAATAAATATCCTTAACATCAGGCTTTTACTTTCGTTTGAAAAACTTAAGTTGAACCTTTGGATGTCATTATTATTGGTATTTAACTAATTAGTTACCCTCTAAGTAATTACCAACTAACCTAAAGTATAAAACCCAAAAACATTATCAGGTTTGAACAAATAAAATAAAAATAATCATTATAATAATAAATATTATAAAAATGTAAAGACAGATACAGTTTGTATGTCATTTCAAGTTCAAAATAGCGTACATTGTGTTATATCTGTCGGTATTGGTGTATCATGTAACTGTCCACGAGCTGTTATACACCGTTGGAAAAAAGATTACATTTTATTATTGATAATAACTAAACGATTCCCTCTTGAAAGGATTTTTGGTTTGCAAATTACTTTTAAAGATTTTAAAAAATAATAATAATCATTCTAATTAGTGTTTGAAATTATTGTTAAAATCTGTAAAAAACACAAATGCTTATACAGAAACCTACAGAAAAATATGCCCCTTCAATATAGGATGTAATGTTTGTTCCAACTCATATGCTGCTCATATGAATAGCAATTTGGAAAACAACTCATTATTAATTGGAGTAATGGAACTTAATAAATATTTTATATATCCTGAATAAAATTATTATAGGGTAATAATAATGTACACAAATAATATAGGGAGAAAATTAACCAGACTAGGAAACCTTAATTATTATTAGGCCATATTAAATCATACAAAATATATCTATACTACAATTTAACAAGAAAAACTTTGTCTTCATAATTTCTAATTTACAGTCCTGGACGTTTTATTCCTTAATGGACGTATTATTCCATAACAGACGTCTTATTCCACAATAGAGTTATGCATGACGTCGACTGAGCCCCAAGGAACAACTGTAAAGTAATTACAGTAAGGACAGGTTGTAAGATAGTGTGGATCAGCTTGGTTAACGAGCATCTTGAGTTAATCCTCAGCAAAGGCTGAACAATAGGTTTAGTCTGGTTAGAGTGGTTTTTAGGTTAGGAAATTTCCGTTTTCTACAGTTGTTGTATTCGAGTTTAAGATGGTTTTTATTTTGTATTTGATGATTCAATTAGTTTTTACTCAACGTTTCAGATCGAATCCTTGCATTTTATTTTCGAAGGTTTTATTATTTACACAAACGCGGTAATACAAATACAAGAAAAAAACATGCACACGAACTTTGTATATGGGTGTACTGTGAAAAATGGTAATTAATTGAAAGGAAAATCTAAATCTCTTCTGAAATATCGATCATGTAAGCAGGTCCAAATGAACCAAATCTTCCCTAAACTACTAACGTGACCTGTACCAAACATTATTACTAGAGTTTTGTCTGACAGACTGTCTTAGAAATACAAAAAAACAATTGATTTACCATATTAAATGTGTCTTTATTGCAGTAATCAAATGCATAAAACGACTTTTAAGGAATATTTAAACTTTTTACAACATATTTGTTAGTTCTCTTGGTACGTGGTGGCTTGATGCTCGCCACAAAAAGCTTTCAACAGCTCTGAAGAAAATTCATGTCTTGCACTTATTCGTTTAAGGTCAGAATGGAAAGATATTTCGTGCTTGTTGATCGGGAACCGTTTTTCGAACAAATATGGAAAGGATACGTGTGATTCCATGACACAGACCTATCCCAAGGTTTATGTTTTGGATTTTCGCGTGTCTTAGTGGCTTGTATCTCTATCAGAAAGTCAAGTATCAACTTCAGAATTTGTCCCCTACAAAGGTTTTACAAAGACGGGTCTTTGGAAATAAGCACTGATGATATACAAATTATGATATAAGACATTCAGTATGACCATCGTCTTGGGTTGCGAAAATATTATGTGGTTACACTACTTGTTATGAGCTTCTATTGCCTTCTCATGGCCGTTATAGCTCAGTATAATATCAGGTTTGCTGCTACAGAACGTTCAATTACAATATTCTTTTTGTGGAAATTTGACAGCAGAACTACAGTTGGGTTTTTTTTGTTAAATAAAGCACAACGACTTCTACTCGTTTTAACAAAATATACCCGTAGCCCTACTATCGTATGTGGTTAGAAAACTTATACTAACACACTAATTCCAACATCTCTGTTTATTATTCTTTATTTATTTCTCTATTAAAAAAGACATGTTAAAACTTTTTCATAGCAAAAGAGACTAATGAAAACAAATTGCAAGAATTGATATTTCAAATGTTTCCATTAAAGCTTTTAGAAAGTTTCATTACAAGCTACCGCTATATGACTTGGAATACTTTATTTCCTAGTATATTAAACTTTTAATATAAAAGAACCGTATCATCATCTCTCATATGAAATATTTTGCACCTAAAGATGGGGTCTGTGTCTTATGTTTCTTTGTGTATCTTCTCTTCTACACCTATATATTCCATTATCCATGTGAACGTTACATTTAATAATAGATATTTTGATGCAATATAATACCAAAGAAATAAAAAAGTGGTGTTGAAGTTCACGTCCATTTTGTTTGGTGAAACCTAATTATTACTTTTACCTTATTTAGTTATTATTGCTATATTAAATAGGTTTCACCGAACCTAATGCACTACAAAATCGAAGGGTTTCACAACGTAAGACCGGCCGCCGTCACAAATACAGGAAGACGGTTTTAAAGGTGAAAAAACACATGGCCTAAAACTTCATCCCAACATCCCAATTATTGCAGAACAACAAACTACATCACCGATATCCCAAGCATCCTGCAAACCATCACCAAACAAAACTACTTCACCCACAACTTTTATTCCCAACCAAATGGCCTATCTAGGAAAGTCCTATTAGGAGCATCCTAGGCAACATTTTCCTACAACACAAAGAAAACACCAATATACTCTCAAACAACACACACGTACATAACGTCATTTACAGTACGTTGATGATATCATAAAGGGAATTTAAATTTCGAAAGTTAGGGGTCTTAAAATTTCAAGAGAATTTTAGATGACAGCACCGAAGACAGATTAAAAAAATATATAGACGATACTGAAATAAATTCCTTGAGAAATATTTTCTTTTTAAGGAAAAATAGCTGTAGTAGTCAGACGCATGTGACCTTAATCTCGACTTCATTATCATAGTAGAGGTTTGAACGTAAAACACGTCGACTAATTACTACTCAATATTCACCGCGTTATCTATATCTGCTCTACGTGTTCATCCTAGACGCTACCATGTTTTATGCAAATGATTACACGTTTGTTGCCATCAACTGTTACCATTCTGGATAGATAACGATTTTATATTGAGTAAATGTCTAATATTCGATTACAACGTAATTGTCTTTGTGCAAACGATTCACAAATTGTATTTTAGTCTTATCGATAACATTTTTAAAACAAATATATTAATTAGTAAAGATTCGAGTCCAGATTTTCAATACTTCCACTCTTTAGGTAAGATACCAATATTACTTTAAAAAAATAAAATATATATATATATATATATCGCAATATGTTTTCTTGTGTATTAATAAAGAACAAAAGTCAAAATACAAATACAAGAATTATATTTGAATTTACAATTCAAAGCTTTTCGTTGGCTAACAGTACCAACATCATCCATGATGATTTGTAAATTCAAATATAATTCTTGTATTTGTATTTTGACTTTTGTTCTTTATATATATATATATATATATATATATATATATATATATATATGAACGATTATATATATGAACACAGTAAATGTTAGTCTTAGAATTAAAAAAAAATTGTCGTTTGTAGGTGGACCTAATTTTAAACGATTGTAGGAATAATGGCTAGGAGAACGAGAGTCATAAGTGTACTGATATTGGTGAATAGTAGAAATTGTTTATTCATCTTCAATTCGTTAGTAAAATATAACAGAAATAAATATATAACTAGAGCATAGTAAAAACCGCATGTAAAAAAAATTGATTTATATTAGCAGAAAAATATGTTCTTAAGCTTCCTAATAATTGAAAAATAATTTTAAATAGTTAATATGTTATTCTTGATACCGAGGATAAGTGATAAATAAAAATAGCGGAATGATACCAATTTTCTATAAAATACAGAAACTTCTGAGAATGTTTTTTTTGTTCTAATAGCGTTAAACCTATTATTTTAATGTACCTCAAAACAAATTATCAAACATTATTTTTATTTATTTTGATATCGGGCAAATAGGCTAGTCATTGAATGTTTCTAAAGATATCGATAATGTTTAGGGTAATGTAAAATAATTATTTATATTCATAATAGCATAGAAATATGTTTGTAGACATATTTTTGTGGTATTTTAACTTCACCCTGTAGCTCTTTGCCTATTTCGGATTATTTAAAATATTTTAATGTAAAGCAACTCAGGACTCACTATGATGAGGTGGCTGCAAACTAAGTAAACCAATCATCCAATTACAAGGCTTTGTAATTTTCACTGATGATCCTTTAAACTCAGACGTTTTCCAATGGAGGCATCAAAGACGTTGATTTTAAAGTTGCCCTAATGAAACCATCCCGTTTTCGTATCCACAAACCTTTCTAGACATATCTGTTACAAGATTTACGCGTCTATTGACTGCGTGTGATATAGTAGTTTTAAATTGTCAACCTCAGGCAGTAATTTGTCTTTCAATGAAGAAGCAATGTATTTCGTTGCCATATTGCAACAGTCGTTGTGGAGTCAGCTTACACTTTGTCCAAACAAAAAGCTCTCTGTAGGCTTTTGCTCCATAACTTAATAGATGGTAGCTGGAAGTTTCTAATATCACTAATATGTACTGTCACCTGGTTTCTAACTTTATTGATTCTTCCGTAACCCAGTTCACGGATGTGATGTCTGTTATCTACTAGCATATCCAGTAACATTTTCTCTGGATGGCAGAAGAACACATATTTCTGAATTACAAGATTAATTACTTGTTTTAATTTGTTCGGAAAATTGTTTGCAGTTTGAATTACTTTAAGAATGTTCTAGGAGAGTCCTTCACCGTATCATATTTCTTGATATCAAACCAAAATGAAGCATATGCGTGTACAATGTACTTTGTTGGACATTTTTGGACACATAAAGCTTTAGTACGCGGTTGCACAGATTAACCGTCGAAAGCTAATTAGAGGACCTGGATCCTTAACAACAAATTCTTTATAACACAGTCCAGTGTTTACTGATTTCACGATATCTAAAAAATCTGTCTGAACTCTACTGAGTTCTGTTTTTGCAATAGTGATCACATCTCTAGTTACATACATCTCTAAGACAGCTCATAAAGTGGAATGAACAAATAAACCAGTGCAGTGGCACTAAACGTCAATGTTATGAATGACACCACTTTTCCAACCGGTGTTTGTGATTTTCCCGGCCCATTCAAGAGCTTTTACTGCATTTATGTCATAATAAATATTATACATGAAGTCAATAATACAGTTCGCTATACTATTATCGGTTTGTTTGGTTGGTGTAACACGACCGAATTATTTTCTGCAGGATTGCTGATAATGCTAATGTGTTATTCTTTGTTTTGTTCTAAGGTAAACCTCCGTTCCTATTTTGCCTTTGTTCCAGTCTTGTTTCTCTTGCCATTGAAATAAATTACATTAAGACGTTAAAATATTACAAAAGTATGCCTACAACATAGTGTTAGGCCCTTAATTTAAGGATTTATTTGAACTATTTTACATTGCCCTACATATAACTGGTTTTTAAAGAAATTTCAGTGTTTGTGCCACTTCCGCGATCTCAGACTAAAAGAATACAACAATGTCTAAACTTATTTTTGTCTCTTGGCAGGTGTATTATTTTTGGCAGGTGACTACAAGAATAGATAATAAGCTATTAAAAGAAAAAAATAATTTTTGTTTACCTTTCAGCAATTTTTTTAAATTGGTATTTTCATAAACATTCTTCCGTTTATGCCCTATGCCCAATCTCAAGAATAAAACAATATTTTTTAAAATTATGTTCCCCATGATTAGAAAACCGAGGAGTAAGATTTCCAGTATTAGAAATCAAATTTTTTTAAAATTGGGTTTTCACTCGATCCGAATAATTATATCATAAGATAAAATATATCCATATAACAAAATAATAGAAATTTTTATAGCTTATATTTGTGGTACCCTCAATGAATCTGCCACCCATAATAAAGTAGGAATAGTAGCTATTGAAAAAAGTGTATATTTAAATATAGGATTTTGTAATTTCTAAGCTGGCACCAGTAAACAATTTGACATTTTCTTAAATGTTTCCAATATTGTGTTTTCATATTCTACTCACTGGATGTTAAACGTCGTTTTAAGGATTTGCAAATTATAACTCAGGAAATTTTACACAATGTCGCGAATTTGCAAGCCAAAATTTAACATTGTAAAAATGTATGCACTCACTAGATAATACATTTTATTTCAAGTGTTTTAGTTTTTATTTGGGTTATTTGAAACATATGTAATCCAAATGGGGATAGACATAACTATTCATGTTCATTGGTATTTATTGAGATAAAGGATTAATTGTCAATATATTTCGTATATAAATATTTAGCTTGGAGTTTCACACTGTCGGTTTATTCAAGTTAACTAACATTTTAATGAACCCCTACGAAGAGCAAAATATCCCTGTATTAAAGTATGGAGATCAAATTATATTACAAAACGTATTAGAGGCATGAGGTTTGATATTAAAATGCTGTTGGTGTGTCACCGTACTTGATAGATTCCTCTGGCGTAGAGGTAGTTTGCTGTATTCTAGATATTTAACCGTATACAACTACATATGATTTTAAATATATTTATATTTTATGATATATACAACTATAGAGATATGTAATGAATAGTTACGATACGTATTACATACGTTCGTTTTTCAGGACAAAAATCGGAGTTTCGTTGTTTCGCTAGAATATCATCTAGAATTGCCGCGTTGAACTCATCAACAGTTTAGGAGCAAATGATGAACGCGTCAGTCAAAAAATGAGGGGGTTTGGTGGGCCCCGATGTTTTTCAGCGTCAGTAACTGACTATGGCGAGGGGTAGTAACATGAGAAACGACCTTTTGGTAAGGCCTGATTGTAGGAGCGGTATCTGCAACTCAGGACGTTTTCTGGGTGGAACGATAAAAATGTTTTTATGCTGGCGCTCTGCGTTTATTTTGAACATGTGGACTGACTATCTATTTTTGTGACTTCATTTTAAACATGCATCAAGATATGTGTGGTGTACAGATTTTGTGTGACATTACCCAATGTAGGAATATGTATGTAAATATTACGTAAAGTATGTATTTACAATTTTATGGATGGTGATCGTAAGACCAAACTTAACTAGAGTACATTATACAACCTAACCTAACTTAAGCGCCTATTGACGTCAAACCCCACACACCTGATCTAAACAATTACTCCTATTTCTTTCATTTCGTTCAACTTTCTGCTGATAAAATCTATCGAAGCACATATTCAAATGTTGTCTAAATTCAATTTATCATCGGATTAGTTGGGACTCCCTAGCTTCTCTGTTTCGACATCCACAAGTGTGTGTGTGTGTGTGTGTGTGTGTGTGTGTGTGTGTGTGTGTGTGTGTGTGTGTGCGTGCGTGCGTGTGTGTGTGTGTGTGTTGTGTGTGTGTATGTCTATGTGTGTTTGTGTGTATGTGTGTGTGTGAGTGTTTGAGTGTGAGTGTGTGTGTGTGTGTGTGTGTGTGTGTGTGTTTGTGTGTGTGTGTGTGTGTGTGTATGTGTTTGTGTGTATGTGTGAGTGTGAGTGTGTGTGTGTGTGTGTGTGTGTGTGTGTATGTGTATGTGTGTGTGTGTGTGTGTGTGTGTGTGTGTGTGTGTGTGTGTGTGTGTGTGTGTGTGTGTGTGTGTTTGTGTGTGTGTGTTGTGTGTGTGTAGCATTGCGCTGATACACAAGCGTCAAACCTGAATAATATCGCTTTATCTGACCCATATCTCTAAACCTCTGTTTTCTCCAACATAAAAGGTTTCAGAGCGAAGGTTACTGGTTACCTTCTTGTTGCTAAAGCGGAAGACGACTGTTTTCTGTGTGTCTAGTTTCTATTTTAGAAATCAGAACCTTTTTAAAGAAGGTAAATATTGGCGATTTATTCTTATGAGAATACGTAATATTGATACGGGTGTTATATTATATTGAGTCATTGTATTTGAAAAGTTACTTTATAATAGTAATGTTAAGGTCGTTGTTAAATAGTAATACTCTTGGCCTTGGGAAACACCTTCAAGTAGGGATGTAACGCAGATGGTCTCAGACGTAACATTTTAGAAGCGGTAGTTGATGAGGATGGAATAGTGGACTTAGGTTTTGGAGAATAGGTATGATTGTAGTATTTAACCTTTCGTATTTAAACAGTTTCGTTTTGACGCTAAACAACTGCTTGTTATGAACTGCGGATGTAGATAAACAAACATAACACAACAATTAACTTTCTAGTCCCAAATAGTTTAATATGAACTTACAACAATCAAATCTATGAATAGTTAAAGTAGGTACTAACACTAAAACATACGAAATATTTGCATTGCACCTGTTTTTATTAATATTTAATAGTTTTCAAACGTAAAGCTACGTATTCAAAGAAGGTCAGACACGTGCATTATTATTTTCAATTTACCTTTACAAATATGGGTTTTAGAGACCGTATAAATCTTCTCCTAGTGGAATTTGTGACAGAGATTACTGGCAGCGTGGCCTGACTTATAATATAAACGCGACGTGGAATATCTCAAACTACAGCAAGAGTGTGTCACAAGAAATTTAATCTTTCAAGATTATTATTCCGTGATTTTTACAAGCTTATATATTTGATTTATATATCTTCACTTTAATCCATAAAAACACGCACATTTATATAAATAACTAACTAAATGAATGTTAAATCTATCGATACCTGTAAACATGAAAATCAAGGTAAAGCTGTACATCTCTATGTACCTAGATGGAATGTAGTCTCATAAATTCCCCCGAGAGCTGTGGTTTTCCTGCACATCCCTGAACAGTTAAGATTTACGTTTATCGAGTGTTTATAGTACGTCTCGGCCTCTCGCTATTTTTTGTAGAAACGATTTATGATATAGATCAATTGACGTTACTAAGCCTTTTTATTGTGTTACATTTAAATATAATAACTAAAATTTTTCTGATAAGTTTTACAATATTTAAGGGTCAAGTTATTGTAACTGTATTTATTTTTTTCGGCTCTAATTCTATCTTCGTTCTTGGTGACGTGCGCTGTCTTCTACATTCTGTTTACGAAAAATTAAAAAATGACTACTACACTTTAGTTGGGTAATACAAGTTATCAAATATGTATAAATTCGTTAATGGTAATTTTCGGGAATCATATTTCTTCTTGTTCTTTTAAAATATATATTTCTAATCTATGTATTTAACAGTTTCCTATACTTTTAAAACTCTTCTAATAATTGAGAGAAAACCTCATCCTATTGCTGGACATTTTTAGAATATTTAATTTACTATGACAATGCGTAGAAGAATCTATTAGTGGCGTTTAGGAACGTTTAATAATCGTTTAGTTTGATGAATAAGTTACTGTTACCGAAACGCGTCGATTGGAAACTCTATACCTTTATAATGATTCCATCTTACATTCGAGGTGAGCTGTTTACATTGGAGGTTATGCTTTTTGTGACGGCGATTTGTTTGCTGATTGTGGCGAATTTCGAGCGATGTGACATATAAGCTAACCGTCTTAACCCATGCAGCCAGCCGCACTACACGTTTGTCTCGTAGCGTATCGACTCCTACCCCATTGTCCTTCCACTTCATCTAGTAAACGAAAGGTGATAGCAGGTTTTGCGATTGTCACCAATTATTTGTGTGTCTGTCGTTACACACATCATGTTATACGCATGCAATGGAATTTATATTCCTTGCAGAGCTTTCACTAAAAGGATAAAAAAAACGGAACAAATGACTGAGCCTGAAGTGTATTGTATTGTTATTTCTAGAAAAACCCCTTCTATTTTATATGTTATTGCGAAATAACCAACAAATATTTTCCTTTTTATTTTAGAAATGAAAATCCTATTCGTAAAGCACTTTGACAAACTTTGATATTACTATATACTTGACCTATGTATTATTCATAGAATAGCATGCTCGAAGTATTCATTAGTGAAATATATTGACATTCTGAAGAGCAAGAGCCTCGCACACAGTCAACATCCAAAACAACACTGGCTTTCACTGCCCTTAATTAAATTTGTGTTTATAAGTTTATATATATATATATATATATATATATATATATATATATATATATATATATATATATATATATATATATAATATTTAACACATATAAACACTTTATTTCATACACGTGTTACGTAATTTTAAATAAATAAATATATATATTTCTCGCTCTTCTACTGTTGTTGGGTTCACCTCGTCAATGCTGGATTAGATTCTAGCGAAACGTCGGAACTGTGTATTTATGGACTGCAGAATGAACGGATATACTCCAGATATTAACTATTCATCATTTTTTTCCATCCGTGAAGGAATACGTATCAGCATATATGTATATATATATATATATATATATATATATATATATATATATATATATATTTATATATTACAAACATCATAATTTTGTAATAATTTTCCTAATATTATACTTTTTTTATTTATAACTAAATGCTTCCTTTAAATATAACTTTGCTTCTAAATAGCCTATGTGCTTTGATAGATCTTTAAAAACAACATAAATTAGTTGTCTTAATAAAATGTATAACTCAAAATAATTTAATTTTTCTAATTGTTGTATTCTCCTGTAATTATCAATTTTATAGGAGCTTGCCTATACATAATTTAAAATGGTTTAAGCATTAGTTACTTCATAGCCTACATGAAGTATAATTCCATTCTCATTTCTTAATATTTGTAATTGTCATCCCTTATTTTTTTTCTTATTAAGTGTTTGTTATTGTAAAAAAATAAATCTGTAGTATGGAAGCTGGAATTTCTTTCTTTCAATAGTGTTCAAAGTGGAATTCGCCCTATATCTGTTTTTACATTTTTCACGATTCTAGTTAAAAGATTCAACAAGATCTTTTCATTCTGTCCTTTCACTAGGATATGTCTGTTTTCACTGAATGCCCTCCCTACGTAGAATGCACTACTACAAATTCCTTCCTATTAAATGCGCTGCAATAGACTAGCGAATAGAATCATGACAACGAAGCAGACGACTATACTCATTCTACAGGGTAAACGTAGACGAATATTTTTACTCCAATATATTACTTCTATTGTTTGCAGAACTGTTATAATTTCTACTACACTTTGAAGGTAAGTTGGTTATTTCACTAAAACTCTATAAACCACTCGTTCGTGTCTTTTGAATTAACCTCTTCACCATAGTATTATTTTTTAGCATCATAAAACTGAACTATTTTACTTTTATTTGTGCTAAGAAAATATTATGTGGTTAAGTCTTATAAACCATTTAGCACTCATTTATTAACTATGCCGTTATAAAAGAAGACAATAAATTATATGATATAAAGTTAATTACAGTAAGAATACACCGCGAATAGTAAATTTCAATAGAGTGTTTTGAATATCCCGCCATACACAATTTGTTTATCTAAATTAGTTTTGAAGACTGTGTCGCCTATTTGAATGGTTGTCTAGTAATACCACTAAGAAACCCCTAATAAAAACGACATGTTTGACGAAAGTAGTTTCGATTATTACTGCCGTGTATAGTCAGGTTTTGAAGTGCACTCATGCAATATTATGGTACTTAACGTATAAGTTAGTATGAGATTCAACTACAAATATCGTTAGAAATATGCATCTAGACTTGTACCTTTAAATTGTTTCTCACTCGAATTCCAGGTTATAGAACGAATTCTTAAACGTTATAGAAAATTGCATTGGTTTGAAGATAAATAAAATAATTACATGAAATGATATAGAAGTAGTCTAAGAAAACTCGTATTGTAGTAGAACGTTTTCTCTTTATTCGATATCCTTTATTTTGAAATAATGGTGAGGTATTCCAATAAAACACTTACAATGCAATGTATACTACCTAGAAACGTATAAACACGCATAGAAAACATATAGAAACGTATACTTTAAAGCCTGAAATTAATAATTTATTTGTCTTTTCCTCAAGAAGTTTATATTTCCTTAACAAATTTCACCAATATGAAGGGGATATCCAACATTACAGCATTACATAGAGATGCACGCACACACACACACATCACACACACATCACACACACACACACACACACACACACACACACACACACACACACACACACACACACACACACACACACACAAACACACACACACACACATTCACACACACACTTACACATAAATATGTATATATTATTGTTATCATCTACATATCTCTTTTTTGACATTTATTACAGACATTTATTACAGTTCTTACAATTCTTACAAACATTGTTAGTTATTTTTGTATTACTAGTATAATTCTATGAATAGTTCTACAGTATAATATATGATTTGAAATTATCTTATTGAAACTGTTTTTACGTATATAATTAAAACTTCCATGCTCTTGAAGATTTTCAAACTGTTATCAATTTACACTCGTCTTATTCATATATATTTATATATAATTGTATACAAGGAGATTCGAATACAAGAATTATAAATTTATTGGAAAAACCTACAGAGTTTGTTTTGATTTTATTTACTAGGTTACCGAATTGTACCGTAAATAACTTTGTAGTTGGGTTATCATGATGGCTGCCTTCACTGGGGCAGACCACGCAGCTGAGTGTTATGTTTCTTAGAATCAGCCAGCGACAGCACTATAAGGTAATTTCAGTGCCAAGTACGATAATAATCCTCCTTGTAGGCTGATAATGGCACATTGTTTTATAGGAACAGGGTGTTCATTAGGTCGTTGACCAAGTGAGACCAAACTTTATCAACAATGCTACGAAATCTGTGTGCTTTTCGCGATCGACAACAGCTTGTGCGTGTTGAAAAAACCCTTCATATTTGAAACCTTTAAAAATTGACGATTTTACAAAAAATGAAAAACAGTGATAAATTGCCTATAAGATCATCTGTGCTGGCGTGTTAAGTTGAGTAGTTGAGGATGAACCTCTCTAAGACAACCTAATCTCTATCTATCATCGATTGTATATACCTACCTCGATATGCTACGAGACACTAATTATCAAAGATCGATGGTAATGTACGTTTTTACTTCATGCTACTTAACACATGCCCCCAATACCTGACTGATATTTGGAATTTGTAAAATGACAGCTTTACCGGTCAAAGATTAGCTGTAAAACTCCTATTGCATTGCCCCCAGATTCAATACCTTTTGGATATTTTGGAGGGGGGATCATCAAGGGTATGATATATCTACCTCCTCGTCTGGCTTGAATACCAGACCTCAGGGAAAGAACATTCGACGCCCTTGACCAAGTTGTACCACCAACGATACAGCGAGTTTGAGAAGTAATTAACTACAGATGGGCTGTGTGCAGGATAACTAACGGAAGTGGAGGATAACTAACGGAAGCGACATTGTACATGTTTATTTTATTTTAACATACCTGATCTTTTCTATACGAAATAACACTAAGAGCAGCTGTAAAGCTATATCTTTAAATAAATTGCTATAGATTTCAAAAGATGTGGTGTCGTTATCTGTAAATTTTTTACACTGCAATGAATCTGCACAACCTTTTATTTGTATCCATGTGACAATTTTTTTTGTTTACAACTGTTGTCAGTTTTGAAATTAAATAAAATATGTTTTTCCACTTTCCTTTTTCTTTATACCTAAATATAAAAATGTTTCCCTATTTTGTAATTTATTTGGGGTGATATTTTTAATAACACATACAAACACACTCACTCACACACACACACACACACACACACACACACACATTATTATGATTTATTTATTTTTGCATTAGTATTCTTTTCATTTACGTTGGAAAAAACCATCATCAGAAGTAACAATTATCATAAAACAAATTATCTCATTAAGCCTCTTTATATGATTGCAACGTAAATGTACAAGTCTAATAAGAAAGTATTAGGGTTAAAGGATGTATTATATTAAACATTATCCCATATATTACCGAATGACGTATAGGCCTTGCCGTTTGGATGTATATTGATATCAACTTCCAATTCATCGATAAGTTTCATTACATTGTCAATATTTAATTTCTTATTTTTATTTTTCCAATATTATTTATATGCATAGCTATTTCACGTTTTATTTCACAAGGACCTTATTAATTTTATTATTTCACTATACTACAATATTATTAGGAAAAATATTTGTATTTAACCACTACCACCAATGCATACACTTTAATATATTGAGAGTAAATACTGTATTTATAAGATAATATATTCAATTGTAAATATAAGTCATCACTTCCATCCATCTATATTTCATATATTTTTTAAAAATATGTTTTTATATATCATTTTAATTTGTAATTACACTCATAAACATTTAAATAATTACATGCCCTAGCTTATATTTCTGAAATGGGTGAACAAGTTATTTTTAACTTTTAATCAAGGCAATTGTTTTACCATGTTTACTTGCTTAGTTTTATTGCAGTAAATGTTAGATTTTCCATCGAAAATCACTTACTTTAACAATAAGGTACTAAAAATGCCAGTTTCAAGGAATTTTGCTCGACATAACACTCTATTCACTATACTAAAAATATCATGTTCGTATCCATCCAAAATGAAGAGATTTATGAGAAACAATAGGGTATTGTTTTCAAACTCATAGCGTAAATGTGATTTATTATTTTCACGACCTAACTGATTTATTTTGTATCGGTACGTGGTCTGAGTATTTGGTCTTAATATTTTTCTTTGCCCCTGTGTATGGTTAATGTCTCTTGAGCTTCTTGTAAAGTCTCTTGTACAGGGATGTAATGGCTTGATATAAAACTTGTGCGGTTGGACGATGTACTATAATAAACATTGTTAATCCCACATATTACCCAAAGAAGTATATGTATTGTTTGTTTTGATGCATAATGAGATCGGCTTCAAAATAATTTTATAGGTTTCGTTACGTTAGCAATATTTACATTTTACTTTTATTTAGTTAAATAGTATTATGTACATTACTATTTTATTATTTACTTCATAATGACCTTATTTATTTTATTACTCTAGAAAACGTTTATAACACTTACTTACATTTATGTTTCTGATATTTGTAAACATTAGTTTTTTTCTAATCAATATGTAACTTAGAATTTTAAGTTGGATTTGGGCTGATGAATTTATAAAAAAATGACGTAACTGAGTTATTTGCAATGTATTTAAAGTAAAATTCATTCTGGTTTCAGTTGTGACACAATATATCAGACGTTTACACGTTTAACTATTTATATCAATCCATAAATATTGGAATGTGTGAATAAGTTATTATACACTTTTAATAAGAAAAATCTGTTGCTTTTTCCTTGCTTATTTCTTTTAGTGGGATTGAATTAAACGTTAAATTTCTATCGTGGATTGCTCTTTTAGTAGTACAATTATAAACATAGAAGTTTACTAATCGACTATTATATAGATGAAGATCTATTCGCTTTAATAGAAACTAAATCTTCCTTTCCATACTCAAGGCTGTATATAGCAGGAAGAACAGCGGATTGTTATCAAACTCATCGAGTAAACAAGATTTATTATTTTCAATTTCAGGACATAACCGATTTATATTGCGTCGGTATGTGGTCTAGATAATTGGTTAAAGTGAAATATGACGCAAATATTAAACACATTAATCTAATTGTAATGCAAGCTGTTAGGGGTAATATGCGAGAATATTAATTTTGTAGGCTTTCGAACTTAACGTATCATTAACCGGTAAAACGTATTAGGAAATTAGGAGTATTTCTTCTCTGAAGCCCAGGTGTAACATGGTTTCAAATGTGTAGCCTTTTGTTAGCTACGATAATATTGTAATCTTCTAAGAGCCGTATACTAGTGGAAATATGTGTTTACAAGGAACCGAATTTTAAAGCTATCAGGTATTTTCAAAAAATTAATTTGACTCATGTTTGGTTGCATGGAAACCCCGATATCTGCATACAAACAAGATCGTGTCTTCTCCCTCAGGAAGAAGGCTTTGAATTTCCTTTATGACAGCGTAATTTAGTTTTATGCTTCAATGTAATACCACAAACCGCCTGATGGTTCAAGCTTTTGTAGCCTATCAATAAATCAGACGTCGTTGTATAAAGTACTGAAAGATTTAAATTATGGTAAATTATGCAGGCAATCATTTACCTGCAACCTACATTAGTAAACATTTTGCTTGAATATATATATATATATATATATATATATGGTAACATAAAATAATTTTCATAGACAAGAATATACGAATATTACTTCATTTTATTGTTCATTGAAGCTTTTCGCTAATTTACATTATTAGCATTTTCAAAATATATGAATCACTGTCCAGTTATGTGACCAGAGTAAGACTGGTAACAGTCTTACTCTTTTCACATAACTGGACAGTGATTCATATATTTTGAAAATGCTAATAATGTAAATTAGCGAAAAGCTTCAATGAACAATAAAATGAAGTAATATTCGTATATTCTTGTTTATGAAAATTATTTTATGTTACCATACATATTCAACAAGAAAAAATAATTCATCTAAGTTTTACAATATATATATATATATATATATATATATATATATATATATATATATATATATATATATATATATATATATATATATATTTATATACATATATACGCACATAATATAAAGGTGAATGTTTAATTGTTTTATTTATTAAAAATAAATTTAAAACGTTTATAAGGTTTGTTTTAATATTATCGAAAGTACGAAGAATGACAATGCAACACGCAACGTGTAATAGAAATTATATAAGTCTGCTACAAATGACTGAAAAGTAGAATAGACTTATATATTTTGAAAACTATTTATCATCCTGAAAATATTCCTTATTTTAAAATAGTGGTGTGGCAATATTAAAGGCAATGTATCTTAATGCAAAACTACAACAAATTATTATACATATAGAATTTAATTTTTTAAATATTTGTCGTTGTAGAATGTCGTTTCCTGAGGCGTCGCTATATAAACAGATTACATCCAGTTTGCTCCATTTTAACACCATTCTTGCAGTCATTTCTTTTATCCTACTTCCAGCGTAATAGCCTCTTTATTCAGATGTAGGTTAATAGATGCATAAATATCTAAGTCAGATATCTGAATACATTCTGTTAAATATTTATAAAATATTCACAATAAAAATTAACATATATTAATTGTGTTGGGTTAATTTAATACAGTCGAGTACTTCTGTTTTACTTTACATTAACTACCAGTATAAACACACACACACACACACACACACACACACATATATATATATATATATATATATATATATATATATATATATACATCCCGCTATCAATATGGCAGCATTTCATTTTGCAACCATATGGCAGCCACTTGAAAGAGAGGAGTATAAATGTTTTTCGTCGTGTATAATTTATTTCTAATAAACATGATACTACTCCATGTACTTTAATTTTATAAAATCTTAAAAATACAAAATTGACTGAAGTACTATCAATACGGCAGCATTTCATTTAGGCATCAATATGGCAGCCAGTGTATATTTTCGTTCAGTCTAATAACAATATGGCAGCCGGTGTGTATATTATTCCCACGCTACTAACTATACGAGAACCAACAGTGTTGCCACTATGGTGCTACTATCTGACTAGTCAAATGTTTAGATTCTAAGACACGTGTGTGTAATCACGGTAAAAACACAAACATTAGTATGGCCCTTCTTCATTTCAGCTGGCAAATTATTTACTCAACTCACATAAGTCTTAGTTGTTAGTTTTCATAAACGTGTACAACTATCGAAAGCTGACGGGAATACAAGTGTGTGCCTCTACAGGAGTAGCAAAAGAATCAATTAGGGTAAAATATCGGAACAAAAAAAAAGCTAGGAAATAATCAATTGGGATGTTTTTAAGGATGCTGAGTCCACTACTGTGAACAAAATTAAACGGGGATGAACGGGTGGGGCTCTATAGGAGTTATAAAGGAGGATTTTGACTTGGGGTCAAAATGACAAAAGGCAAAAAAAAAACTAGAAAATGATCAGTCGGACGGTTTTAATGGTGCTGAGTCTTTTACCGTTATCGAACGTAATGGGGATACACAGGTGATCCTCTTTGGGAGTGGCAAATGATGAATTGGAGTATAAATGTGATAAGGCAAAACAAAGCTAGAATATGATCAATCGTAGTGTTTTGGAGGTAGCTGAGTCCAATACCGTCTTCCATATTAATCGGGAATGCACGGATGTGGCTCTACGGTAGTAGAAAAGGGGTAGAATTTTGGTACAATTGTCAGAAGGCAAAAAAACAATTGAAAATGATCATTCGGGTGGGTTTTAATGGTACTGAGTCTTTCACCGTTATCGAACGTCAATGGGGATACGCGGGTGACCCTCTATGGGAGTAGCAAATGATGAAATGGAGTATAATTAATTGTGACATGGCAAAACAAAGCTAGAATATGATAAATCGTAGTGTTTTGGAGGGTTCTGAGTAGAATACCGCCTTCAATATTATAATGGGATGCACGGGTGTGGCTCTACGGGAGTAGAAAGGGGATGAATTGGGGTAAAATTTTCAGAAGGCAAAAAAACAATGGAAAATGATCACTCGGATGTTTTAAAGGTGCTGAGTCTTTTACCGTTATCGAAAGCCAATGGGGATACATGGGTGATCCTCTATGGGAGTAGCAAATGATGAATTGGAGTATAAATCTGAAAAGGCAAGACAAAGCTAGAGTATGATCAAACGTAGTGTTTTTTAGGTTGGTGAGTCCAATACCGTCTTCCATATTAATCGGGAATGCACTGGT
Source organism: Prosapia bicincta (assembly GCA_036971475.1). NCBI lineage: Eukaryota > Metazoa > Arthropoda > Insecta > Hemiptera > Cercopidae > Prosapia > Prosapia bicincta. The sequence goes on from JBAIZL010000002.1 coordinate 56,712,682, forward strand.
GTTGCTTTAAGGGAGTAGAAAAGGGGTAAATTAGGGTAAAATTGTCAGAAGGCAAAATAACAATTGAAAATTATCATTCGGGTGGGCTTTAATGGTGCTGAGTCGTTTACCATAATCGAACGTCAATGAGGATACACGGGTGACCCTCTATGAGAGTAGCAAATGATAAATTGGGGGTATAATTGTGAGAAGGCAAAAAAAATGATCAATCGTAGTCTTTTGGAGGGTGCTGAGTCCAATACTTTCTACATTATTAAACAGGGATGCTCGGGTGTTGCTCTACGAGAGTAGAAAATTGCTAATTTGGGGTAAAATTGTCAGAAGGCAAAAAAAATATATATAATGATCACTCGGGGAGTTTTAATGGTGCTGAGGCTTTTACCGTTATCGATCGTCAATGGGGATATACGGGTGATCCTCTATGGGAGTAGCAAATGATGAATTGGAGTATAGACCTAATTGTGAGAAGAGAAGGTAAAATAGAGGTAGAATATTATGACTTGTAAAGTGAAACATTCAACCAAATAAGATTTTATTTTGGTATTTTTATCCTTTGGAGGGAATGAACTAGCTGAAGTAAACAGATACTATCATGAAGTAACTATAATGGTCCCTGTCACAAGATTAAAACTGATAAAACTGAATGATGTGTTCATCCTTTCAGAGATCGAAAATAAACATTACACAAACACGTACATGACGGGTTCTATCTCAGGCGCTACTTGGTCACGTGTTACAATGCGACATTTATACCGCCATTTCTCCCTCTAATTTCAACATACAACCACACGGGACGTCTCTTTACAATCTGTTTCGTTTCAGCTACAATAGTACATAGTTGTCTTACAAATTGTCACTCTGATTGTTAAAATTCTATTATTCGTTATTTTTAATATGAATTGACGAAATGAAACTTAACAAATTTATTGTTTGTAATAAAAACAAATATCCACAAATAAATTTAAATACTCAATTTAATTCATTTCTTTATTTAGGCTAGTACACACGCCACTGTTTTATAAAAGATATTACTCTCTTTGACGTATGTTTTGATAAAAAAAGGAGGCACTTGCTAAACCTATGCCTTACGGGTCGCGTTCTTCGTGTCATTCTTCCAGGTCATTGGAAAAAATTAAAATTAATAAATCCACCTATTTTAATCCTTGCTATTTAAAAATTTCCCCGCCCCATTGAAGGTGTTCAATGCTCTGTCGAATATTAGGAATAGTTCTCCAGGGAAAAAATACAGGAGTGCAAGTAGACGATTGTTTTGTGAATCAGCAGGTTAGGTGTACACCGGTATCCATCGATTCTCTAGATTGGTTACATGTTTTCAAAACCCTCAACAGATCTGCAACTAAATGAACGGTTTCATCTTTAACAATATTCAATCTAGATTTCCAGGCGTGCACTGCACGGGATAAAGGCCAAGTACGAATTCAACTTTTTTCTTCTGAATTTCTCATTTAATTATCAGTGTTAGAGTTAGTACACTAACTTCTCTTATATCCTTTACTTTACGAAAGTACATTTATTCTCATTTAATTTATTTTATCTCATTGAGCTTTCTGCCACAATTTTTAAATCCTATTTCTTTCGTGTTACAATCTTTTAAGAGTTTTTGCAGTTTAAGAACGATTTTGCAGAATGTTTAGACTAATACATCGAATTTTCCTCAACATTTCTTCTTCAGTGTATTAAAAATAATGAAAATTTTAATTTTAAGTTTTTACTGCTTGTAAAAGAATATTAAAGGATAAGTAAAGGGTTGGCATAAAGTTTATTTACAGTAAGTTTTAAAAGTTAGGCCTATAGTAGAAAAACAACAAATATTGTATCACCTTTACCTCAGGTAGGTAACCAGAAAAATCTAACTATATTGTACATTGTAAATAAAAGAAGGCTTTTATTTGGTCGAATCTCATCTAATGTTAATTTCTTGTTTACGTAGGCCCATCGAACACGTCCATATTTTATAGGTTCAAACGAGCACAAATTACCATTTTCGAGTAAAAAAATTAAACATTGAAATAATAGTATTTCTGTACTTACGACAGCCAAATGTAACCAAAAAACTGTTTTATTTTTCTGTGAGCATATGCTTTATAAGGGTGCATATAGTATTCTAACAAGTAGTAAAATTTTCACGAAGGTATGACAGTTTAGTGCCAATACCAATCAGTATAAATATTTTACCAAGATAAGGGCAAAACATTTTAAGTATTTATATAAGGATTCATGTATCATAGGTGGTTTTCTGCCAATAAAACTAGAGAGCAGTTCAGGTGGTGTAAGCAATGGTAAATATTTAAACTTCTTTAATTCTACATCTCTAAAGAATGTATGTAAGGATATAGTTATTCCCAATGTATATTGCATTGTAGACATCACGGTGAAAAACGATTTCGGTAAGCAATGTAATACATCTATATTATTTATCCATCATATTTGATTTGTCATAGGTTGTTATAGGTACAATTGTGTTTGAGTAAAGACCTATTTTTTCTAAAAGTTCTTCTTTAACTACATTCATTAAATTTTCCTGGTAGTCGTTGTTGGCAGGTTAAAAAATTTATTTAATTCCTCCCTTAGATATTTTCCGAAAGGATGACATTTCACCTTGATTGTGATGTTACTTTCATCAAGGCACGTTGAATGCACCTGAAAATATATCTGATAAGATTTAAATATATTTTAATCTTCTTTTTTAATTCTATCTTTAACCGTATCCCTCCTGGCTCGCATATCTACAATTTGATTTATTATTATTATTATGGTGAAAAAAATTACAAATATTTTGGCGAATATAGCTGAGGAACCCGTCTTCAAAAACTAGCTGTAAAATAGCGTTATACAGAGTGACCGAATGAAATTAGTCACTATGATGGCATTTCTTGTTAAAAAAAACAAGACGTAAATGATAATGACTGTTTTGTAGATTTTTTTCACTTTAAAAAATCTCTCCGTTCTTCGGTCGACATGTTACATACATTTTTATAGTTAGTATCAGAATGATTTTAGTTCGTTCGGCTGTGTCTGATCTCAAGACAAAGTCTGCTAATACTCAATCACATCTCATAACTGTCTCCTTTGTTATATATTTTACGTATCCTATCACTAGCAATACCAGTTAATAAATAACTCCTAATTACAAACTTAATATTTCAATTTGAATATTCTCTATTCTTCGTTGATAGAAAATTACTTCAGTTAAGCAACCCTAACCAAGTGCTTATAAAACGTTTTGTAGTCAATATTTAGACGTTGATAATCATAATATTTACTACCGATGATCACGGTAATTTTTCACTATACTTCAGATTTACTGATATTTTACTGATAATCTAGTTTTATTTTTATGGTAGGCGAACAAAAAGACTATCTACGATCAAAACATTGGGCGTCCTGATAAAGTTTACAACGGGCATCGGCTATTTTCTAGCTATAATTGCCGATACTTAGTATGGTATTCATATCGTATAGTATCCTTGCAAGCAAGATTCAGCACAGTGGTCTTGGAGAGCCAAGCAACATTAATTTATGTATGTAATGTAATCAATAAAGTTCTACATACGTATTTTGTGCATTCTTAATTATAGTATTAGGGTTCATTAGAACTCCTGTTTTTTTTTTATAGTGTACAGGAAGCTATTTCCGTGTAATCCAAGTTTTCGGTAATCCGACGGTGTCTCGGTGCCATCTGCCTCGAATTATCCATGCACTACTGTATTTGTTTCCGTAACAATGATCACCATACTTGAACCAGTTTTTCATGCAACTCTAAAGTGAGTGAAAATCCCATAGATATTAAAGTTACTCTTGGGACTAGAATATCGAGGATAAACATAATAGATTTATTACATTGCTTTCTGAAAACGTTTTGATTCCTAGCTACACTGCAATACACATTGGGAAGAACTATATCCTTACATATAATCTTCAGAGATGTAGAAATAAAGAATTTTAAATATTTACCATTGCTTAAACCGCCTGAACTGCTCTCTAGTTTAATTGGCTTATTAACACCTATGATACATGTATCCTTAAATAAGTACTTAAAATGTTTTGCCCTTATGGTCATAGAATGTGTGTATATATCCATGTGTTCTTTCTTATCTACATTATTTATATCTTTCAAACTATTTTTGAGTATTTGGATGAAAAAAATATATATAATGTTATTATTGATAAAAATGATGTTGTATGGCCTATAAATAACGCTAGCTCTTTAATACCTTGGTCATTCATTTGGAAAAGTTGAGATATTGTTGCCAAGTGTTTCATTAGAGTCCTCGATGTAAGTACTTCAGGAATTTGTAAACATGCTATTTTAGGACATACAGCTGTGGATTAGCGAACTTATCTTGGAGAGAACTATGCTATGTATTTACAGACACAATTTTGATATGGAAACATAAACAGCCGACATTCCGAAAGCCATTCTGACGCGTTTGTTTACTTGATGACCAAACTTATCTTAATGTTCCGGTCAATGCATCTCGTTCTTTTCCCTTGGTGCTCTTAGATACTATAGGATGGATAAAGTATTTATTTTTTAACTTAACTTGCTTTTCAAATTAATTGTCATAGCATCTCTATCAGATTTTAAGAATCTAAAAGTGACTATTATTTGCTGTATATTCTTACAATTTCGTAACATTGCAAACATAGAAACACTAGTCTGCAACACATGTATTAACAGATTTAACACTTAATATGGCCTACTCCATATATATTTACTAAAGGTTAATACCAATGTATTCAATAAACATATTAATAAAATAAAATATAGACTACCAGCGGCTAAAGTCGAGGATAGAAACAAATATTTCCGTCTTTATACGACCATTTTGACGTTGGGAAGATACCATAAATTATTTATGTTTACGCCGTATGTAAATGAGAGAAAGGGATGGAAAAGATAGAATGCAAAAAGTCAGTTTTTCGGGCCTTCGTCCACGAGAGTACTTGTCGAGTGCGAGCCTTTATCGTTGTTTGGCTTGGACCTATGTTTGTTTACACCAGACAGCCTGATATCACCAGACAATATAAACTGACAACACTCGCACAGATGTTATTTAGGTTCGTGTATACAATACAGAGATTAACGAAAGATGATTCAGTATTTATTAACCTTCAACTACCGTGCTGGAATTTCTGTCACATTACTGCTGCCGATTGCATCAGAGGCACGAAATGTCTAAGTGTGACTTATTGTGTGGTTTAAGAATTTATCTTGCATTTACTTTATAAAAATTGTTTTTGAATATTCTGATTGCAATGGGACTAGTAGGGTAAACGTAGTTTTATGAGAGCAGTCATATTTTATTTACTAATTGAAAACTGTAGTAAATAAAACCTACAGATTTTAGCGCAGTTTAGCTAAAAAGACTTATAATCGCACGATAATTAACATACACTAATTATTTCTCGTTCACTGATTGTACACACTTAACTTTATATACAAGATAACATTTGACACATTATAAGCTTTATTTATGGAAACTGGCATTACAAATAATAACTCAATTTTGACAGCAGTATTTACACAGCAGCTCAGAAAATTCTAGACATATTGACTGTACAAAGACAGCTTACAGAGTGTAACTAGTCTTTCTATTTTTTGTTGCTGGACAAATTCTACATTGTTTATAACAATTTATCTATACAAATAGAAAAATTTGTAAATTTCTGGAGGTTGCAGTTTTTCGAAATCATCTCCATCGTCTGATGGACTTCATTGAGATTCGGTATCATGACCTTTTGCTCAATTACTTCTTCACTCTGTTGCACAATTCCCCTATTCTCTTTGATGCCTTATAAAAGTTGGTCATTAGATACAGCACCTGAATCACTGTCTTCTTCGGATAACCCGTTGCTGATGCTCAGGCACGATGACGGCAGTTAAAGATTAAGCTTGGAATTTGTAGATATTGGCATAATAGGTTTTCTGGATATATAAGCTGATAAAGATAAGTCGATGAAATGATGTCGGTCAAAAATTTCCCATTTTTGTCGTTTATTCTAAGTTGTATAAAGGTTGAACAAATATAAGGTCTACTTATTTATAGTTTTTTTTAATTTACGGTTATAGTAGAAGTTTTACATTAACTGATGGCTGAAAAGTCATTCCGCTGCCCTCGCTAACGATACCATCCTTTTTAAGAGAACAAAGAAAATAACACGAAAAGAGAAGAAAATTAATTACCCGACGAAGAATGAGAAAACAAACATAAATGTTTAGATATACTAAGTAAAAATGGAAAGAAAATATATGACAATTAGGTAGACAAAATACATTTAAAAAAAAATTAAATAAATACATAAATTTTTAAAAAAATATCAATTTGGGACAAACAGTTATCTTTTCAAGTTGAATCGTTCAAGCACACAGTCTTTAAAATGCTTAAAGCACATGGACAGGCTGCATTGAAACACTGCTCCAAGTTATAAAGATTACTTTGACAGACATGACGTAAACAAACGTGCTGGAACTGCTATCGGAGTGCCGCCTGTTTATATTTTCACATCACAAACATTTCTGTAAATAGATGTAGCATAACTTCTGTCCAAGACAAGGTCACGAACCCGACTCTTTCTGTTGGTTATGTTGCATAGTTGGAAACATGCCAATTTTGGGAGATTTATTGTTAATGGGATATATTACCCCAAATCACCCCTTGGTAACCCCGTACGTGCCCGGCGAATTTTCATGACGTAGGACTAGGAGCTTCGAAAATCTTCGAATGCCCATGTTTGGGCAATATTTTAGATTCTGGCTAGTTTTACCTAAATTCACCCATAGCGACACCCGCAGTCCCATCTCGGATTGCGCATGGCCAACTTCGGTGCTAGGATTAGACTCAGCATTATTAAAAACCCCGAGTGATGATTTTATAACGATCCCTTGGCCTCTGACCTTTTTACCCCAATTATCCCTTTGCTACTCCCGTAGAGCCCACACCCGTCCATCCCTGGTCTCTTTCGATGACGGTATTGAATTCAGCATCCTCAAAAACCCCCGAGTGGTTATGTTGCAGCGATTTTTTGAAATTTGACTTTTTCACTCCAATTCACCCCTTTGGTACTCGCGTGGAACCATACTAGTGCATCCCCGGCGACTTTCGGTGACGGCATTAAATTCCGCCTTACCAAAATCCCCCGTGTGGTTATTTTCTAGTAATTTTTTGGCTTTTGACTTTTTTACTCCAAATCATCCCTTTGGTACTAACGTAGAGTCAAAACCGTCCATCCTCGGTGACTTTAGATGACGTCATTGAATTTAGCATCCTCAGAAACCCTCGAACGGTCTTTTTCCCGCAATTCTTAGGCATTTGACATTTTCACCCCAATTCATCCCTTTGGTACTCGCGTGGAACCACACCAATGCATTCCCGGTGACTTTCGGTGGCGGCATTGAATTCCGCCTCATCAAAATTCCCCGAGTTTTTATTTTCTAGTATTTTTTTTTTACTTTTGAGATTTCTACCCCAAATCATCCCTTTGGCACTCACGTAGAGTCTCATCTGTCCATCCCCGGTGACTTTCGATGGCGGCATTGAATTCAGAATCCTCAAAAACCCCCGAGTGGTTATGTTGCAGCGATTCTTTGACTTTAGACGTTTTCACCCCAATTCACCCCTTTGGTACTCGTGGGGAACCATACCAGTGCATCCCCGGCGACTTTCGGAGACGGCATTAAATTCCGCCTTACCAAAATCCCCCGAGTGTTTATTTTGTAGTAATTTTTTGTTTTTTTACTTTTTTACCCCAAATCATCACTTTGGTACTAACGTAGAGTCACAACCGTCCATCCTCGGTGACTCTAGATGACGTCATTGAATTTAGCATCCTCAGAAAGCCTCAAACGGTCATTTTCCCGCGATTCTTAAGCATTTGACATTTTCACCCCAATTCATCCCTTTGGTACTCGCGTGGAACCACACCAATGCATTCCCGGTGACTTTCGGTGGCGGCATTGAATTCCGCCTCATCAAAATTCCCCGAGTTTTTATTTTCTAGTATTTTTTTTTACTTTTGAGATTTCTACCCCAAATCATCCCTTTGGCACTCACGTAGAGTCTCATCTGTCCATCCCCGGTGACTTTCGATGGCGGCATTGAATTCAGCATCCTCAAAAACCCCCGAGTGGTTATGTTGCAGCGATTTTTTTACTTTTGACGTTTTCACCCCAATTCACCCCTTTGGTACTTGCGTGGAACCATACCAGTGCATCCCCGGCGACTTTCGGTGACGGCATTAAATTCCGCGTCACCAAAATCCCCCGAGTGGTTATTTTCTAGTAATTTTTTGACTTTTGACTTTTTTACCCCAAATCATCCCTTTGGTACTTACGTAGAGTCACATCCGGTTCATCTCCGGTGACTCTAGATGGCGCCATTGAATTTAGCATCCTCAAAAACCCCCGAATAGTCATTATCCCGCGATTTTTGGACATCTGACATTTTTACCATAATTCAACCCCTTTTGTACATGGGTTTAGCCTCACCAATACATCCCCGGTGACTTTCGATGACGGCATTGAATTCAGCATCCTCAAAAACCCCCGAGTGGTCAGTTTCCAGCGATTCTTTGTCCAATTCAAATATATACGTTATGTAGTACGATTGATATCTATGTGGATGCCAGCAATGTTGCCAAGTTTGTGGCTGCCATAATGTTAGGGAATGTTTGAAATATACAGTAAATTTATATACAGGAGGCGACTATGCTGCCCCTGGCGGAAATGTTACGAACTTGTGATATACAAATCCCGTTCACTATGCTATCAATACGAGTACCGTTTTGTTATTACAAATTATTTTTTAAAAATTCCGAACGACCATAGAACTTCCAAATACAGATTACCACCAATAAAACACTTCTTATTACAGTTATTGACATGATTTTTATTTCAATTATTGTCAAAGGGTGTTACATTATCATGGATTACTATGTGGCAGCCGTATACGGCTGTCACAAGTACCCGGCTGCCAGTTTGAATGCAAAATGACCAATGTATGGTCTCCGTATTGTTAGCAGGCTGTATATATATATATATATATATATATATATATTTAAAAATGTGTTGTGTGTGTGTGTGCTAAGTAATGTATTTTGATTGTGCTTTTGTTAATATTAATTGCAAGACTAGCTGTAACATTAATAATTTAGACCCCAAATTATAGTAATATCAATATCAACTTATTCACTTCTTAACGTATTGACGTAGCGCAATCACTTAGTACAGGAACTTTTTAGACAAGAGGAGCAAGCTCCTAACTGAGCTGGAATGTTGTTCCTGGTGCTAAAAAATTTACATGGTTTATTGATATAAAGTAATCACTAATATTACTTCAATGAATATTGAAAAAGGCAAATTATAAGATATAAGCTACTAATAATATTATGTCATGAATTACACAAATTTATAAAATGTAGAAATCTATATACTGAATTTAATATTATTATATTTCATTTGTTGGTATTTATTGAAATGTAAATATTGCGTAAACAATTTTGCCAGTATATCGCTACTTTTGATATTGTGTGTTCTGCGAGTTCTAACTAATTTCTTCTTCCTTGACTCAGGCACTGATACTACCGTATGCATCCCTAAAAGCGACAACCTTGTAACCGCAAAAACACCTTATTGAAAATTATGTCATTGTATATAGGTATAAATGTGATAACATGCCATAAAATTTGAAAAATATATATAAAGAGATCAACGAAAATCTGAAAGAATTTTATTATACACAACAGAATATTTAAATCGGTTTTCTGCCAATAAAGTTTAAATTATGTCAAACTTCCTCCTTTACCCTATACGCTAGAGTAAACAAAGGTAAAACGTATTGTGCTCTTTCTTTTAGTTTGGTTTGGCAGCGTATGACAGAGCTGACAGGACTTATTATTTGTTCTTTTTATGTATTGAAACTATAAATTTCATTACAAACAATATTCAACAGTCATAACTGCTTTAAACCATCCCATTTTTTTTAATTTTGGGGGATATGAATATAATATATATAAGTTACGTGTTTTATTAAGCTTGAAAGGTTTTTAAAAATAATTTTTATTTTATAAACCTTTGTTAATTAGGAAACATTTAATTTTAAAAATTGTTACATTAATTAAGCTTAACAAATATTCAACTGAAATACATTCAGTTGGAGAGGAGCCGACTGTTCTTTTCAAGAGTTTACTACACACTAAAACTAAAGCTGGTTTTCCAGCTAGCAATAAAAAGTCGGCGAAGCAGGAATCTAAAGTAAGCATTAAATAGAGTTAACCTTACATTATTCATTCACATCACTTATATATATATATATATATATATATATATACTTAAATAATTTCAACTTCTTAAACATTGATATAGTTGAATATTTACCCCCTTCAAAAAGTTGTTTAAATTGTAAGATTATGGTCTTTGTTGTGATCCAATAAATATAAAAACGTAAGAGCCTGGTCGTGGGGCTGACCGACAGAAATGACTATTTATTTTGTTGTTCCTGACATTAAACTGACAAAATCTCGCATTCGCTTGCATATTTTATTAATGAATAAGTTGAAAATAGTTTTAAAAAAAATATTTCAAAGGGAGGGAGGATTTCATTTTATCTTAGCTAATATGACATCGATATACGTTTGTAGAAATATTTTTCTATTTATAATTACGATTCTTTGTGAATCGAATTTTTTTTTACATGGAGACCATATAAAACTTAAAGTCAGGTCTCATTTGAAATTTAAACAGTGGGAATAGTATAGAATGAATGTGTTTATTACATTTAGAGGAATGCATTTAATGGCGGAAGAAATTCGTCTACTTAGTTCAAACAAATAATCTTTGAGCTTAGCTTATGAGGTTATGTTAAAAACAAATAAAAACATACACAAAACTCACAAGTTATTCATTTATTTATTTAAATAAATGAATAATTTGTCAGTTTTGTTTATGTTTTTATTTGTTTTTTACTTAGTTCAACTCATTGTAAATCATTCTGGTCAAATAAAACATTTGGTAATGTAGAAAAATTTACTAAATGTAAATGTAAGGGATTTAAATGATATATTTGAAAAATTCAATAAATAATACTTAACTCAATACTATTAATGTATTGAACTACTTATATTAATTCCAATAATATACATTATAATATATTTATTTAATTATTATTATAATTATATATATGTTTTTAACTCTGCAACCTTTGCAATACTGTTTTCTTGTATTCACTTATCAATTTCACTATATGTATCTAAACAAGATTCTTATTTGGCATTTATGCGAGTTAACTTTCAAAGATTGATAGTACCTCCATTATCGAGCATCACTCAAGGTCTCTCTCTTTCTCTCTCTCTTTCCCTCTCTCTCTCTCTCTCTCTCTCTCTCTCTCTATATATATATATATATATATATATATATATATATATATATATATTACTATCTGAAATAAATATGTATTAATAATGACATTATGAGTTAAAAACGTACAATAAATTATTTATAATAACATTTGAGTTTACTGTTCCACTACATAGCCTTTAAAAAAAATCAAATGTGTAAATACATATGTCATCAGATAATTTAGGATAAATTTAGGCTGATAGTGCCCGAGTTGACCAACTGTCGTTTTATTAGGAATTTCGCTTATGAGCAGAATTAGGTGTGGCAATATATATTGATTACTGTCAGAGTAGTTTAATTGCTATCTAATCTGTGGAACTATTATATTTTCCAGTATTTAAATTGTAAAAACATTGGAATATACATTAATTATACAGGGGAACAATTTACTAAAAATCCAAAACGCAATATGAGATAGTTAATTGCTGAAAAAAACATATTATGAACCAGTAAAAGAAATCCATCAGTCATATTTAAACGACTCAATTGTGATGGAAACATGATATTCATAAATGAACCAATAAGCAGTCAGGACTTGATATCTAGGTCAGTAGGTCATTTTACAAACATGTTCCGTTATAGACGGAGAAAAGATCTTAGACGGTTTATGAATTAAGAATAAAGCAATACTTTCTATAATGACTTTTCTTCAAAAATAATATGTATTATATATCAAAACAAAATATTATAACTCATATTAAAAAACTAGTAATAATTTATTAGCAATGCTATTTGGATTGTAGATAGGTTTTTGATAGACAAACACACTTGAACGTATTTAACAGGCTATTCTTACAGACGTATTTTGCCAATCTTTCGATCTAATATCTAACATTAGACCATTAGGGTAAGAGCCTACTCTCGTTCGAACCTTCTCAAATATATAGGGACTCCTTAACTTGTTGGATAGCCTAGGATGTTTCTGCGTGTGTTTTATACACTGCCAGGCTTTCCATAGGAAATAATAACTTCAACAAAAACACTAAAACATGGGGAAAAAGATGAAGTAACGCTATCCTCTTATCCAGTATTCTCAATTCGAGTATAGTTTGTGGAAACAATAACCCTTATGCAAGTGCTTGCACATTTGGCTCACTACCAGATGCTGTGCAGATTCTACCGCAACTTTCTCTCCTTTTGTTTCTCAATACACATCCCTTACGAAACCCTTGAAATAGGAGTTGTTTTTATTATTCAAGTAAAAATTACTAAACGAAAAATGTAAATAGAATAAAAGTTTAATAATCAACAAAAAAATCAAACCAATTTTATAGCACAAAATAAAAAATAATTGGAAAGTCGTTATGATTATAAACGAAGTATTGTAACACATTATTATTAAATACTGCTTACGATAGTAAAATTACTGTGATTTTATTAAAATGATTTATCTAATTACACAAAGTTTCGAAGAAGATTAATTCCTATAATTTTTAAAATTATTTTTTTGAGATGAAGCATAGAGTTTATATTTAGAGCATAAATTGACCCCGCCTACTCCTTGATAATATAAATATATCTTTCAAAATATTGTAGCCTCATTGACAATTAGGGCAAATTTGGATATGAAATCGCCGAATGCAAAAACATCGAGATTGCAAGGAGTTTCTTTCTGTGTATTACCATAATGACCATTCCGTTAACTTATTACTGAGTGGAACAATAAATATCCGAGATTTTTTTTTTTAGGGCTGAAAGGTCTAATGAATGCCTCCTACTTGATATAACACGTTCTTTACCCGGCAGAGGTCGCGTGAAAAATAAAACGTGAGGGGTCGCACTCGGTGGATTCGACCAGGTCATTTTATTAATACGAAAAAAATACTAAACAATATTTTATATTAAATACACAAACATCGTAATTAAGTATAATGTATTCACTTAAGTTCTATTGATTTTAATTGTGACAATAATGTGTTAAATAATTTTAAATAATATTTTAAGATTAACCAATTTTATTTTTTGAAAAAAATACAAGACTTTAGATAAGTCGTCATAACATAAGGACTCTTTTACAAATACTTATGTATAATAATATATTCTGAAATAAAACTAATTTCCGAATAAGAAAATGTACTGGATGTTTACGATAGCTGTAATGTAAAAGAACCAATTTTGAATCAAAATGTGATGAAAGTTTAAGTAAATTTATCATAATATTACAATTTTAGTGATGAAATGAAACTGTAAAAATTTATGATTTTAAACAAAAAGTTACAAACAATATGTCTAAGCACCTGAGGGTTATAGCAATGATATTCCTTACAGTTCCTCGTCCGATTGATGCCCTTGGGTGGCGCAGTCTAGACAAGAAGGTACAGTGTGTTCCCTGCAGATGAATCTAACGCAGATGTTGCACCGAGTTTTTGATTTCTCTAGTTGCATAGAGCGCATCGTCCTTCACGTTCATCTTCTGCAATATTTCGCCTCTGCGGCTGTAGGTCCACCATCCCTTCAATGTTTCTTTTCACGAAAAAGTTGTCTTCCAACACTACCAGGATTTTCAATCCTTCCTTCCCTTTCCACGCTATCTAACAGTCTGGCAGATCTTTCTTCCTCTGTTCGATTCATATTGCGTAGTAACACAATAAATATAACATACAATGCACTAAACGATCAATAACAAAAAATGGAAATTAAAAATTATGTCACACTTTAGCACATGCGAGGGGTCGCGCACGGTGGTTTCCACACTGGCTTTTGTTTAGGCTGCTACACTAAGACACTCGTTGGTGATAGTGAAAATACAAACACAGCATTAGATAGTGGATGAGTCTATTTGAAGGTACTGAGTGGGTGGAAGCTTACAAAAATCGGCAATTCGAGATAAGAAAATTGTGAACGCCCGGTGGAAAATACCGTGACGCGACCTCTGCCGGGTTAAAGCTTTGACGTTTTATATAATTGACGCGGAAGTGTTTATTTCGACACATTATAACCTCTATTTCTAAAACGTAATTACAAATCAAAAGCTATCGAAAATGTTGTTATTTTAATATATAACTATGAACTCGGTACCTATAAAACGTTATTGGATTTTATTTTATAGTCCAAAGTTTTATTCTAGAACCAAACTGATTTTCATTTCAATAAGGAATGTATATGTTACAAAACTCTATTCTGCAAATATTATATTTTGTTATCCATTATCTTAAGAGTGATATTGTTTTCGCAATGTATGAAGGAGATGTAATTTGTGCAAATTACCAAACCATTGAAAATACAGTCCTTTGTAAACTGAGTCACGCTTCCTATGTACAACTAGTCCTTATACTCAAGTTCTCCCATTGTAAACAACGATATATTATCAGTTCTTTTCTTCGTTTTCTGTTTTTGAAACTAGTAAACTTTTATGATTGGTAACCGTGAGTAGTTTTCAATCAATATAACAATATTTTAGAATACACTATTTTATTTTTTATAAAGGACTAAGCACTTAGAATTTAATTCTTTAAAATTTACATTTTAAAAAAAATAAAGGAGCATCTAAAACGTATGTGATTTTTCATTACTAAAACTAAATAATTAAAATTTGAAGCACTGATAAAATATTAGGAAAATGCAGTAATGATTTTTAGTCTGCTTGAAGTCTAAATACAATTACCATATTAAGATTTATGATAATATCAATTATATGAATAAGATTATAAGATTTAATCCCTAAGTAGTGGCGTTTATAAGTACTAATTAATTATAAATGGCACCATATTAGATGTTATCTTCACCTCTTCTAATTGTGGTAATTAATTAGCTTATATAATTACTCTACTTCGTCTCGTATATAGAATAAAAACCCTGAAGAGTAAACCCTATAACAAAATGCTTCCAAAATTCAATAGGGGCAAACAACAATATCTTTGTTCGAACTTAAACATTTCTCCGATTCAACTTCCAAATATATTGTCAATGAATCAACTGAACAGTTTAAAGTATATAAGGAGTAAATTAATGTATGGAAATGTACTAAACAAGTATTTATTTTTCAGCCCGTTTTTACGACGTCTTAAACACACAATGTAACAGAAATTGAAATTTAACATAGCCGCCTTACAGATGTCGGTTTTGGAACCTTTGTTCCATCTTTATATTTTTTATGAGATTATGCTGGTCGATAAACATAATAAAATTCGTAGCGATATAGAAAGGGGATAAACATATATTTCTTCGTCATCGTTTCGTGTTGAGTTTATGGTAGTATATTGTAAACCTATATATGTACCTTTTATCCGTATAATTATTATCTTCCTCATCGGATATCGCTTCGCAACTTGTAGAAAGCTTGAAAGAATGTTTCATTGCGTTTAATAACTTATCATTATAACTTTTACAACGTGTATGGAATCCTGACTCACATTAAGTCTGTTTATCAGAGGTGTATTGCGCATCGGTATGGTTATGCGTATTTCATGTAATTAGTTTTGTAAATTAGATTACAATACATTTCTAAATAAACCAATTATCAAAGTACCAAATAGACAAATAAATAAATTACATTACAAAGTATGACTGTAAGCCATGGAACGTACGAGAGTGGTAGGGTATTTCGATCGTTAGTAGGCTACTAACTAGAAATTAATTACACACAGAATTGATATTATAATGTATAAACGCTTTATGCATTATACTAATAGTGATCAATTTCCTAAGTGTAATAGTAATAAAATGTGGCTTTAACTCAAACGATACTAAACAAAGAGAATTATAGTCAGCTATAACTAAAAATGAATAATCTTAGGGTCACATTTCAAAACAATTACAAAATCTTTATCGACATTAAAACTAAAAATTTCAAAACAATTACAAAACCTTTATCGGCAATAACACTAACACAGTTAGCATCAATAGAAATTTAAAACTAAAATCAGTTGAAATTTAATCTTCAACAATAGCCTATTTTGTTATACCTGCACAAAATATTCTCTTTTATACAAATTTATTACTTACAGATCGTTAGGATAAAACCGTAAATTCCCTGTGTTACTAACAGATATTTTAAGTAATAGCAATTTGATAACTTAAAATAAATATGGTACAAATATTTAAAATAAAATCTCTTAACTACAAACAATATTTTATTAAATTATAATGTATATTTCGATAGCAAAGCAGCCACCTTTAGAGGAAATTATTACTTTAACAAGAAATGTTTTTGAGAAAGATTTGAGCGATTGTTTTAATAATTTCCTCTGAAGATGAATTGCTTTGCTATCGAGATGTACATTGGCATTGAAATGAAAACCTTTTTTTTGTAGGGGGTATGATTTCATGTGTTAAAAAATCAAACTACCGATGATCCCGGTTCCTAACGTAATCGAAAAAAATACATTTATTTGTTAAAAAGAATTCTAGTTTGTTCAAATATTCAAATCTTTAAAAAATATGGATTTAGTCGAGGTATAGTTGTCTACTATAAAAAAAAATAACTTTTACCAATTTTCTAC
This sequence comes from Prosapia bicincta, assembly GCA_036971475.1. Lineage (NCBI taxonomy): Eukaryota > Metazoa > Arthropoda > Insecta > Hemiptera > Cercopidae > Prosapia > Prosapia bicincta. The sequence continues at coordinate 56,729,539 of JBAIZL010000002.1, forward strand.
TTTATGTTATACATTTTTACTTTAAACGCAAGCATTAAAAATGCTTAAAAAAGTATCCTCGACCTTAAAAAAATATCTGGAAATCATCTTACGGTTAGTAAGGCTTAAAAAGCCTCTGTTTGAAGCAATTCTTAATTTCATAAACCGTCTCATTGGTAGTTACAGTTTCCTTAACGTTTTTCTGCAAACCCTTGATTCGTTTTAAAGGTTTACATGAGAATACTTCTTAGTTTAGTGTAAAATAAGGATATTAAATTTGTTTCTAAAATCTTTAAAGTAATATTTGTTTACATTTTGTTCTTACATTAGCACTTATATGTTATTCTTAGTTTATTTGTTTATCCATTTATGCCTTAAAAACCTATAAACATACATACTACATAGGTTCATGCTAAATGATATTTTAAGCGTGCATAATGATTTGTATAGATATTATAAAAAACTAATATTTCTAATGATGATTTACTGGAATGCATATCGGATACATATCCATGACAAAACAAAATCCTGTTTAATATATGAAAACCCATATATAATCATAAATAAATAAATTTCAATTACAATTTCGGAAAACGTGTATAAATAATAATGTTAATAAAATTGAGCGGTTTAAAATTTTACCTGTATATGGCAATCAAATATCTAGATTTTTCATCAAATGATTCGTTTGTGTAACTTTTGTATATAGTTACGAAAATATTATAATAATTGTCTTTCTTTTATTGTTTTTTTCATAAAATTAGAAAAAAGATTCTCCTGTTTATCAAAATTTTACTCGTGAAATGAAGTAAATATAGGTGTAGGTGAATAATATTAGAATTTATTGTTTAAAAACCTATTTACTGTTTATTTCATCCTATATGTTTTTTTCTTTCTTAGATGTAACATATATACATTTCCTAGAAAAGTCTTCATTGAAAGTTAGTTATGTAATTCTTTTACTGTCAGGAGGTACATAAATTTCGACTACATTAAACAGGTCCACAGAGATACTATTTATCCTGATGTTAGGTATTAACTAGTGTTGTGAGAGTTATCATAACGTGTATTGCACATTAGTTGTAGAAGTACTAGCAATTATATTATTTATGTCATAAAAATAGACGGAGATATTCTTGCAGTTCATTTTTAAATATAAAATTTTGAAGGGAAGATATTTAGTGAATTAACAAACGAACAATTAATAATTAGTATTTATAAATAAATCATAGGTAATAAAATAAACATAATTTAAGAATAGATATTTACTCAGATTAAGATATTAGGCCTTACATTTTACATATACAAAACTGATGTTTTAATAAATAAAGTGATAATATATTTATAGCGATAAGAGTAATGTGTAGTAAGTAATAATTTACGTGAGTTAAATGTGGCGAGCTAACCTCCTAATGGATGTCCAGAGCATGGTCCAGAGGACCTGGACTAAAAAAAATAAATTCTTTATTATCTTAGGCAAACGGAAAGATTTGGATTATCTTTGTGAATTACTTAAAAATTTTCATTATATCCTTACTTAACTCATAATCTATTTTTCATTGCACTCCTATTCACGATAGAAATTTCTTAATAAGGTTATCTGTGAGTTTATGAAAGTAGAAGTAGCTTTTCCATATAGAATTATAGGAATAAAAGCCCTCAAGAGTCCAGATAAAGTAGTGAAAAATGATTATTAGTAATTATAAATTTATTTTTAATATATTTTTGTAAATAACTATATATTCCTTGAATAATTGTGAAATTTTACAAACATAGTTTGTTAATCACAATTTATTGGTATGTAAATAAGTATATATTATTATTCAACAAAAAAGGCAAATATATATATATATATATATAAAATTACTATTAATGAATTTTTTATATCTATAGTTTTGTCAATAAACGAACAGTTGTGATATTTTTTTTTTTTTGTGACCAAGGAGTTGAATGGGATTTCATATTACTTACAAAATTGGGTTTAGGTCATATTTGGTGAAATGGAATTACGTTATCTGCATGCAAACAGCAATTTTCTCCCTAAGGAAGTGGTTGGTAACGCATGAGGGTAGATATACTTCCTTCACGATTGGGTAATTTTGTGTCAGGCTTTCCTAAGTTCGCCTACTGATGCTATTTTCAGTTTAGTTTGCTACTCTTCACATATTGTTCCACACTTTAGACGATATTTTTGTATATATATGCTCAAACATTTTTAACGAAGTACGTTACAAGGGATGTTAAAGTTATACGAATCACGTTGTTCTTGACCGAGATATATATAGGTTTTAGTTGAGTTTGGGAGGTGTCCAGGTCTTGGTGTTGTCTCAGGATTTTATGTTGCCGTACTGGACTCACATTACCACTTAATACACAGTTCTCTATCTGTAACGATCTTCACAATCTATTTAGCTTGAAGAGCTTTTATTTAAATCTCTCTCAATACATCCCAATAATAATATAGAAAACCGATTATGTTATAAATCCTTCTCTTAATATATGATTCCTATTGCACTTTCAAATTTTCTTTACGAGCACTCGAAACACGTCTATACTCTCACCCATATGATAACTTAGTCCCGATTCTTCTTAATGTTATTATTTTTGATATCAGATGCTCTATTTCACTCATGGTATTTCAGCTAATCAGTGTCTTTTTTAAATTTTTTACGAGTGTAACTTTTCGCTAACAGTTTTTGCTGTTTGAAAATTGACGTTTAATATATAGCTAAACCGTAATTTAACGATACTTTTGTCATTGACAAATGTTAGAACCTATTTAAAGTCTTGTTCACTAAAATAGTTCAAAATCTGAAAATAATAATCCATTCAATTTCCCTTAATATTCACTAAACTACTGATTTATAACTCTTTTTCTAGCTCTCTTTCTCCGATTATGCTCTCTTTGTTAGCTTCTGTGTTGAAATGTTTAGTATAGCATAGCTAAAGAATATTGAATAGTTTGTTTTTAATATGGATCTTATAATTTATAAAATCTATTCTTTTGTATGTAAAATTATTTTACACATTTTTAGTTTATACTTACTTCATACGGTACAAATAGTTTTGACCGTATAGAGTTTTGAGAAACTTTTATAGAAAACATTTATAATATAATAACTCATCAATCTTATATTCGTACAAGATCTTTCTATGTATATAACGAAACATGATGATAATACAAACATGTGGAGCTTGACCTACTAGTTTAGATACCAAGTCCTGACGACTTAGTGGTGGATTTATGAACGTCATGCTTCCATTACAATGGAGTTGTATAATTTACTCTGATAGATTTTTTTATTGTTTCATAACATGTTGTTTAGAAAACTTCTATTTCATAATCCTTTTTGTATTTATAGTAAATAATTTTACAAAATAATTATTGTTAATCACAACTTTTTTGACGTTCAAGTGTTAGAAAATCAGAAAACCTTGCAGATTCACATTTAATACGTTCACTCCAACTTATTAATTTTATATTCTGAAACACAAGAAGTTACAATAGCACATTTAATTACAAGAAGCTACACTCAGAAATACCTTTTGAATTATCTCACTTTCTTTCATTTTGAATACACAAGCTATCTGCAATATAGGTGGAAATTTGAAAAAGTAATTTTTCAAGAATATTTTGTTTTTATAGAGTATTTACATGAAGATGAAATAGCGGAAAATATTGCGAAAAACCACATCTTTTACGATCTCAAATTATTAGTGAAATGATCCAGAAGAATCCTACATTTCCTCCATTACCTTTAATTTAATATAATCAGTAATTCCATAGTACCACCGTTTAACAAACCAAAATTAAACAGCACGTATAAACAGTAATATAACCAAGTGAGACTGAGATTATGGAGTTCATAACGTTCCCTGACAGTAGGAAACACGTTCGTTTGGTATTTAAACGCAATTATAAAAACGTATAATAAAAACGCAGATGATAACATTTCCTAAAGTAAAAACTAATTTGGGTTAAACCAGTTCTAGTAAGCTATTAAGTGTATTGACAATATTTACAGAACTCTATATTCCCATTTAATACGAAAACTTGCGAGTAGCTTAAAAACACGGTGAGCATTAAACCCCTGATACGCAATATTAAGCAATAGTATGGTTAAATTAAAAAGCGTTTAATTTAAACCTCTTTTACGAAATACAATATTTATTTAGTTTTAGCATAAATAATTCTTTTTCACCTGTATTGAACCAGTTTTACACCAGATACACCCCAAACTATTCGCCTACCGGTATGAATGTTACATTACGCTAGTATTATTTTAGTTAATATTTGAAATGCAAACTCATTGTTTCTGGTACCGAAATCCTATGAGTTTCCTGACAGTTCACGTGTTTGGTAGCTAATAAAACATGGTGGTTATTAGTTGATGAATCATTGTTGGAGTTGTACATATTGCATTAAGTTGTATACTTAAACGTGATTTGTCTTTATTAAAGCACAATAAATCCTAAAACAGATAGTGTATTACATATTGTAAACAGGCTGACCCAGTAGATGTTAAATAATTTAACTCGATAATGAGAACAAAACAGTAGAACTGTTTTAAAGGACAAGGGTTGACTATATAAATTGAAATTACCTAATATATAAAGAGATGTAAGGCACAGCACGTTATTCCACGGATCTTCGACTAAATATTCTGCCTGTACACAATGATACTCACAATAACTAAATATATAGAGGCATTTAAAAAAATTACTGCAATGGTGCAAAGAATGACAAAAATCAATAAAAGAAGTAAAATAATAGGAGATATAATGCAGAATTGTTTATTAAAGTATACGTACGTTCGATGGTAAATATAGTAGGCACATGGAGATAATATAGATACTTATCAGACTGAAGGTTAGGTAAATATAAACAGTAGAATATTTGTATAAATTGGAAGACGGGAAAAGATATATGGAAGACATAGATGCACAATGAACCCTGATGAATATATCTATGTGAGAAAATGGTAGTTGTTGTTTCAAAATTGGCTAAATTAGGAAAACAATTTTAAAAGAAATAAAATAAACAAATAATAATTAGTAAAATAATTTCTTTTTAGTTATATTTTTTACAAATTTAATTGGAAACATTTAAAAATATATTATTCTAAAATGTATACTTAGAACTTTATGATAAAATAATGGATTTTGTAGACTATGATCATACATTTTACCTGATATTTGGAACTGTAATATTTCATGAAATGTAAATTTTATTTTCGTTCCCACTTTATGTATTGGACAAGCATAATTTAACATTCATATTTACTAATTTTTTATGAGTTGTAACAAGTCCACATTATTCACCTTGCCATTAAATGTAACAGACCTTTGTTTTAAAATACATGAATCCTTATTAGCAGTGTACTTCATGTTCATAATATCCTCTTTACGTTTAATAAACCAATGACAAATAAAGAAATTTATTTATAATTTAAAAATGTTCTTTATTAATAATCCCAATTATATAAATACAAAACTAAATTATAATCAAGTTAGAAACTCTACTAAAATTATATGTTTTGATATTTGTCTGATAAATACCAGGTTAAATAGTCTATATATCCTAATTGTGATACTCTGCCAATTATTATTTAGTGAGGTATTTAATTATATAAATTTAAAATTATAATAATATAGCTATTTATTATAAGTCATTTTTATTAATTTAATTTCTGCTTGTATTTTACATAAGATTTTGCTTAATATCATTGTAGAATCTCTGTTAGCAACTAACCTATTAGGAAAAACCTAGCGGTTTTATCTCTAATATAAGGTAACGGGCAAACAAAATGTAAAAGAAATTTAAAAACACAAATATCACTTAAATATTAAATAAAGTTTGAACTCATTCAATAAATAAAGTTTTACCCTTGAGACACGTATGTTGATCCATATATTACCATTAATTAATATTTTAATAATAAACATTTGTGTGACTTTTTGCAGGTAGTTTAAAAATATATATTGTAAATTTGTCTTCTTTTCCTTTAACAGCAATATATTACGTAATTCGTAGTTGGAGTTCTGCTGGCCCTTGGACAGAATCTGTTACGCCCTCGGTGTAACCCTCTTATTTTAATCCCATATTACCCCTAAAGCTGATGCTAAGTTGTGTGACCCATACCATGTTTGTGTACAGAAAACCGTAATGAAGACATTTTTCGAAATTTGTTACTTTTTTATTTACTGTAACGTAGCTGTGAAAATGAAGTTCCATTAAATTATGCTTTTACTTTGGTGTAAAAAAAATAGGCTAGTGCTAAGTTGCATAGCCCATACCATGCGTGTGTGAAGAAAATCATAATGAAGAAAATTTTAAAAACTTGTTAGTTTTTTATATTCACTGTATGTTAGGTCTGATAATAAATATCCTTAACATCAGGCGTTTACTTTCGTTTAAAAAACTTAAGTTAAACCTTTGGATATCATTATTATTCGTATTTAACTAATTAGTTACCCACTAAGTAATTACCCACTAACTTGAAGTATAAAATCCAAATATACCATCAAGTTTGATTATTTAAAATAAAAATAATCATTATAATAATAAATGTAATAAAAATACAAAGACAGATCCAGTTTGTATATCATTTCAAGTTCAAAATAGCGTACATTGTGTTATACTTGTCGGTATTGGTGTATCATGTAACTGTCCACGAGCTGTTATACATCGTTGGAAAAAAGATTACATTTTATTATTGATAATAACTAAACGATTTCCTCTTGAAAGGATTTTTGGTTTGCCAATTACTTTTAAGGATTGAAAAAAATAATAATAATCATTCTAATTAATGTTTGAAATTATTGTTAAAATCTGTAAAAACACAAATGCTTGTACAGAAACCTACAGAAAAATATGCCCCCTTCAATATAGGACGTAATGTTTGTTCCAACTCATATGCTGGTCATATGTATAGCAATTTAGAAAAAAACTCATTATTAGTTGGAGTTGGAATTTAATAGATGTTTTATATATCCTGAATAAAATTATTATAGGGTAATAATAATGTATACAAATAGAATAGGGAAACAATTAACCGGACTAGGAAACCATTAACCTTAATTATTATTAGGCCATATTAAATCATACAAAATATATCTATGCTACAATTTAACAAGAAAAACTTTGTCTTCATGATTTCTAATCTACAGTCCTGGACGTTGTATTCCTTAATGGACTTATTATTCCATAACAGACGTCTTATTCCACAATAGAGTTATGCATGACGTCGACTGAGCCTCAAGGAACAACTGTAAAGTAATTACAGTAAGGGCAGGTTGTAAGATAGTGTGGATCAGCTTGGTTAACGAGAATCTTGAATTAATCCTCAGCAAAGGCTGAACAATAGGTTTAGTCGGGTTAGAGTGGTTTTTAGGTTAGGAAATTTCCGTTTTCTACAGTTTTTGTATTCGAGTTTAAGATGGTTTTATTTTGTATTTGATGATTCAATTAGTTTTTACTCAACGTTTCAGATCGAATCCTTGCATTTTATTTTCGAAAGTTTTATTATTTACACAAACGCGGTAATACAAGTAAAAAACATGCACACGAACTTTGTATACGGTTGTACTGTGAAAAATGGTAATTAATTGTAAGGGAAACCTGAATCTCTTCTAAAATATGGATCATGTAAGCAGGTCCAAATGAACCAAATCTTCCCTAAACTACTAAAGTGACCTGTACGAAACATTATTACTAGAGTTTCGTCTGACAGACTATCTTAGAAATACAAGAAAACAATTGTTTTACCATATTAAATGTGTCTTTCTTGCAGTAATCTCGTGCATAAAACGACTTTTAAGGAATATTTAACTTTTTTCAACATATTTGTTAGTTCTCTTGGTACGTGGAGGATTAATGCTCGCCACAAAAAGCTTTCGAACAGCCACTGGTGAAAATTCATGTCTTGCACTTTTTCGTTTAAGGTCAGAATGGATAGATATTTCGTGCTTGTTGATCAGGAACAGTTTTTCGTACAAATATGGAAAGGATACGCGAGATTCCTTGTTACAGACCTATCCCAAGATTCATGTTTTGGATTCTCGCGTGTCTTAGTGGCTTGTATCTCTATCAGAAAGTCAAGTATCAACTTCAGAATTTGTCCTCTACAAAAGTTTTACAAAGACGGACCTTTGGAAATAAACACTGATGATATACAAATTATGATATACGACATTCAGTATGACCACCGTCTTGTGTTGCGAAAATATTATGTGGTTACACTACTTGTTATGAGCTTCTATTGCCTTCTCATGACCGTTATAGCTCAGTATAATATCAGGTTTGCTGCTACAGAACGTTCAATTACAATAGGCTTTTTGTGGAAATTTGACAGCAGAACTACGGTTGTGTTTCGTTTGTTAAATAAAGCACAACGACTTCTACTCGTTTTAACAAAATATACCCGTAGCCCTACTATCGTATTGTGTTCCAAAACCTATACTAACACACTTATTCCAACATCTCTGTTTATTATTTTTTATTTATATCTCTATAACATAGACATGTTACAATTTTTTCATAGCAAAAGAGACTAATGAAAACAAATTGCAAGAATTGATATTTCAAATGTTTCCATTAAAGCTTTTAGAAAGTTTCATTACAAGCTACCGCTATATGACATGGAATACTTTATTTCCTAGTATATTAAACTTTTAATATAAAAGAACCGTATCATCATCTCTCATATGAAATATTTTGCACCTAAAGATGGGGTCTGTGTCTTATGTTTCTTTGTGTATCTTCTCTTCTACACCTATGTATTCCATTATCCATGTGAACGTTACATTTAATAATAGATATTTTGATGGAATTTAATACCAAAGAAATAAAAAAGTGGTGTTGAAGCTTACGTCCATTTTGTTTGGTGAAACCTAATTATTACTTTTACCTTATTTAGTTTTATTGCTATACTAAATAGGTTTCACCGAACCTAATGCACTACAAAATCGAAGGGTTTCACAACGTAAGACAGGCCGCCGTCACAAATACAGGAAGACGGTTCTAAAGGTGAAAAAACACATGGCCTAAAACTTCATCCAACATCCCAATTATTGCAGAACAACAAACTACATACCGATATCCCAAGCGTCCTGCAAACCATCACCAAACAAAACTACTTCACCCACAACTTTTATTCTCAACCAAATGGCCTATCTAGGGAAGTCCTATCAGGAGCATCCTAGGCAACATTTTCCTACAACACAAAGAAAACACCAATATACTCTCAAACAACACACACGTACATAACGTCATTTACAGTACGTTGATGATATCATAAAGGGAATTTAAATTTCGAAAGTTAGGGGTCTTAAAATTTCAAGACAATTTTAGATGACAGCCCCGAAGACAGATAAAAAAATATATAGACGATACTGAAATAAATTTCTTGAGAAATATTTTCTTTTTAAGGAAAAATAGCTGTAGTAGTCAGACGCATGTGACCTTAATCTCGACTTCATTATCATATTTGAGGTTTGAACGTAAAACACGTCGACTAATTACTACTCAATATTCACCGCGTTATCTATATCTGCTCTACGTGTTCGTCCTAGACGCTACCATGTTTTATGCAAATGATTACACGTTTGTTGCCATCAACTGCTACCGTTCTGGATAGATAACGATTTCGTATTGAGTAAATGTCTAATATTCGATTACAACGTAATTGTCTTTGTGCAAACGATTCACAAATGTATTTTAGTCTATCGAAAACATTTTAAAACAAATATATTGATTAGTAAAGATTCGAGTCCAGATTTTCAACACTTCCATTCTTTAGGTAGGATACTTTCAAAATAAATAAATAAATATATATATATATATATATGAACGATTATAAATATGAACACAGTTAATGTTAGTTTTAGACTTTAAAAAAAAACTGTCGTTTGTAGGTGGACCTAATTTTAAACCATTGTAGGAATAATGGCTAGGAGAACGAGAGTCATAAGTGTACTGATATTGGTGAATAGTAGAAATTGTTTATTCATCTTCAATTCGTTAATAAAATATAACAGAAATAAATAAATAACTAGAGCATAGTGAAAACCATAATTTAAAAAAAAATGATTTATATTAGCAGAAAAATATGTTCTTACGCTTCCTAATAATGGAAAAATAATTTTAAATAGTTAATATGTTATTCTTGATACCGAGCATAATTCATAAATAAAAATAGAGAATGATACCAATTTTCTATAAAATACAGAAACTTCTGAGAATGTTAGTTTTTGTTCTAATATCTTTAAACCTATTCTTTTAATGTACCTCAAAACAAATTATCAAACATTATTTTTATTTATTTTGATATCGGGCAAATAGACTAATCATTGAATGTTTCTAACGATATCGATAATGTTTAGGGTAATGTAAAAGAATTATTTATATTTATAAAAGCATAGAAGTATGTTTGTAGACTTATTTTTGTGGTATTTTAACTTCACCCTGCAGCTCTTTGCCTATTAAGGATTATTTAAAATATTTTAATCTAAAAAAACTCAGGACTCACTATGATGAAGTGGCTGCAAACTAAGTAAACCAATCATCCAACTACAAGGCTTTGTAAATTACACTGATGATCCTATAAACTCAGACGTTTTCCAATGTAGGCTTCAAAGACGTTGATTTTAAAGTTGCCCTAATTAAACCATCCCGTTTTAGTATCCACAAACATTTCCAGACTTATCTGTTACAAGATTTACGCACCTGTCTATAGACTGCGTGTGATATAGTAGTTTTAAATTGTCAACCTCAGGCAGTACTTTGTCTTTCAATGAAGAAGCAATGTATTTCGTTGCCATATTGCAACAGTCGTTGTGGAGTCAGCTTACACTTTGTCCAAACAAAAAGCTATCTCTAGGCTTTTGCTCCATAACTTAATAGATGGTAGCTGGAAGTTTCTAATATCACTAATATGTACTGTCACCTGGTTTCTAACTTTATTGATTCTTCCGTAACCCAGTTCACGGATGTGATGTCTGTCATCTACTAGCATATCCAGTAACATTTTCTCTGGATGGCAGAAGAACACATATTTCTGAATTACAACATTAATTACTTGTTTTAATTTGTTCGGATAATTGTTTGCTGTTTGAATTACTTTAAGAATGTTCTAGGAGAGTTATTCGCAGTATCATATTTCTTGATATCAAACCAAAATGAAGCTAATGCGTATACAATGTACTTTGCAAGTGACTTCAGCTTATTTGTTGGACATTTTTGGATACATAAAGCTTTAGTACGCGGTTGCACAGATTAACCGTCGAGTGCTAATTAGGGGACCTGGATCCTTAACAGCAAATTCTTTATAACACAGTCCAGTGTTTACTGATTTCACGATATCTAAATGATGTATCTGATCTTTACTGAGTTCAGTTTTTGCAATAGTGATCACATCTCTAATTACTATTACATGTATATGGTAAGATATTCTCACAGCTAGATAGTTCTTTGCCAATTAGGCAATAGAAAGATGTTGGTCTAGTTGTTGTATCGTATAAGTAATGTCTATAAGACAGCTCATAAAGTGGAATGAACAAATAAACCAGTGGCACTAAACTTCAATGTTATGAATGACATCACTTTTCCAACCGGTGTTTGTGGTTTTCCCGGCCCATTCAGCAGCTTTTACTACATATATGTCATAATAAATATTATACATGAAGTCAATAATACAGTTCGCTATACTATTATCGGTTTGTTTGCTTTGTGTAACACGTCCGAATTATTTTCCGCAGGCTTGCTGATAATGCTAATGTGTTATTGTTTGTTTTGTTCTAAGGTAAAACTCGGTTCCTATTTTGCCTTTGTTCCAGTCTTGTTTATCCTGCCATCGAGATAAATTCCATTAAGACGTTAAAATATTACAAAAGTATGCCTACAACATAGTGTTAGGCCCTTATAAATATAAGGATTAATTTTAATTATTTTACATTACCCTACATATACTCGTTTTTTAAAGATGTTTCAGAGTTTGTGCCACTTCCGCGATCTCAGACTAAAAGAATACAACAATGTCTAAACTTATTTTTGTCTCTTGGCAGGTGTTGTATTATTTTTGGCAGGTGACTACAAGAATAGATAATAAGCTATTAGAAGAAAAAAATAATATTTGTTTACCTTTCTGCATTTTTTTGAAATTGGTATTTTCTTAAACATTCTTTCGTTTATGCCCTATGCCCAATCTCAAGAATAAAATAATATTTTTTAAAATTATGTTCCCCATGAATAGAAAACCGAGGAGTAAGGTTTTCAGTATTAGAAATCAAATTTTTTTAATATGGGGTTTTCACTCGATCCGAATAATTATATCATAAGATAAAATATAGCCATATATTAAATTAATAGCAATTTTTATAGCTTATATTTGTGGTAACCTCGATGAATCTGCCACCCAAAATAAAGTAGGAATAGTAGCTATTGAAAAAAGTTTATATTAAAATATAGTATTTATAATTTCTAAGTTGGCACAGGTAAAAAATTTGACATTTTCTTAAATGTTTCCAATATTGTGTTAAACGTCGTTTTAAGGATTTGCAAATTTTAATTCAGGAAATTTTACTCAATGTCGCGAATTTGCAAGCCAAAATTTAACATTATAAGAAATGTATGCACTCACTAGATAATACATTTTATTTCAAGTGTTTTAGTTTTTATTTGGGTTATTTGAAACATATGTAATCTAAATGGGGATAGACATAAATATTCATGTTCATTGGTATTTATTGAGATAAAGGATTAATTGTCAATATATTTCGTATATACATATTTAGCTGGGAGTTTCACACTGTCGGTTTATTCAGGTTAACTAACTTTTAATGAACACCTACGGAGAGCAAAATATCCCTGTATTAAAGTATGGAGATCAAATTATATTACAAAACGTATTAGAGGCATGAGGTTTGATATTAAAATACTGTTGGTGTGTCACCGTACTTGATAGATTCCTCTGGCGTAGAGGTAGTTTGCTGTATTCTAGATATTTAACCGTATAAAACTACATATGATTTTAAATATATTTATATTTTATGATATATACAACTATAGAGATATGTAATGAATAGTTACGATCCGTATTACATACGTTCGTTTTCCAGGACAAAAATCGGAGTTTCGTTGTTTCGCTAGAATATCATCTAGAATTGCCGCGTTGAACGCATCAACAGTTTAGGAGCAAATGATGAACGCGTCAGTCAGAGAAGGAGGGGGTTTGGTGGGCCCCGATGTTTTTCAGCGTCAGTAACTGACTATGGCGAGGGGTAGTAACATGAGAAACGACCTTTTGGTAAGGCCTGATTGTAGGAGCGGTATCTGCAAATCAGGACGTTTTCTGGGTGGAACGATAAAAAGGTTTTTATGCTGGCGGTCTGCGTTTATTTTGAACATGTGGACTGACTATTTTTGTGACTTCTTTTTGAACATGTATCAAGACATGTGTGGTGTACAGATTTTGTGTGACATTACCCAATGTAGGAATATGTATGTAAATATTACGTAAAGTATGTATTTACAATTTTATGGATGGTGATCGTAAGACCAAACTTAACTTTCTAACTTAACTAGAGTACATTATACAACCTAACCTAACTTAAGCGCCTATTGACGTCAAACCCCAAACACCTGATCTACACAATTACTCCTATTTCTATCATTTCGTTCAACTTTCTGCTGATAAAATCTATCGAAGCACATATCCAAATGTTGTCTAAATTCAATTTATCATCGGATTAGTTAGGATTCCCTAGCTTCTCTGTTTCGACATCTACAAGTGTGTGTGTGTGTGTGTGTGTGTGTGTGTGTGTGTGTGTGTGTGTGTTGTGTGGTTGTGTGAGTGTATGTCTATGTATGTTTGTGTGTATGTGTGTGTGTGAGTGTTAGAGTGTGAGTGTGTGTGTGTGTGTGTGTTTGTGTGTGTGTATGTGTTTGTGTGTGTGTGTGTGTGTGTGTGTGTGTGTGTGTGTGTGTGTGTGTGTGTGTGTGTGTGTGTGTGTGTGTGTGTGTGTGTGTGTGTGTAGCATTGCGCTGATACACAAGCGTCAAACCTGAATAATATCGCTTTATCTGACCCATATCTCTAAACTTCTGTTTTCTCCAACATAAAAGGTTTCAGAGCGAAGGTTACTGGTTACTTTCTTGTTGCTAAAGCGGAAGACGACTGTTTTCTGTGTGTCTAGTTTCTATTTTAGAAATCAGAACCTTTTTAAAGAAGGTAAATTTTGGCGATTTATTCTTATGAGAATACGTAATATTGATACGGGTGTTATATTATATCGAGTCATTGTATTTGAAAAGTTACTTTATAATAGTAATGTTAAGGTCGTTGTTAAATAGTAATACTCTTGGCCTTGGGAAACATTTTCAAGTAGGGATGTAACGCAGATGGTCTCAGACGTAACATTTTAGAAGCGGTAGTTGAAGAGGGTTGAATAGTGGACTTAGGTTTTGGAGAGTAGGTATGATTGTAGTATTTAACCTTTCGTATTTAAACAGTTTCGTTTTGACGCTAAACAACTGCTTGTTATGAACTGCGGATGTAGATAAACAAACATAACACAACAATTAACTTTCTAGTCCCAAATAGTTTAGTGTGAACTTACAACAGTCAAATCTATGAATAGTTAAAGTAGGTACTAACACTAAGACATACGAAATATTTGGATTGCATCGGTTTTTATTAATATTTAATAGTTTTCAAACGTAAAGCTACGTATTCAAAGAAGGTCAGACACGTGCATTATTATTTTCAATTTACCTTTACAAATATGGGTTTTAGAGACCGTATAAATCTTCTCCTAGTGGAATTTGTGACAGAGATTACTGGCAGCGTGGCCTGACTTATAATATAAACGCGACTTGGAATATCTCAAACTACAGCAAGAGTGTGTCACACGAAATTTAATCTTTCAAGATTATTATTCCGTGATTTTTACAAGCTTATATATTTGATTTATATATCTTTTCTTTAAATCCATAAATACACGCACATTTATATAAATAACTAACTAAATGAATGTTAAATCTATCGATACCTGTAAAGATGAAAATCAAGGTAAAGCTGTACATCTCTATGTACCTAGATGGAATGTAGTCTCATTAATTCCCCTGAGAACTGTGGTTTTCCTGCACATCCCTGAACAGTTAAGATTTACGTTTATCAGGTGTTTATAGTACGTCTCGGCCTCTCGCTATTTTTTGTAGAAAAGATTTATGATATAGATCAATTGACGTTACTAAGCCTATTTGGTGTGTTACATTTAAATATAATAACTAAAATTTTTCTGATAAGTTTTACAATATTTAAGGGTCAAGTTATTGTAACTGTATTTAATTTTGTCGGCTCTAATTCTATCTTCGTTCTTGGTGACGTGCGCTGTCTTCTACATTCTGTAGATGACTACTACATTAAAAATGTAAAACAAAACCTTTCGTCGCTCTTCGCACTACAGACATGTTTCTGTTCCTACATTTTGGTTAGAAGAGAATTAAAATATCGTCGCAAGCAGGCGTCCTAGCTACCGCTCATCGGGTATGCGCATATTACTTTAATTTTTGTTTTAAACTCTTCCTACAGATGCCACTACCAACCAGAGATTTGATCTATTTCTAACAAATCACAATTTTTTTTTATCTGGTTCTATATTGTTACATTTTCGAATACATTCTCGTTCGTTTTCTGAAATTTCCTTTTTTAATATGTAACACCATCTAAAGTGTGTTACATTATAATATAATTATATTTCACAATATTTTTCTTTAATTGGACGAAACTATATGTCTTATATACCCATCCCCTGGTTTGTGTTATTATAATATTAAAAAAATATAATGTTGAGGATTTGAATTTCATTGTGTTATATATTTTATAGGAAATACCAAAATATTTGAGTAAAATAAATTGTTCATCGATGCAACAAGAATGACATATGAGTATACTTGGACAAGTATAATTGTGGGTAGGATTAAGGAAATATAGTTTTATGAAGTGAAATTGTTTATTGAATTGAATTTAATGAAAAAGAAAAATCAACAATTAATTTTAAACGGAAATATCTGGGATTGATAACCTACGCTCATTACCAAAACATATTCATTATTTTACTATGGTTATAGTAATATATGTTAACTATGGTTATAGTAATATAGTTTTCCTATGGTTATAGTAATATATTTTAACTATGGTTACTATGGCTACTAAGGTTATAGAATTATAGGTATGGGTTAGGTCTCAAACGTGATAAAGCCATTGAGTACAGATACAATTCTTGCAATATATATTATAAATAATTAAGATGAATCTTTCGAAAATTTAGGAAGGATATAATTTGTAATTAAATACAATATTAAATAATTCTTTGAGTTTTTAATTTCCTAACCAATTGGGATCTACCAAAGTATACGCTTTAATTAGCGTCGAGTTGTAGCAACTTAGCACAGACTGTAGCAATCTGTTACCTAAGCATTTGGTACCAAGACACTAAGAATATTTAATGCAACCGTACATTAAATATATAATTGGAAGTACAATTGAAATGTATTAATAGCGGCAACGAATAGTGCATCTGTGAGGATTGATTGTAGAAATGATTGAATTCCTAGTCTCTGAACTTAACAAAAACACTTAACTTCCCAAACCTCCGTACCATGATCTGTAAGGCTTTTATTTTAGCTCTATCGAAGGTAATGCCATTGCGTTAAAGTCACAAAAGCGAACTATTACTTTAATCATCTCTTCCAACATAGTTGCAAAATACAAAATTTATAACTAATCTGGTAACGCTGTAATCTCAGAGGTAAGAGAAATGACTTCGACCTTTAATTGTTGACACTTGTTTGTAACAAAAAAAAAATAAATAATTTCCCAAACCAGGACACAACTCTAGTTTCTATTACGGAACGGAAACCCTGATTTCAGCAGTCTTTGAATAAAAATATTTTTGTCACCTATTTTTCTGTTTTCATACATACATAAGTTTGGCGGTTTTGTTGCGATTTTATTTATATGTAATTTTCTAAGAAACAAAAGATAGTTTTACAATTAGTTGAGTATTTTACTGTTTTTCACAAGACCTAATCAATGATATGGCCATTGCGTTTAGCTCTGAAATGAGTTTTAGGACTGGCGCCACAAAGTTATTGTTGAAGGGAGGCGTTTTGTTTCTATCTAATTTGTCAATTTCTAAGTTAGAGAATATGCTGTTTTTCTTACCTAATGTTTGCCACTTCTCCAAAATTATAATGTAATAAATTATATATAAGTATTAAGTTATGGATTGAAATAACGTCTACAGAGAGCTAAAAACATAGCCAATAGAGCATCAACTATATTCCTACAAACGTGGAGGACTAGGTTTTGATAATATAATATTAAGTAGGTAGGTTAGAAAATGTTTTATTATTTATTTATGTATTACGATACATCCAATTTAATTAAATACATTAAATGTTTTATTTTATTTGCTTCGGAATTAGGAAATTTATCTTATAAACCCTAAATGTTAGAGTTATTAGAATTTAATGTAACACTAAAGGAAATGTTACAACATTCAATTTACATTATTGTTATAGTAGATACAAATCAGTCAATAAAATTAAATTAGTTTTATATAAAATTACATGTCTCGAAGAAATTTAAATACATTACAAAGGAAAATTCCATGCCTAAGTATTAAAACAGTTTTAAAACAATACTACAAAAACTTATTACATTTTGTCTTCGAGGGAAAAATAGATGAACTCAATGGTTATTTAAATTTACATGTAGTAGTGTATCAATAATTCACTTTAGTTGGGTAATACAAGTTATCAAATATGTATAAATTCGTTAATGGTAATTTTCGGGAATCATATTTCTTCTTGTTCTTTTAAAATATATTTTTCTAATCTATGTATTTAACAGTTTCCTATACTATTAAAACTATTCTAATAATTGAGAGAAAACCTCATCCTATTGCTGGAGATTTTTAGAATACTTAATTTACTATGACAATGCGTTGAAGAATCGATTAGTGGCGTTTAGGATCGTTTAATAATCGTTTAGTTTGATGAATAAGTCACTGTTATCGAAACGCGACGATTGGAAACTCTATAGCTTTATAATGATTCGAGTTTACATTCGAGGTAAGCTGTTTACATTGGAGGTTATGCTTTTTGTGACGGCGATTTGTTTGCTGATTGTGGCGAATTTCGAGCGATGTGCCATATAAGCTAACCGTGTTAACCCATGCAGCCAGCCGCACTACACGTTGGTCTCGTAGCGTATCGACTCCTACCCCATTGTCCTTCCACTTCATCTAGTAAAGGAAAGGTGATAGCAGGTTTTGCGATTGTCACCAATTATTTGTGTGTCTGTCGTTTCACACATCATGTTATACGCATGCAACGGAATTTATATTCCTTGCAGAGCTTTCACTAAAAGAATAAAAAAAAACGGAACAAATGACTGAGCCTGAAGTGTATTGTATTGTTATTTCTAGAAAAAACCCTTCTATTTTATATGTTATTGCGAAATAACAAACCAATATTTTCCTTTTTATTTGAGAAATGAAAATTCTATTCGTAAAAGCACTTTGACAAACTTTGATATTACTATATATTTAACCTATTCATTATTCATAGAATAGCATGCTCGAAGTTTTTATTAGTGAAATATATTGACATTCTGAAGAGCCTCGCACACAGTCAACATCCAAAACAACACTGGCTTTCACTGACCTTAATTAAATTTGTGTTTATAAGTTTATATATAATATTTAACACATATAAACACTTTATTTCATACACGTGTTACGTAATTTTAAATAAATAAATATATATATTTCTCGCTCTTCTACTGTTCTTGGGTTCACTTCGTCAATGCTGGATGAGATTCTAGCGAAACGTCGGAACTGTGAATTTTTGGACTGCAGAATGAACGGATGTACTCCAGATAGTAACTATTCATCATATTTTTCCATCCGTGAAGGAATACGTATCAGCATATATGTATATATATATATATATATATATATATATATATATATATATATATATATATATATATATATTACAAACATCATAATTTTGTAATAATTTTCCTAATATTATACTTTTTTTTTATTTATAACTACATGCTTCCTTTAAATATAACTTTGCTTCTAAATAGCCTATATGCTTTGATAGATCTTTAAAAACAACATAAATTAATTGTCTCAATAAAATGTATAACTCAAAATATTTTAATTTTTCTAATTGTTGTATTCTCTTGTAATTATCAATTTTATAGGAGATTGCATATACATAATTTAATATGGTTTAAGCATTAGTTACTTCATAGCCTACATGAAGTATAATTCCATTCTCATTCCTTAATATTTGTAATTGTCATCCCTTATTTTTTTTCTTATTAAGTGTTTGTTATTGTAAAAAAATAAATCTGCAGTTTGGAAGCTGGAATATCTCAATAGTGTTCAAAGTGGAATTCGCCCTATATCTGTTTTTAAAGTTGTCACGATTCTAGAAAAATAATTCAACAAGTTCTTTTCATTCCGTCCTTTCACTAGGATATGTCTGTTTTCACTGAATGCCCTCCCTACGTAGAATGCACTACTACAAATGCGCTGCAATAGACTAGCGAATAGAATCATGACAACGAAGCAGACGACTATACTCATTCCATAGGGTAAACGTAGACGAATATTTTTACTCCAATATATTACTTCTATTGTTTGCAGAACTTTTATAATTTCTACTACACTGTGAAAGTAAGTTGGTTATTTCACTAAAACTCTATAAACCACTCGTTCGTGTCTTTTGAATTAACCTCTTCACCATAGTATTATCTTTTAGCATCATAAAACTGAACTATTTTACTTTTATTTGTGCTAAGAAAATATTATGTGTTTAAGTCTTATAAACCATTTGGCACTCATTTATTAACTATGCCGTTATAAAAGAAGACAATAAATTATATGATATAAAGTTAATTACAGTAAGAATAAACCGCGAATAGTAAATTTCAATAGAGTGTTTTGAATATCTCGCCATACAGAATTTGTTTATCTAAATTGGTTTTGAAGACTGTGTCGCCTATTTGAATGGTTGTCTAGTAATACCACTAAGAAACCACTATTAAAAACGACATGTTTGACGAAAGTAGTTTCGATTATTACTGCCGTGTATAGTCAGGTTTTGAAGTGCACTCATGCAATATTATGGTACTTAACGTATAAGTTAGTATGAGATTCAACTACAGATTCAGTTGAAATATCGTTAGAAATATGCATCTAGACTTGTACCTTTAAATTGTTTCTCACTCGAATTCCAGGATATAGAACGAATTCTTAAACGATATAGAAAATTGCATTGGTTTGAAGATAAATAAAATAATTACATGAAATGATATAGAAGTAGTCTAAGAAAACTCGTATTGTCGTAGAACGTTTTCTCTTTATTCGATATCCTTTATTTTGAAATAATGGTGAGGTATTCCAATACAACACTTACAATACAATGTATACTACCTAGAAACGTATAAACACGCATAGAAATCATATAGAAACGTATACTTTAAAGCCTGAATTTAATAATTTATTTGTCTTTTCCTCAAGAAGTTTATATTTCCTTAACAAATTTTCCCAATATGAAGGGGATATCCAACATTACAGCATTACATAGAGATGCACGCACACACACACACATCACACACACACACACACACACACACACACACACACACACATTCACACACACACATACACATAAATATGTATATATTATTGTTATCATCTACATATCTCTTTTTTGACATTTATTATAGACATTTATTACAGTTCTTACAATTCTTACAAACATTGTTAGTTATTTTTGTATTACTAGTATAATTCTATGAATAGTTCTACAGTATAATATATGATTTGAAATTATCTTATTGAAACTGTTTTACGTATATAATTAAAAGTTCCATGCTCTTGAATACTTTTAAACTGTTATCAATTTACACTCGTCTTATTCATATATATTTATATATAATTGTATACAAGGAGGTTCGAATACAAGAATTATAAATTTATTGGAAAAACCTACAGAGCTTGTTTTGATTTTATTTACTAGGTTACCGAATTGTACCGCAAATAACTTAGTTTGTAGTTGGGTTAACATGATGGCTGCCTTCACTGGGGCAGACCACGCAGCTGAGTGTTATGTTTCTTAGAATCAGCCAGCGACAGCACTATAAGGTAATTTCAGTGCCAAGTACGATAATAATCCTCCTTGTAGGCTGATAATGGCATATTGTTTTATAGGAAGAGGGCGTTCATTAGGTCGTTGACCAAGTAAGACAAAACTTTATCAACAATGCTACGAAATCTGTGTGCTTCTCGCGATCGACAACAGCTTGGGCGTGTTGAAAAAAACCTTCATATTTGAAACCTTTAAAAATTGACGATTTTACAAAAAATGAAAAACAGTGATAAATTGCCTATAAGATCATCTGTGCTGGCGTGTTAAGTTGAGTAGTTGAGGATGAACCTCTCTAAGACAACCTAATCTCTATCTATCATCGATTGTATATACCTACCTCGATATGCTACGAGACACTAATTGTCAAAGATCGATGGTAATGTACGTTTTTACTTCATGCTACTTAACACATGCCCCCATTACCTGACTGATATTTGGTATTTTTAAAATGACAGCTTTACCGGTCAAAGATTAGCTGTAATACTCCTATTGCATTGCCTCCAGATTCAATACCTTTTGGTTATTTTGGAGGGGGATCATCAAGGGTATGATATATCTACCTCCTCGTCTGGCTTGAATACCAGACCTCAGGGAAAGAACATTCGACGCCGTTGACCAAGTTGTACCACCAACGATACAGCGAGTTTGAGAAGTAATTAACTACAGATGGGATGAGTGCAGGATAACTAACGGAAGTGGAGGATAACTAACGGAAGCGACATAGTACATGTTTATTTTATTTTAACATACCTGATCTTTTTCTATACGAAATAACACTAAGAGCAGCTGTAAAGCTATATCTTTAAATAAATTGCTATAGGTTTCAAAAGATGTGGTGTCGTTATCTGTAAATTTTTTACACTGCAATGAATCTGCACAACCTTTTATTTCTATCCATGTGACAATTTTTTTTGTTTACAACTGTTGTCTGTTTTGAAATTAAATAAAATATGTTTTTCCACTTTCCTTTTTCTTTATATCTAAATATAAAAATGTTTCCCTATTTTGTAATTTATTTGGGGTGATATTTTTAATAACACACACAAACACACACACACACACATTATTATGATTTATTTATTTTTGCATTAGTATTCTTTTCATTTACGTTGGAAAAAAACCATCATCAGAAGTAACAATTATCATAAAACAAATTATCTCATTTAGCCTCTTTATATGATTGCAACGTAAATGTACAAGAGTCTAATATGAAATT
Source organism: Prosapia bicincta (assembly GCA_036971475.1). NCBI lineage: Eukaryota > Metazoa > Arthropoda > Insecta > Hemiptera > Cercopidae > Prosapia > Prosapia bicincta. The sequence goes on from JBAIZL010000002.1 coordinate 56,751,969, forward strand.
ATTAGGGTTAAAGGGTGTATTATATTAAACATTATCCCATATATTATCGAATGACGTATAGGCCTTGCCGTTTGGATGTATATTGATATCGACTTCAAATTCATCGATAAGTTTCGTTACATTGTCAATATTTAATTTCTTATTTTTATTTTTCCAATATTATTTATATGCATAGCTACTGTATTTCACGTTTTATTTCACAAGGACTTTATTAATTTTATTATTTCACTATACTACAATATTATTAGGTAAAATATTTGTATTTAACCACTACCACCAAGTCATATACTTTAATATATTGAGAGTAAATACTGTATTTATAAGATAATATATTCAATTTTAAATATAAGTCATCACTTCCATCCATCTATATTTCATATATTTTTAAAAAATGTTTTTATATATCATTTTAATTTGTAATTACACTCATAAACATTTAAATAATTACATGCCCTAGCTTATATTTCTGAAATGGGTGAACAAGTTATTTTTAACTTTTAATCAAGGCAATTGTTTTACCATGTTTACTTGCTTAGTTTTATTGCAGTAAATGTTAGATTTTCCATCGAAAATCCCTTACTTTAACAATTAGGTACTAAAAATGCGAGTTTCAAGGAATTTTGCTCGACATAACACTCTATTCACTATACTAAAAATATCATGTTCGTATGCATCCAAAAAGAAGAGATTTATGAGAAACAGTAGGGTACTGTTTTCATACTCATAGCGTAAATGTGATTTATTATTTTCACGACCTAACTGATTTATTTTGTATCGGTACGTGGTCTGAGTATTTGGTCTTAATATTTTTCTTTGCCCCTGTGTATGGTTAATGTCTCTTGAGCCTCTTGTAAAGTCTTTTGTACAGGGATGTAATGGCGTGATATAAAACTTGTGCGGTTGGACGATGTACTATAATAAACATTGTTAATCCCACATATTACCCAAAGAAGTATATGTATTGTTTGTTTTGATGCATAATAATTTTATAAGTTTCGTTACGTTAGCAATATATACATTCTTACTTTTATTTAGTTAAAGAGTATTATGTACATTACTATTTTATTATTTACTTCATAATGACCTTATTTATTTTATTACTCTAGAAAACGTTTATAACACTTACCTAAATTTATGTTTCTCATATTAGTTTTTCCTAATCAATATGTAACTTAGATTTTTAAGTTGGATTTGGGCTGATGAATTTATAACAAAATGACGCGACTGAGTCATTTGCAATGTATTTAAAGTATAATTCATTCTGGTTTCAGTTGTGATACAATATATCAGACGTTTACACGTTTAACTATTTATATCAATCCATAAATATTGGAATGTGTGAATAAGTTATTTTACACTTTTAATAAGAAAAATCTGTTGCTTTTTCCCTGCTTATTTCTTTTAGTGGGATTGAGTTAAACGTTAGATTTCTATCGTGGATTGCTCTTTTAGTAATAAAATTGTAAACATAGAAGTTTACTAATCGACTATTATCTAGATGAAGCTCTATTCACTTTAATAGAAACCCATATTCAAGGCTGTATTTAGCAGGAAGAGCAGCGGATTGTTTTCAAACTCATCGAGTAAACAAGATTTATTATTTTCAATTTCAGGACATAACAGATTTATATTGCGTCGGTATGTGGTCTAGATAATTGGTTAAAGTGAAATATGACGCAAATATTAAACACATTAATCTAATTGTAATGCAAGCTGTTAGGGGTAATATGCGAGAATATTAATTTTGTAGGCTTTCGAACTTAACGTATCATTAACCGGTAAAACGTATTAGGAAATTAGGAGTATTTCTTCTCTGAAGCCCAGGTGTAATATGGTTTCAAATGTGTAGCCTTTTGTTAGCTACGAGAATATTGTAATCTTCTAAGAGCCGTATACTAGTGGAAATATGTGTTTACAAGGAGCAGAATTTTAAAGCTAACAGGTATTTTCAAAAAAATTAATTTGACTCATGTTTTGTTGCATGGAAACCCCTATATCTGCATACAAACAAGATCGTGTTTTCTCCCTCAGGAAGAAGGCTTTGAATTTCCTTTATGACAGTGTAATTTAGTTTTATGCTTCGATGTAATACCACGGACCGCCTGATGGTTCAAGCTTTTGTAGCCTATCAATAAATCAGACGTCGTTGTATAAGGTACTGAAAGATTTAAATTATGGTAAATTATGCAGGCAATTATTTACCTGCAACCTACATTAGTAAACATTTTGCTTGGATATATATATATATATATATATATATATATATATATATATATATATACATAATATAATGGTGAATGTTTAATAGTTTTATTTATTAAAAATAAATTTTAAAACGTTTATAAGGTTTGTTTTAATATTATCGAAAGTACGAAGAATGACAGTACAACACGCAACGTGTAATAGAAATTATATAAGTCTGCTACAAATGACTGAAAACTAAAATAAACTTATATATTTTGAAAACTATTTATCATCCTGAAAATATTCCTTATTTTAAAATAGTGGTGTGGCAATATTAAAGGCAATGTATTTTAATGCAAAACTACAACAAATTTTAATACATATAGAATTAAATTTTTTAAATATTTGTCGTTGTAGAATGTCGTTTCCTGAGGCGTCGCTATATAAACAGATTACATCCAGTTTGCTCCATTTTAACACCATTATTGCAGTCATTTCTTTTATCCTACTTCCAGCGTATTAGCCTCTTCATTCAGATGTAGGTTAATAGATGCATAAATATCTAAGTTAGATATCTGAATACATTCTGTTAAATATTTATAAAATATTCACAATAAAAAATTAACATAAATTAATTGTGTTGGGTTAGTACAGTCGAGTACGTCTGTTTTACTTTACATTAACTACCAGTATAAACACACACACATACACACACGCACACACACACACACACACACACACACACACACACACACATATATATATATATATATATATATATAAATATATATATTTAAAAATGTGTTGTGTGTGTGTGTGTGTGCTAAGTAATGTATTTTCATTGTGCTTTTGTTAATATTAATTGCAAGACTAGCTGTAACATTAATAATTTAGACCCCAAATTATAGTAATATCAATATCAACTTATTCACTTCTTAACGTATTGACGTAGCGCAATCACTTAGTACAGGAACTTTTTAGACAAGAGGAGCAAGCTCCTAACTGAGCTAGAATGTTGTTCCTGGTGCTAAAAAATTACACGATTTATTGATATAAAGTAATCACTAATATTACTTCAATGAATATTGAAAAAGGCAAATTATAAGATATAAGCTACTAATAATATTATCTCATGAATTAAACAAATTTATAAAATGTAGAAATCTATATACTGAATTTAATATAATTATATTTCATTTGTTGGTATTTATTGAAATGTAAATATTGCGTAAACAATTTTGCCAGTATATCGCTACTTTTGATATTGTGTGTTCTGCGAGTTCTAACTAATTTCTTCTTCCTTGACTCAGGCACTGATACTACCGTATGCTTCCCTAAAAGCGACAACCTTGTAACCGCAAAAACACCTTATTGAAAATTATGTCATTGTATATAAGTATAAATGTGATAACATGCCATAAAATTTGAAAAATATATATACAGAGATCAACGAAAATCTGAAAGAATTTTATTATACACAACAGAATATTTAAATCGGTTTTCTGCGAATAAAGTTTAAATTATGTCAAACTTCCTCCTTTACCCTATACGCTAGAGTAAACAAAGGTAAAACGTATTGTGATCTTTCTTTTAGTTTGGTTTGGCAGCGTATGACAGAGCTGACAGGACTTATTATTTATCCTTTTTATGTATTGCAACTTTAAATTTCATTACAAACAATATTCAACAGTCATAACTGCTTTAAACCATCCCAATTTTTTTCAATTTTGGGGGATATGAATATAATATATATAAGTTACGTTTTTTATTAAGCTTGAAAGATTTTTAAAAATAATTTTATTTTTATAAACCTTTGTTAATTAGGAAACATTTAATTTTAAAAATTGTTACATTAATTAAGCTTAACAAATATTCAACTGAAATACATTCAGTTGGAGAGGAGTCGACTGTTCTTTTCAAGAGTTTACTACACACTAAAACTAAAGCTGGTTTTCCAGCTAGCAATAAAAAGTCGGCGTAAGCAGGAATCTAAAGTAAGCATTAAATAGAGTTAACCTTACGTTATTCATTCACATCACTTATATATATATATATATATATATATATAATTAATTTCAACTTCTTGAACATTGTAATAGTTGAATATTTACCCCCTTCAAAAAGTTGTTTAAATCGTAAGATTATGGTCTTTGTTGTGATCCAATAAATATAAAAACGTAAGAGCCTGGTCGAGGGGCTGACCGACAGAAATGACTATTTATTTTGTTGTTCCTGACATTAAACTGACAAAATCTCGCATTCGCTTGCATATTTTATTAATGAATAAGTTGAAAATAGTTTTCAAAAAATATTTCAAAGGGAGGGAGTATTTCATTTTATCTTAGCTAATATGACATCTATATACGTTTGTCGAAATATTTTTTTATTTATAATTACGATTCTTTGTGAATCGATTTTTTTTTACATGGAGACCATAGAAAACTTAAAGTCAGGCCTCATTTGAAACTTAAACAGTGGGAATAGTATAGAATGAATGTGTTAATTACGTTTAGAGAAATGCATTAATTGTCGGTAGAAATTCGTCTACCTAGTTCAAACAAATATTCTTTGAGCTTAGCTTGTGAGGTTATGTTAAAAACAAATAAAAACATACACAAAACTCACAAATTATTCATTTATTTATTTAAATAAATGAATAATTTGTCAGTTTTGTGTATGTTTTTATTTGTTTTTTACTTAGTGCAACTCATTGTAAATCATTCTGGTCAAATAAAACCTTTGGTAATGTAGAAAAATTTACTAAATGTAAATGTAAGGGATTTAAATGATATATTTGAAAATTTCAATAATTAATACTTAACTCAATACTATTAATGTACTGAACTACTTATATTTATTCCAATTATATACATTATAATATATTTATTTAATTATTATTATAATTATATATATGTTTTTAACTTTACAACCTTTGCAACACTGTTTTCTTGTATTCACTTATCACTTTCACTATATGTATCTAAACAAGATTCTTATTTGGCATTTATGCGAGTTAACTTTCAAAGATTGATAGTACCTCCATTATCGAGCATCACTCAAGGTCTCTCTCTTTCTCTCTCTCTTTCCCTCTCTCTCTCTCTCTCTCTCTCTCTCTCTCTCTCTCTCTCTCTCTCTCTCTCTTTCTTTCTCTCCCTCTCTCTCTCTCTCTCTCTCTCTCTCTCTCTCTATATATATATATATATATATATATATATATACACATATATATACATATATACGTATATATACATATATATATATATATATATATATATATATATATATTTATATATATATATATATTTATATATATATATATATATATATATATATATATATATCACTATCTGAAATAAATATGTATTAATAATGACATTATGACTTAAAAACGTACAATAAATTATTTATAATAACATTTGAGTTTACTGTTCCACTACATAGCCTTTAAAAAAAATCAAATGTGTAAATACACATGTCATCAGATAATTTAGGATAAATTTAGGCTGATAGTGCCCGAGTTGACCAACTGTCGTTTTATTAGGAATTTCGCTTATGAGCAGAATTAGGTGTGGCAACATATATTGATTACTGTCAGAGTAGTTTAATTGCTATCTAATCTGTGGAACTATTATATTTTCCAGTATTTAAATTGTAAAAACATTGGAATATACATTAATTATACAGGGGAACAATTTACTAAAAATCCAAAAAGCAATATGAGATAGTTAATTGCTGAAAAAACATATTATGAACCAGTAAAAGAAATCCATCAGTCCTATTTAAACGACTCAATTGGGATGGAAACATGATATTCATGAATGAACCAATAAGCAGTCAGGACTTGATATCTAGGTCAGTAGGTCATTTTACAAACATGTTCCGTTATAGACGGAGAAAAGATCTTAGACGGTTTATGAATTAAGAATAAAGCAATACTTTCTAAAATGACTTTTCTTCAAAAATAATATGTATTATATATCAAAACAAAATATTATAACTCATATTAAAAAAACTAGTAATAATTTATTAGCAATGCTAGTTGGATTGTAGATAGGTTTTTGATAGACAAACACACTTGAACGTATTTAACAGGCTATTCTTACAGACGTATTTTGCCAATCTTTCGATCTAATATCTAACATTAGACCATTAGGGTAAGAGCCTACTCTCGTTCGAACCTTCTCAAATATATAGGGACTCCTTAACTTGTTGGATAGCCTAGGATGTTTCTGCGTGTGTTTTATACACTGCCAGGCTTTTTTTTTAGGAAATAATAACTTCAACAAAAACACTAAAACATGGGGAAAAGGATGAAGTAACGCTATCCTCTTATCCAGTATTCTCAATTCGAGTATAGTCTGTGGAAACAATAACCCTTATGCAAGTCTTGCACATATGGCTCACTACCAGATACTGAGCAGATTCTACCGCAACTCTCTCTCCTTTTGTTTCTCAATACACATCATTTACGAAACCCTTGAAATAAGAGTTGTTTTTAATATTCAAGTAAAAATTACTAAAAGAAAAATGTTACTAGAATAAAAGTTTAAAAACCAACAAAAAAATCAAACCAATTTTATAGCACAAAATAATAAATAATTGGAAAGTCGTTATGATTATAAACGAATTATTGTAACACATTATTATTAAATACTGCTTGCGATAGTAAAATTACTGTGATTTTATTAAAATGATTTATCTAATTACACAAAGTTTCGAAGAAGATTAATTCCTATAATTTTTAAATTTATTTTTTTGAGATGAAGCATAGAGTTTATATTTAGAGCATAAATTCACCCCTCCTACTCCTTGAATAATATAAATACATCTTTCAAAATCTTATAGCCACATTGACAATTAGGGCAAATTTGGATATGAAATCGCCGAATGCAAGAACATCGAGAATGCAAAGAGTTTCTTTCTGTGTAATGACCATTCCGTTAACTTCCTACTGAGTGGAACAATAAATATCCGAGATTTTTTTTTTTTTTAGGGTTGAAAGGTGTAATGAATGCCTCCTACTTGATATAACACGTTCTTAACCTGGCAGAGGTCGCGTGAAAAATAAAACGTGAGGGGTCGCACACGGTGGATTCGACCAGGTCATTTTATTAATACGAAAAAAAATACTAAACAATATTTTACTTTAAAAACACAAACATCGTAATTAAGTATAATGTATTTACTTAAGTTCTATTGATTTTAATTGTGACAATAATGTATTAAATAATTTTAAATAATAGTTTAGGATTGACCAATTTTATTTTTTGAAAAAAATACAAGACTTTAGATAAGTCGTCATAACATAAGGACTCTTTTACAAATACTTATGTTCAATAATATATTCTGAAATAAAACTCCGAATAAGAAAATGTACTGGATGTTTACAACAGCTGTAAAGTAAAAGAATCAATTTTGAATCAAAATGTGATGAAAGTTTAAGTAAATTTATCATATTATTACAATTATACTGATGAAATGAAATGTAAAAATTTATGATTTTAAACAATAAGTTACAAACAATATGTCTAAGCACCTGAGGGTTATAGCAATGAAATTCCTTACAGTTCCTCATCCGATTGATGCCCTTGGGTGGCACAGTCTTGACAAGATTGTACAGTGTGTTCCCTGCAGATGAATCTAACGCAGATGTTGCACCGAAGTAGATCAGGCCCCCCGTTGGCGCGCACTACCCCTAACTCGGCCTCTACGTAACCTAGGACTATAGGGGTAGTTTTGGATGTGCACCATGTCGTCCCGGCTTTGATCCTAGCCTTAGGGGTGGTTTCGACCACGTTTAGAGGGGTGAGGGGTAGTTTTTCGAAAAAAATAAATTCCAACCCACTGACCTAAGCTAGCCAAAATATATCCAACCTAACCTAACCTACGTGTGGGGGTGACCTCGGCTACGTTCAGGACCATACCCGGGGGTAGCTCCGGGGGTGGATTGGGGGTGGGGGGTAGTTTTCGAAACAATTTTGGAAAAATGTGTCCTGACTGATAGGACTAGTCTAGAGTGTATTATCGCTATGATTGGGGGTGGTTTCACCTAGGGGTAGTTTTTGAATAAAATATGAAATTGCCAAAAATCGATCGGATGGATCAAAAGACAGTACGGGATATGTGTAGAGTCCAGTACGGACTGCTGCAGGGGTGGTTTCACCTAGGGGTAGTTTTTAAATAAAATATGAAATTGCCAAAAATCGATCGGTTGGATGAATTTACCGTACGGGATATGTGTGGAGTCCATTATGGTAGGCTGTGTGGGTGGGATCACCTGTGGGTTGTAATCAGATGCCGAAAATGATCGGTGTCCTAGGTAAAAGTCACTCCCGAACCCGCGCTTGAGGTAACACCGCCTAGGCACGGGTAAAGCTAACACGGAGCATGGTCTCGGGTAAAAGCCATCCTAGGTAACCCAGGAATCTGGCATCATGTGGGGTGGTTATCAAATGAAAGTGTCAAAAAATGATCGGTTAGATCAAACGACCAACGCTCCAACTAAACGCTAATTTTAACCGACCAACAATTATACACCGAGTTCAATTAGACAACAAGTTGAATCGACCTATCACACTGCAGGGGCCCGGTAGGTCTACGCAAACGGTCGCTGTAAGACGTGAAGGCTTATATACCATGTTAAGCCTATATATATATATATATATGATAGCCCACATAATGTGTTAAAACAAATACGCATGCAAGCCTACATACATACTATGCTAGGCCAACATACATGGGCGTACTATGTCTGTAAACCAAAGGCCAAAGCCCGTATGACCTGTGCTATTTTCACCTCTTCTATCAGGTTGATCCTGGCAACCGTATAATATGGGAGGTACTATAGGGTACATCTACAAATGCATAACCTATCAAGCCCACGTAAAGATTTAATATATTTGATGACGTATCCGCGTTCGAGCGACTCTATGCAGGTATTAGGCCCACCCTAACTAGAGGGGCAAGGGGTTATGTTTGTCAAAATCAAAATTTGTCTATGCTACAAAATAATAAACAAAGCAATAAAGCCCTGTCGTTTCAGGGAATACCTTTGGCCTACATAGCTGGCGACCGTGCGCTAGATATGTACAGACTTTTAGCGATAACGCATTATCTTAAAACAGCAACGGCAGCCGGTGACCGCTATAGCAGGCATAAAAACCCGCACAGCTGTGTCGTTGTGATTACTGTATCGATTTATTATGTACTGTCGGCATACCAAGGCCTACATATATAATCAGAAATCAGTGTAAATAATCAAATAGCCTCAATGGATATATCCTATAGCTGTAAACTTAAAAAAGTCACGCAACCTATATACATACAATGCTAACCAATATAGGCATATATACTATGTTAAACCAGCATGCAATATACTCTAAATAGCCATATATAGGCTGTTAAACCAATATGCAGGTTAACCTATATACATCCTGTATTAGGCAAATATCCCCGTTACCCACATAGGCCTATATAATATGTTAAGCCTGGATGAATGTTAGCTTATATAGTGTGTTAAACAAATATGCTTGTAAACCTACATAAATAATATGCTAAGCCTACATACTGTGCTAAACTGATATGCGTGTAAACCCACATAAATACTATGCTAACCAATATGGATGCTATCCTACATAGGCTCATATACTATGTTAGGCCTGCATACGTAATTACCCTATATAGTGTGTTAAATAAATATGCGTGTAAACCTACATAAATACTATGCTAAGCCAACATGCATGCTATCATACTATGTTAAGCCTAAATACATAATAGAATACATAATATGTTAAACATATATGTGTGTAAGCATGCATAGATATTATGCTAAGAAGACATGGGCCTACAAAGTATAACACATTATATCCAGTGCATAGTTTAGCTAATGGTTATCACACACTATCCTACAAGCTGCCCACAAATTACCACATAATACCTGATACATAGCTTGGCTAATCATTAACACATAGTATGACCCAACACATAATATCCGGTGCATAGCCTCGCTAAATAAGCATAAACTCCCCAAAATTGGCTTATCAATTATGTATGGTCTAGATATAGTCACACATGTCATTTCAAAAGTCAGCTGGAAAGAAACACTAGGCTGGTATATACTATGTTAAACCAGCATGTAATATACTCTAAATAGCCATATATACGCTGTTAAACAAATATGCGTGTAAACCTACATAAATACTACGCTAAGCCAATATCCATGCTATCATAGATAGACGTATATACTATGATAGGCCTACATACTGCGTTAAACAAACATGTGTGTAAGCCTGCACACATATTATGCTAAGAAGACAAGGGCCTACAAATTATAACACAATATATCCAATGCATAGTTTAGCTAATGGTTATCACACAGTAGCCTGACTACAACTTACCCACATAATACCTGATACATAACTAGACTAATCATTAACACATAGTATCCGATGCATAGCCTGACGATGGGTTAACATATAGTATCCGATAAGTAGCTTGAGTATGCCCCAACACATAATATCATAATGCATAGCCTTGCTAATGTTTAGCACATAGCAGCCGATGCTGAGCCTGGCTATGGAATATCACATATTATCTGATGTGTAGCCTGACTAATGGTTAACACATCCAATGCATGGCTTGGCTAATGACCAACATATAGCTGGGCTAATGGTTAACTAATAGTTATTTTTAACTATGGGTTAACATATAGTATCCGATAAGTAGCTTGACTATAGCCCAACACATAATCTCCAGTGCACAGCCAGGCTAATGTTCATCAAGTAGTACCCAATGCATAGCTTGAGTATGGTTTAACAAACAGTATCCAAAGCATAGCTTGACTATGATTACCACATGAGTAGGTTGATTACGAACTAACACATAATATCCGATGCATAGATTGACTACAAGTTAACACAAAATATCCGATGCCCGGGCTGACTAGGTTTAACAAACAGTATCCGATGAGTAGATTGACTAAGGTTTATCTCATAGTATCCGTAGAGTAGGTTGATAACAAACTAACACATAATATTCATTCCATAGTCTGGCTAATGGTTATTAAATGGTACCTGTTGCATAGCTACGCTAACTATGAACACATAGTACCCGATGCATAGCCTGACTAGGGCTAGCACAGAGTACCCGAGGTATAGATTGACTAATGGTTAACACATAGTTTCCAAAGCATAGCTAGGCTAGTGGATAACTAATGGTTAGTTTGACTATGGTTAACACACAGTATCCGATGCGTAGCTTAGCTAATGGATAACACATAGTAACCTATGCTTAGCCTGACTAGGGCTAACACACAGTATTCGATGAATGGCTTGACTAAGGGTAACACACAGTACCTGTTGCATAGCTAGGCTAATGCGTATCACATAGAATCCGATGAAAGGTTTGACTAAGGGTAACACACAGTATTCGATGCATAGCTTGACTATAGGTTAACAAATAGTATCTGATGAGTAGATTGAATACAAAGTAACACATAATATCCATTGCATAGATCGGCTAAAGTTCATCATATAGCACCCGTAGTATAGCTTGACTATGGGCTAACACATAGCATCTGATGAGCGGCATGATATAAGGTAACACATAGTATCCGATGCACAACTTAGGATCGAATATGACGTCATCCAGGGCGGAGAACAAGATGGCGGCTATGTTGATACCGTGTTCAAACAGGCTATGGCCAGTGCAGGCTAGATCAAATGACAAACGTTTCAACTAAAACAACATTACGCTAAGTTTAACCGACCAACATACGCGAAGTTCAAACGAACAACATTTACACCAGGTCCAAATAGGCTATGGCTGGTGAAGGCCAGATCAACGTTTCAGCTAATCAAAGATGAAAAACTTACGCCAATCAACCAACATCTATACCGAGGTCAAATGGGATATGGTTAGTGAAGGCACCGGCAAAAGCCTTAGGCCTTAGACATAATTATAGCTACCAACGCTTACCAAAATATCTATATAGAAACCGTCAAGGCCTTTACACATATTGTCTAGGTATGTTGTATCATTTACAGCATACTAACTAAGGTAAAGCTACCTTTCAGGTAGGCCCTAGGTAAAGCTACCTTTGAGGTATGCCCCAGGTAAATCCACTCTGGAATCGAACCTTAGGTAAAGCTACCTTGGAGTCAGGTAGTAGATAAAGCAACCCAGGAGCCAGGTCTTAGGTAAAGCTACCTTTGAGTTATGCCCCAGGTAAAGCCACCTTGGAGTCAGGCCATAGGTAAAGACACCTTGGAGAAAGGCCTGTGTTTTGCCCTAATCAGATTCTAATACACTCTAATGACAGTTTATATTTTTGTTAGAAATACCACACTAGATTTAGCATTAGACCTAGGACATGAGTTATATTTAGCCTAAATTATGCCAGATGATTGGAAGTTTTACAGTTTACAGAAGAAATGTCTAAGCTAGTGTTAAACTTGTCTAGAGGCCGAGTTGATATATTAATTACCTAGATATCTAGTAATGTGTCTCACGCGGGTTGCGATCTGTCCTGTAACGGATCATCATTCGCTGACCAATCTTTAAGGCCTCCGGCGCAATGTTTGATCTTCTTGGCCGGTGTAAAAGAATCCCACTTCGCTGAGACGCACGGGGTTGACAGTATCATTTGACAGCCCTTTCCAGGTACGAAACGATCGTAATCTACGACGATACGGTGATAGTTTGGGGAAGGCTTTCTTCTCGATTGTGAGAGTATCTGTCCAGTAGTAGACACCTACCATGGTGTTGTCTGAGGACTTGGGTCTCTGCTGTCCGTACTTATATTGTTCTCTTGGTTAAGGGTTGATTACGTCAAGGTTGATAGGGGTTACCACGGAGACAGAGGCGTATTGAACTCGTTCAGATTTATGCTCGGCAATAGGCCGATTTCTCCTTTCTGTGATAGATGGACTAGTGTTAAAGTAAGTATCGGTGGCAAGTAACAGTTAATCCTATACACATGACCTACCGATGTTCCGGACGCCGTCTTGACCGACATTGTGTTTGACGTCATTTGCTGCGGTTATGTTGATATGTCCAGAGTACGCTATCGCGGTCGGGTGCTGGCGATTAACAATATTACTGTAAAGGTTTTAAACAAGCATTTATTTGTCGAGCTCTGTGTGTGTATGATCTACACCTGTAATAATACTGTTTATTGACTTAGCACAATCTGTAGGATAATGTAAGGTGACGTGCATATTGGTTTAATACAGGATATGTGTAGATTTACAGGTATATCGGCTTAACACAGTATGTAGGCCTATGTAGGTTAACACCCATATATACCTAATACGGGTTTACATGTATATTAGATTAACAGAGCATGTGTTGCTGTGTAGCTTTATGTACATATTGGCCTATCACAGGAGGAATGTAGGGTATCATGCATATTGGTCTAATACAGGATGTATATGGGTTAACACAGGATGTAGGGTAACGCATATTGTTTTATTTCAGGAGGAATGTAGGTTAACATGCATATTTTCTTAACACAGTATGTAGGTCTATGTAGGGTAACTTCCATATTGTCTTATTTTGGGAGGAAAGTAGCTTTACATTCATCCAGGCTTAACTCAGTATGTGAGGCTATGTAAGGTAAAGTGCATATCGGGTTAACACACTATGTAGGGTAACATGCATATTGTCTTATTTCGGGAGGAATGTAGCTTTACATTCATCCAGGCTCAATTCAGTATGAGGGGCTATGTAAGGTAAGGTGCATATCGGCTTAACACAGTATGTTGGGTAACATCCATATTGTCTTATTTCGGGAGGAAAGTAGCTTTACATTCATCCAGGCTTAAGTCAGTATGTAGGCCTATGTAAGGTAAGGTGCATATCGGCCTAACACAGTATGTAGGGTAACATCCATATTGTCTTATTTCAGGAGGAATGTAGGTTTACACGCTTATTGGTTTAACACAGGATGTAGAGTAACGCACATAACGGTTTAATACAGGATGTGTACTATTGAGATTGGGCAAGCATTGATAGTTGTTTTACCACTCCAAACTGGCTTTAACTAAAGATGACTCCAGGGTGGCTATACCTAAGGCCCTTCTCCAAGGTGGCTTTATCTAAGACCTGACTCCAGGGTAGCTTTACCTAAGACCTGACTCGACGGTGTCTTTACCTATGGCCTGACTCCAAGGGGCCTACCTGGGGCATACCTCAAAGGTAGCTTTACCTAGGGCCTACCTGAAAGGTAGCTTTACCTTAGTTAGTATGCTGTAAATGATACAACATACCTGGACAATATGTGTAAAGGCCTTGACGGTTTCTATATAGATATTTTGGTAAGCGTTGGTAGCTATAATTATGCCTAAGGCCTAAGGCTTTTGCCAGTGCCTTCACTAACCATAGCCCATTTGACCTCGGTGTATATGTTGGTTGATTAGCGTAAGTTTTTCAACGTTGATTAGCTGAAACGTTGATCTGGCCTTCACCAGCCATAGCCTATTTGAACTTGGTGTAAATGTTGTTCGTTTGAACTTCGCGTATGTTGGTCGGTTAAACTTAGCGTAAGACAGTAGTTTAGTTGAAACGTTGGTTATTTGATCTAGCCTGCACTGGCCATAGCCTGTTTGAACACGGTATCAACATAGCCGCCATCTTGTTCTCCGCCCTGGATGACGTCATATTCGGTCCTAAGTTGTGCATCGGATACTATGTGTTAGCTTATATCACGCCACTCATCAGATGCTATTTGTTAGCCCATAGTCAAGCTATACTTCGGGTGCTATATGATGAATTTTAGCTGAGCTATGCAACGGATATCATGTGTTACTTTGTATTCATACTTCTCATCGGATACTATATGTTAACCCTTCGTCAGGCTATGCATCGGATACTGTGTGTTACCCTTAGTCAAGCCATTCATCGGATACTATGTGTTAGCCCTAGTCAGGCTAAGCATAGGTTACTATGTGCTATCCATCAGCTAAGCTATGCATCGGATACTGTGTGTCTTAACCATAGTCAAACTAACCATTAGTTATTCACTAGCCTAGCTATGCTTTGGATATCCTGTGTTAGCCATTACTCAATCTATGCCTCGGATACTATGTGTTTGCCCTAGTCAGGCTTTGCATCGGCTACTATGTGTTAACCATTAGCCTAGCTATGTATCAGATACTATGTGATAACCATTAGCCAATATTTGCAATGGATACTATGTGTTAGTTTGTAATCAACCTACTCTACGGATACTATGAGATAAACCTTAGTCAATCTACTCATCGGATACTGTTTGTTAAACCCTAGTCACCCCGGGCATCGGATATTTTGTGTTAACTTGTAGTCAATCTATGCATCGGATATTATGTGTTAGTTTGTAATCAACCTACTCATGTGATAATCATAGTCAAGCTATGCTTTGGATACTGTTTGTTAAACCATACTCAAGCTATGCATTGGGTACTACATGATGAACATTAGCCTGGCTGTGCACTGGAGATTATGTGTTGGGCTATAGTCAAGCTACTTATCGGATACTATATGTTAACCCATAGTTAAAAATAACTATTAGTTAACCATTAGCCCAGCTATATGTTGGTCATTAGCCAGGCCATGCATTGGATGTGTTAACCATTAGTCAGGCTACACATCAGATAATATGTGATATTCCATAGCCAGGCTCAGCATCGGCTACTATGTGCTAACCATTAGCAAGGCTATGCACCGGATATTATGTGTTGGGGCATACTCAAGCTACTTATCGGATACTATATGTTAACCTATCGTCAGGCTATGCATCGGATACTATGTGTTAATGATTAGTCTAGCTATGTATCAGGTATTATGTGGGCAAGTTGTAGTCAGGCTACTGTGTGATAACCATTAGCTAAACTATGCATTTTATATAATGTGTTATAATTTGTAGGCCCTTGTCTTCTTAGCATAATATGTGTGCAGGCTTACACACATGTTTGTTTAACGCAGTATGTAGGCCTAACATAGTATATACGCCTATCTATGATAGCATGGATATTGGCTTAGCGTAGTATTTATGTAGGTTTACACGCATATTTGTTTAACAGCGTATATATGGCTATTTAGAGTATATTACATGCTGGTTTAACATAGTATATACCAGGCTAGTGTTTCTTTCCATCTGACTTTTGAAATGACATGTGTGACTATATCTAGACCATACATAATTGATAAGCCAATTTTGGGGAGTTTATGCTTATTTAGCGAGGCTATGCACCGGATATTATGTGTTGGGTCATACTATGTGTTAATGATTAGCCAAGCTATGTATCAGGTATTATGTGGTAATTTGTGGGCAGCTTGTAGGATAGTGTGTGATAACCATTAGCTAAACTATGCACTGGATATAATGTGTTATACTTAGGCTTAACATAGTATGATAGCATGCATGTTGGCTTAGCATAGTATTTATGTAGGTTTACACGCATATTTATTTAACACACTATATAGGGTAATTACGTATGCAGGCCTAACATAGTATATGAGACTATGTAGGATAGCATCCATGTTGGTTAGCATAGTATTTATGTGGGTTTACACGCATATCAGTTTAGCACAGTATGTAGGCTTAGCATATTATTTATGTAGGTTTACAAGCCTATTTGTTTAACACACTATATAAGCTATCATTCATCCAGGCTTAACATATTATATAGGCCTATGTGGGTAACGGGGATATTTGCCTAATACAGGATGTATATAGGTTAACCTGCATATTGGTTTAACAGCGTATATATGGCTATTTAGAGTATATTGCATGCTGGTTTAACATAGTATATATGCCTATATTGGTTAGCATTGTATGTATATAGGTTGCGTGACTTTTTTAATTATATTGTAATATTTGTTGACCGTCATGGGCGTGATAGGTTATGCATTGTTAGCTATACCATATAGTACTTCCCGTATTATACGGTTGCCAGGTTCTACCTGATAGACGAGGTGTAAATGTGTGTCAGGCTCAGGTCGTATAGGCTTTGGCCAGTGGTTTACCGACATAGTAGGCACATTTAGGGATTCATGTAAGTCGGCTAAGCATAGTATGTATGCAGGTTTACACGCATATTTGTTTAACACATTATGTGTGCTATCACGTATGTTGGCGTAACATGGTATATACGCTTATGTATGATAGCATGCATGATGGCTTAGCATCGTTTTAGGATCGTTTTATATCATATATGTATTCACGTTTTGGGATAGGCCTCATTATTAGTGTTTCTCCATATATACCTTTATATCTAGATACATTTACAGCTATAGGATATATCCATTGAGGCTATTTGATTATTTACACTGATTTCTGATTTTATATGTAGGCCTTGGTATGCCGACAGTACATAATAAATCGATACAGTAATCACAACGACACAGCTGTGCGGGTTTTTATGCCTGCTATAGCGGTCACCGGCTGCCGTTGCTGTTTTAGGATAATGCGTTATCGCTGCAAGTCTGTACATGTCTAGCGCACGGTCGCCAGCTATGTAGGCCAAAGGTATTCCCTGAAACGACAGGGCTTTATTGCTTTGTTTATTATTTTGTAGCATAGACAAATTTTGATTTTGACAAACATAACCCCTTGCCCCTCTAGTTAGGGTGGGCCTAATACCTGCATAGAGTGGCTCGAACGCGGATACGTCATCAAATATATTAAATCTTTACGTGGGCTTGATAGGTTATGCATTTGTAGATGTACCCTATAGTACCTCCCATATTATACGGTTGCCAGGATCAACCTGATAGAAGAGGTGAAAATAGCACAGGTCATACGGGCTTTGGCCTTTGGTTTACAGACATAGTACGCCCATGTATGTTGGCCTAGCATAGTATGTATGTAGGCTTGCATGCGTATTTGTTTTAACACATTATGTGGGCTATCATATATATATATATAGGCTTAACATGGTATATAAGCCTTCACGTCTTACAGCGACCGTTTGCGTAGACCTACCGGGCCCCTGCAGTGTGATAGGTCTATTCAACTTGTTGTCTAATTGAACTCGGTGTATAATTGTTGGTCGGTTAAAATTAGCGTTTAGTTGGAGCGTTGGTCGTTTGATCTAACCGATCATTTTTTGACACTTTCATTTGATAACCACCCCACATGATGCCAGATTCCTGGGTTACCTAGGATGGCTTTTACCTGAGACCATGCTCCGTGTTAGCTTTACCCGCGCCTATACGGTGTTACCTCAAGCGCGGGTTCGGGAGTGACTTTTACCTAGGACACCGATCATTTTCGGCAATCTGATTACAACCCACAGGTGATCCCACCCACACAGCCTACCATAATGGACTCCACACATATCCCGTACGGTAATTTCATCCAACCGATCGATTTTTGGCAATTTCATATTTTATTCAAAAACCACCCCTAGGTGAAACCACCCCCAACCATAGCGATAATACACTCTAGACTAGCCCTATCAGTTAGGACACATTTTTCCAAAATTTTTTCGAAAACTACCCCCCACCCCCAATCCACCCCCGAAGCTACCCCCGGGTATGGTCCTGAACGTAGCCGAGGTCACCCCATACGTAGGTTAGGTTAGGTTGGATCCATTTTGGCTAGCTTAGGTCAGTGGGTTGGAAGTTATTTTTTTCGAAAAACTACCCCCCACCCCTCTAAACGTGGTCGAAACCACCCCTAAGGCTAGGATCAAGGCCGGGACGACCTGGTGCATCATCCAAAACTACCCCTATAGTCCTAGGTTACGTAGAGGCCGAGTTAGGGGTAGTGCGCGCCAACGGGGGGCCTGATCTACTCACCGAGTTTTTGATTTCCCTAGTTGCATAGAGCGCATCGTCCTTCACGTTCATCTTCTGCAATATTTCGCCTCTGCGGCTGTAGGTCCACCATCTCTTCAATGTTTCTTTTCACGAAAAAGTTGTCTTCCAACACTACCAGGATTTTCAATCCTTTCTTCCATTTCCACGCTATCTAACAGTCTGGCAGATCTTTCTTCCTCTGTTCGATTCATATTGCGTAGTAACACAATAAATATAACACACAATGCACTCAACGATCAATAACAAAAAATGGAAATTAAAAATTATGTCACACTTTAGCACATGCGAGGGGTCGCGCACGGTGGTTTCCACACTGGCTTTTGTTTAGACTGCTACACTAAGACACTCGTTGGTGATAGTGAAAATACAAACACAGCATTAGATAGCGGATGAGTCTATTTGAAGGTACTGAGTGGGTGGAAGCTTACAAAAATCGGCAATTCGAGATAAGAAAATGGTGAAGGCCCGGTGGAAAATACCGTGACGCGACTTCTGCCGGGTTAAAGCTTTGACGTTTTATATAATTGACGCGGAAGTGTTTATTTCGACACATTATAGGCGGTGTTACCTCAAGCGCGGGTTCGGGAGTGACTTTTACCTAGGACACCGATCATTTTAGGCAATCTGATTACAACCCACAGGTGATCCCACCCACACAGCCTACCATAATGGACTCCACACACATCCTGTACGGTCATTTCATCCAACCGATCGATTTTTGGCAATTTCATATTTTATTCAAAAACTACCCCTAGGTGAAACCACCCCCAACCATAGCGATAATACACTCTAGACTAGCCCTATCAGTCAGGACACATTTTTCCAAAATTTTTTCGAAAACTACCCTCCACCCCCAATCCACCCCCGGAGCTACCCCCAGGTATGGTCCTGAAAATAGCCGAGGTAACCCCCACACTTAGGCTAGGTTAGGTTGGATCCATTTTGGCTAGCTTAGGTAAGTTGGTTGGAATTTTTTTTCGAAAAACTACCCCCCACCCCTCTAAACGTGGTCGAAACCACCCCTAAGGCTAGGATCAAGGCCGGGACGACCTGGTGCATCATCCAAAACTACCCCTATAGTCCTAGGTTACGTAGAGGCCGAGTTAGGGGTAGTGCGCGTCAACGGGGGGCCTGATCTACTCACCGAGTTTTTGATTTCCCTAGTTGCATAGAGCGCATCGTCCTTCACGTTCATCTTCTGCAATATTTCGCCTCTGCGGCTGTAGGTCCACCATCCCTTCAATGTTTCTTTTCACGAAAAAGTTGTCTTCCTACACTACCAGGATTTTCAATCCTTTCTTCCCTTTCCACGCTATCTAACAGTCTGGCAGATCTTTCTTCCTCTGTTCGATTCATATTGCGTAGTAACACAATAAATATAACACACAATGCACTAAACGATCAAAAAAAAAAATGGAAATTAAAAATTATGTCACAATTTATCACATGCGAGGGGTCGCGCAAGGTGGTTTCCACACTGGCTTTTGTTTAGACTGCTACACTAAGACACTCGTTGGTGATAGTGAAAATACAAACACAGCATTAGATAGCGGATGAGTCTATTTGAAGGTACTGAGTGGGTGGAAGCTTACAAAAATCGGAAATTCGAGATAAGAAAATGGTGAAGGCCCGGTGGAAAATACCGTGACGCGACTTCTGCCGGGTTAAAGCTTTGACGTTTTATATAATTGACGCGGAAGTGTTTATTTCGACACATTATAACCTCTATTTCTAAATAGTAATTACAAATCAAAAGCTATCGACAATTTTGTTATTTTAATATATAATTACGAACTCGGTATCTATAAAACGTTATTGGATTTTATTTTATAGTCCAAAGTTTTATTCTAGAACCAAATTGATTTTCATTTCAATAAGGAATTTATATGTTACAAAACTCTATTCTGCAAATATTATATTTTGTTATCAATTATCTTAAGAGTGATATTGTGTTCGCAATATATGAAGGAGATGTAGTTTGTGCAAATTACCAAACCATTGAAAATACAGTCCTTTCTAAACTGAGTCACGCTTCCTATGTACAACTAGTCCTTATACTCAAGTTCTCCCATTGTAAAAAAACGATATATTATCAGTTCTTTTTCTTCGTTTTTTGTTTTTGAAACTAGTAAACTTTTATGATTGGTAACCGTGAGTAATTTTCATTCAATATAACAATATTTTAGAATACACTATTTTATTTTTTATAAAGGACTAAGCACTTAGAATTTAATTCTTTAAAATTTACATTTAAAAAAAAATAAAGGAGCATCTAAAACGTATGTGATTTTTCACTACTAAAACTAAATAATTAAAATTTGAAGCACTGATAAAATATTAGGAAAATGTAGTAATGGTTTTTAGTCTGCTTGATGTCTAAATACAATTACCATATTAAGATTTATGATAATATCAATTATATGAATAAGATTATAAGATTTAATCCCTAAGTAGTGGCGTTTATAAGTAATAATTAATTATAAATGGCACCTAATAGATGTTCTCTTCACCTCTTCTAATTGTTGTAATTAATTAGCTTATATAATTACTCTACTTCGTCTCGTATATAGTATAAAAACCCTGAAGAGTAAACCCTATAACAAAATGCTTCCAAAATTCAATAGGGGCAAACAACAATATCTTTGTTCGAACGTAAAAATTTCTCCGATTCAACTTCCAAATATATTGTCAATGAATCAACTGAACAGTTTAGAGTATATAAGGAGTAAATTAATGCATGGAAATGTACAAAACAAGTATTTATTTTTCAGCCCGTTTTTACGACGTCTTCAACATACTATGAAACAGAAATTGAAATTTAACATAGCCGCCTTATAGATGTCGGTTTTGGACACTTTGTTCCAATTTATATTTTAAATGAGATTATGCTGGTCAATAAACTTGATAAAATTCGTAGCGATATAGAAAGGGGATAAACATATATTTCTTCGTCATCGTTTCGTGTTGAGTTTATGGTAGTATATTGTAAACCTATGTATGTACCTTTTATTCGTATAATTATTATCTTCCTCATCGGATATCGCTTCGCAACTTGTAGAAAGTTTGAAAGAATGTTTCACTGCGTTTAATAACTTATTATTATAACTTTTACAACATGTATGGAACCTGACTCACATTACGTCTGGTTATCAGAGGAGAAATGTGCATTGATATGGTTATGCTAATTTCATGTAATTAGTTTTGTAAATTAGATTACAATACATTTCTAAATAAACCAATTATCAAAGTACCAAATAGACAAATAAATAAATTACGTTACAAAGTATGCCTGTAAAGCCATGGAACGTACGAGAGTGGTAGGGTATTTCGATCGTTAGTTAGTAGGCTACTAACTAGAAATTAACTAGACACAGAATTAATATTATAATGTATAAACGCTTTATGCATTATACTAATAGTGATCAATTCCCTAAGTGTAATAGTAATAAAATGTGGCTTTAACTCAAACGATACTAAACAAAGAGAATTATAGTCAGCTATAACTAAAAATGAATAATCTTAGGGTCACATTTCAAAACAATTACAAAACCTTTATCAGCATTAAAACTAAAAATTTCAAAACAATTACAAAACCTTTATCGGCATTAACACTAACACAGTTAGCATCATTAGAAGGTTAAAACTAAAATCAGTTGAAATTTAATCTACACAATAGCCTATTTTGTTATACCTGCACAAAATATTCTCTTTTATACAAATTTATTACTTACAGATCGTTAGGATAAAACCGTAATTTCCCTCAGTTACTAACAGATATATTAAGTAATAGCAATTTGATAACCTAAAATAAATATGGTACAAATATTTAAAATAAAATCTCTTAACTACAAACAATATTTTATTAAATTTTATTGTATATTTCGATTGCAAAGCAACCACCTTTTGAAGAAATTATTACTTTAACAAGAATTGTAATTGAGAAAGAATTGAGCGATTGTTTTAATAATTTCCTCTGAAGATGGATTGCTTTACTATCGAGATGTAGATTGGCATTGAAATGAAAACCTTATTTTTGTGTTGGGGGTGTGATTTCATGTGTTAAAAAGTTAAACTACCGATGATCCCGGTTCCTAACGTAATAGAAAGACACATTAATTTTGTTAAAAGAATTCTAGTTTATTCAAATATTCAAATCTTTAAAAATTATCGATTTAGTCGAGGTATAGTTGTCAACTATAAAACAAAATTACTTTTACCAATTATCTACTTTATGTTATAAATTTTTACTTTAAACGTAAGCATTAAGAAATAAACTACCTCGACCTTAAAAAAATATCTGGAAATCATCTTACGGTTAGTAAGGCTTAAAAAGCCTCTGTTTAAAGCAATTCTTAATTTCATAAACCATCTCATTGCTCGTTATAGTTTCCTAAACGTTTTTCTGCAAACCCTTGATTCGTTTTAAAAGTTTACATTAGAATATTTTTTACTTTAGTGTAAAATAATAATGGATATGAAATTTGTTTCTATAATCTTTAAAGTAATATTTTTTATATTTTGTTCTTAAATTAGCACTTGTATGTTATTCTTCGTTTATTTGTTTATTCATTTATGCCTTAAAAACTTATAAACATACGTTTTACATATGTTTATGCTAAATGATATTTTAAGCGCGCATAATGTTTTGTATAGATATTATAAAGAACTGGTATTTCTAATGATGATTTACTGGAATGCATATGGGATACAAATCCATGACAAAAAAAAATCCTGTTGAATAAATGAAAATCCATATATTTTCATAAATAAACCACTTTCAATAAAAATTTCGGAAAACGTGAATAAATAATAATGTTAATAAAATTTGAGCGGTGTAAAATGTTACCCGTATTGGCAATTGCTTGTAGTCAAATATATTTTTCCTCAAATGATTCGTTTTTGTATCTTTTGTATATAGTTACGAAAATATTATAACGATTGTGTTTCTTATATTGTTTGTTCTTAAAATTAGAAAAAGATTCCCCTTTTCATGAACATTTTACTAGTGAAATGAAGTAAATATAGGTGTAGGTGAATATTTATTGTTTAAAAACCTATTTATTGTTTATTACATCCTATACACTTTTTTCTTTCTTAGATGTAACATATATACCTTTCCTAGATTGTATTCATTGAAAGTTAGTTATGTAATTCTTTTACTGTCAAGAGAAGTATATAAATTTCAACTACATTAAACAGGTCCACAGAGATACTATTTACCTTAATGTTAGGTATTAACTAGTGTTGTGAGAGTTATCATAACGTGTAATGCACCTTAGTTGTAGAAGTACTGGCAATTATATTTTTTAAATCATGCAAATAACGGGGATATTTTTGCAGTTCATTTTAAGTCATAAAATATTGAAGGGAAGATATTTAGTGAACTAACAAACGAACAAATGAAAAACTAATATTTATAAATAAATCATAAGTATTAAAATAAACATAATTTAGGAATTGATATTTATTCAGATTAAGATATTAGCTCTTACATTTGACATATACAACACTGATGTCCTAATAAATAGAGTGGTAATATATTTATAGCGATAAGAGTTATGTGTAGTAAGTAATAACTCACGTGAGTTAAATGTGGCGAGCTAACATCGTGGAGCAACGATAAGAGGACCTGGACTGACAAAAATTAACTCCTTATTCCTTAGACAAACGGAAAGGTTTGGATTACTTTGTGAGTTAATTAAACATTGTCATTATATACTTACTTAACTCACAATCGAGTTCTTATTATATTGCACCCCTATTCACGATAGAAAGTTCTAAATAAAGTGACCTGTGAGTTTATGAATGTAGAAGTATCTTTTGCTATACATAATAATAGTATTAGAAGAGCAAAATCTCTCAACAGTCCATATGACACAGTGAACAATGTTTATTAGTAATTATAAATTTATTGTAATTTATTTGTACAAACATAATTTGTAAACCATAATATATTCAGTGAATAATTGTGAAATTTTACAAATATTGTTTGTTAATCACAATTTATTGGTATGTGAATAAGTACATATATATTATTATTCAACAAAAATAGGCGTATATATTATCAAATTATTATGAATGTGTTTTTTTTCTATCCTTTTGTCAATAAACGAACAGTTTTGATATAATTTTTTTGTGTGACCATGGAATAGAATGGGGTTTCATATTACTTACAAAATGTGGCTTAGGTCATATTTGGTGAAATGGAATTACGTTATCTGCATGCAAACAGCAATCTTCTCCCTAAGGAAGCGGTTGGTAACGCATGAGGGGAGATATACTTCCTTCACGATTGGGTAATTTTGTGTCAGGCTTTCCTTAGGTCTCCTATTGATGCTACTTTCAGTTCAGTTTGATACTCTTCACAAATTGTTCCACATTTTAGACAATATTTTTGTTTAAATATGCTCAGATATTTGTAACAAAGTATGTTACAAGGGATGTTTAAGTTATACAGATCACACTGTTCTTGACCGAAATATATAAAGATTTTATTTGTGTTTGAGAGGTGTCCAGGTCCTCTTGGTGTTGTCTTAAGATGTTATGTGGCCGTACTGAATTCACGTTATCACTAAATATACAGCTCTCTATCTTCTCAATCTATTCAGTTTCAATAGCTTTTATTTAAACCTCCGTCAACACATCCCAACAATTATATAGAAAACCTATTATGTTAAATCCTTCTCTTATTAACTGGTTCCTATTGCACTTTGAAATTTTCTTTATGAGCCCTCGAAACACGTCTATACTCTCACTCATATGATAACTTAGTCCCGTTTCTCATTCATGTTATTCTTTTTGGTTATCAGATGCTCTATTTCACTCATGGTAATTCATCTACTAAGCGTCCACTTTTTTATTATTTTTACAGGTGTAACGTTCCGCCAACAGTTTTTGCTGTTTGAAATTTTTCGTTTATTAGATAGTTAAACCATAACTTAACGAAAGTTTTGTCATTGCCAAATCTTAGAACCTATTAAAAGTCTTGTTCACTGACATAGTTCAATATCTGAAATTAATAATCCACCCAATTTCCCTCAATATTCCCTAAACTACTGATTTACTACTCTAAGCTGCCATTACAAGTATTATGCTCTCTTCATTAATTTCTGTGTTGAAATGCCTAGTATAGCATAGCTAAACAATATTGAATAGTTTGTTTTTAATACTGCTCATATAATTTCGTTATAATTTATAAAATCTATTTTTTTGTAAGTAAATTTATTGTAAACATTTTTAGTTTACCCTCACTTCACATGGAAAAAATAATTTTGACCGTTTACAGTTTTGACAAAACTTGATAGAAAACATTTATAGTATAATAATTCATCAATCGTGAAGATCTTTTTGTGTATACAACGGAACATGATGGTTATACAAAGATGTGGATCTTGACCTACTGGTCTAGATAGCAAGTCCAGACGACTTAGTGGTTGATTTATGAACGTAATGCTTCCATCACAATGGAGTTGTTTAATTTACACTGATAGATTTCTTTTATTGTTTCATAACATGTTGTTCAGAAAACATCTATTTCATAATCCTTTTTGTATTTATAGTAAATAATTTTCAAAAATAATTATTGTTAATTTAACATTTTTTTTTGACGTTCAAGTGTTAGAAAGTGAGAAAAATTTACAGATTCACATTAAACACATTCATTCCAACGTATTCATTTAATATTCTGCAAGATATGGAGTTATAATAATATATTAAATTACAAAAGCTATACCCAGAAATACCACTTGAATTTCCTCACTTGTTTCCATTATGATTACAGAGACTAATATGCAATATAAGTGGAAATTTTAAAGGAGTTTTTCAAGAATACTTTTTTTATAGAGTATTCACATAAAGATGAAGTAGCGGAAAATATAGCGGAAATAATACATCTTTTACGGTCTCAAATTATTTGTGAAATGATCCAGAAGAAACCGACATTTCCTCCATTACCTCTAATTTAATATAATCAGTAATAATATAGTACCACCGTTTAACAAACTAAAACTAAACAGCACTTATAAACAGTAATATAACCATCTAAGACTGAGATAATGGAGCGCTTAACGTTCCGTGACAGTAGGAAACTCGTTACCTGAGTTAGGCACACTAATTCTCCGAGAATGTTTAAAAGCCTAGGAAAATAGAAAAATGCAAATATTTTAATTTTGGTATTTACAATCTGTTTCGTATGACGACAATGTTTTAATGCTCTAAACATGGAGAAAATATTATTGTATAGTTATCTGAAACGTACCGAAAAGGAAAGATTTTGTTATCAAAGTTAGCCATATGAAACGATATATTCAACATAGGAGTGAATGATATTTGCCAGCACCTAGTGCTGACCGTGTCTTTGTTTGGCAACGATCATGCTTTGTTTAATTCCATGTGAACGCCCTTTTTAAAAAAATACAATTTCTGATTCCCGTGGGCATCCATAGTGTAACTGTGTTTAGCCACTTATGTCACCTTACACGTGTACACCTACAACTAATACTAATTATCACCATCTGCATTTGCACACGCTACTCAAATACTTTATACACATCTTTAAGGGACCAATTTATTACCGGTGGCCAGTAATCTAATGCATTATGTCGAAATACTTCAAGTAGTATCGTATGATCGTTTTCATAATATTGTATCATATAAGCTTAGTACCTTCTGCACAGATGCTACGGTAGAAAGTATACGGCGCAATATTACGTTTAGGCATGATGTATCTATGCTTTTTATAGATTACCCTACATAAAAATTTTATACAATATTGATTTATAAGTAATTTGAACACATGGAAATTTATGTCCGAAGCGTAAGAGAATAACAACTATCACATTTACAGATACGTCTACAGGTACTTTAAGCAAGGGGCTCTGTCCACACTTGTCGACTGTTATCAATGTTTACTTAGCATCGCTTTATCCCCCACGAGGTTGAGAACCCAGTGTCTAAGTGCGCTGTTGTTTGTACATTCGGATAATCCTTTCCAAAAAGGAGAAACAAACTACAAATTACTAAAAAAAATATTATATAGGCAATTATAAACTCAGAATTATAAAAACTTTATTATCATACGCCCTTCAATGACAACATGTTATCTTCTTTAGTGATAATACGCAATTGAAACGTATTAGAAAAAAACTGAACATAACCTATTTCATTATTTATCTGTTGTTTTCTATTGTATTTTAAATTAAGTCTCAATTGTGTAGCATCACTGGAGATGGTGACATATTATTATTGAAACGCGTGTCAGAAAAAAGGTTTTTATATTTGTGAGTCGTAAGCTGTTTATTCTTTTGTTTATCATCTTCACTCTCAATCCAGCTTGAACATTGCTTATAAATAGTCCTAAATCTGCAATATAGTACTAAAAACTATATTTCATCTAGCATAGTCATATAATGTATTTCAAAACCATAAAATGATAATATGTCATCGTTTTATTAAAGACATTATGAAATAATTTGCATTTAACGAACATTTTACAAAAGGTTTTGAATACCTAGGAACAATCATATTTGATATATTTATTAAATTAGAAAAGAATAATAAAACTCAATAAAGGTATGTAAGTATGCTACATAGACGTTAATATGTTTCAAGTTAAGAGTGTTTAAGTTGAGAAAAATGGTACTTATAAATAACATCGCAGTATATTGTATTTTAGAATGGTCTTGTTTATGATCAATGGTAATAACGTTTAAATTAACAATGATCAAATATTTAATGTAATTGTTATTTAAGTCAGCAGACTGTAAGTAATCGGGGATAACCGCAACATAAATCTGTGCTTTGTGAATTGGCTACTGGCCTCTCACGAATATATTGATGGCTTATTGAACTTGGTTCTTTGTACCATTTAAATTCTGCTTCATTAGGTTCATATTTGCATTCCAATAGTTTGCAATTATTGTAATAATTATGAGGTAGTTTATTAATTGAATCCATAAAGTATACAGTAAATGAAAGTTAAATTAAACGAATTTGTTGGTCAAATCTCGTAATATAATGTGTAAAACTTGTTGCGTGATTGAGAAACTTCTCGTTTGATTGAAATTATATTTCTAATTTAAAACATCAATAATAATAAACAACAGAATATTCTGCATCCAATGGTCCAATTTCATTGATAAAGATAATATTATTGAATTATCATCTATAAATGTAATGAGCATATTATATTTCTCTCGCAACACATTCAATAATTTTATAATTAATAAGGTTAACTTGAAACTAAATATGTATGACTATCAAGTTGCTTATACATTAACTACCGAATTAATCCTTAATTGCTAGTGGTTATAGAAATCTAATTAGGAAAATTGTTTCCTGACGGTCAAAATTTTAGTATTAAATATAATCAGAGAAATAATCATAACCTAATGATAAATCTAAGTTTGTTATATTATAATAATTAAAACGGCGCTAAAGAAAAACAAATAAAAAAACGTTGAGGACAAATGTAAAAACATTATGGATTTGTTGCTGAAAAAAATTAAAATCGTCTAAAACAATTAAATTATTAAAATCACTTAGAGAAATAACAATTTTAACCATTGTTACTATTGATAAACCAATGATTTTACCATTAGTTACTTTTTTACTTTTTAAATTACGTTTTACCTTTTTCTTCCTTTTGCAAATTGGCTTTTTATAACAATGTGGCAACTTGAAAACATTATTATAAATACTACTTCAAATAACTTCATAAAACTCTTGAACACACAAAGTTTCATCATAAAACACTTTGATTTCATTTACACCTTCAAAACCTATTCACATATCTTAGATAAATAGTTAATATTGTTATTGAGTGTTGAGATATTGTCTTTTTTCTTGAAAACACTGTTGTAGAGTCGCAAGAGCTTGAAGATCTTTCTCATTAGGTTTTTGACAAACATTTGTCATTTTCATCGTTATCAGTATCTTCTTTTTCCGTAACTTTTGATGTTGAAGCAACTGCCTTATAAATGTTGTCTCCAGTATTTCCTGTTGCGGTTTAATACTACTGTCAACATCATTCTACTAAACATATTCTTTTAATAACAAATCATAGGGCTTCAAGTTCACTTCTAACTCAATCTCTAATGTAGCTTGGTCGTGATTTCCTTTAATAAAAACCCCACCTTTTTTCAAATCTTGATTCCAATGTTTTACAACCTTAACCACAATAATCCATTTTCTTAATGATATGTTGATTTCAATGAGAGCAGACGCAATATATATAAATATATATATATATATATATATATATATATATATATATATATATATATATATATATATATATTACAGCGCTACTTTGGTGTTATGATATCGTTTTTGAGTGATAGGGGAGGATTTTTAGCACTACTTCTATTTCGAATATCCGAAAATACGTAAAATATCATTGATAGTGTTGTATCTCATACCTATCGTTTGGTCTCGTTTCGTTCCTCTGACATTTCACACTGGTTTCAAAGGTAAGTACCAATAACGCCTAATCATAACATATTACGGTCAGATATAACTGATCTAACCGTCACTTCAAAGAGCTGCAAATTGTATTCTTGAAACTCCCCGGTTGTCTCTCTATACACCTATTCATTAAAAGGTTAGAGGTCTGCAGTTAATACACAGTCTGACCTAGTAAATTAAATGGGAGCTGGGCCTTATGCTTTATTTCTAACACTCAAACTAACTTTCTAATACCAATATTTTTATTTCTCTTTTTACTGTTTTTTTTTTAACAGGAAGGCCTTTCTGATGCTGTATATTACTCTCATTCGTTAATGTTATTGGAGGAATGAAATATCCTTTACGTAGAACGATGCTAAAAAAGTTAGTATTTGTCTATATAGGTCAACTGATGATATGATTATAGAAAATCAACTCAGTTTTTCTGTGCAATATATATCACTTTCAAATTTTTTTCATTAACAGGGCAAATATTTAAATAAAACATGTAACTCTTTAACTTTATCCCAACTTGTCAGAAATATAAGTTGTTCATTTCTCCACAGCATTTTACAATATTCGTTCGAATTAAACAAATATGCGACTACTATAACAACTAAGTATAGTCATCTGTTCTTGAAAGCAAGTGGCAAATGCTCTCAGGTTTTATATGAGTGCTGGTCGTCTCGGTATGAGCAAAACATATTTCAGGGCATAATATTGGGTTAATAATAGGGCTACATGTCCAGTAATAAATCCTCAAAATTATAACATGCAATATATGAATAATGTAATATGAATATATGTAATATTTCCCCAATAAGGATTACTCTTTCAGAGGTCCAATTTAAGAGAAACATCTTTTCCCAAAAGCCGAAACGGTTTCAAACGTTTAAAAAAAAACGTTTTACAGTTCATTCCTATGATACACTGTTGACAGCGACAGAGTCACATTGTTGTTCACCAATAGAAATTGAATTTTACCAAGTCCTTTCTCCTCGACTCTTTCTCTAAATCTCTCTCACTGTAACTTTCTTTTTTCTCTCTTCATCTACCTCTCTCACCCCTTTCTTTTTATGTATAAAGACTAACATTAACTATTGACTCAACAATAATTTGAAAATTTTCTTTTCAAATTCTTATTAGTATACATTTTACTATATCCACCTCTAAAAAGTTCAATTATGAAATGTATTAGAACAGAAGGAAAAAATAGTGAAATGCTAAAATTTTATTTACAGTTAAATTTATCAACTGTACATAAACTACCGCTCAAAGGAGATTACGTAAACTACACCTCAAAACTAGGTTAATCGTTCAAAGGGTGCCAACACCAATATAGCAAAACGTTTGGATTTAAGAATTGGGTTGAATTTTATAATTATCTTGACAAATCCTCTTAGCTTAGGTTGCATATTACATTCGTTATTACCTTACAAAGTTTTGTTCAGTTATTATTTTATATCGTACCCTATGAATACTTCTGTCATTTCACATGTTATCATTTCATATTTTAAACTACTCTACTTAGATATGGAGACCGATTTAACTTTAGAAGAACAGCAATACTTTATTTAAGCAAGTGTTTTAATATGTTTGACCTTTTCAAGTTAATAACAGTAATTACTGTGTGTTTTTATTTTGTCCGTTTCGTGAATCAGAACTGATTAGCATTTTTCAGAGTCTATTTGATGATAGTTTTTTCACTATATATCGTTAAATCTACAATCCTCACACATGTTCCCAATACTACTTTTATATAAAATGCATCATTTCACAACAATGAACTAAAATATTCACATTTTGTTGTATTATGAAATTTTACAGGATAATACCATATATATTTTTGAAGTCATCAATACGTTTTAGGATATTTACTGGTTCATTCTGCAACGTCCCCCCCCCCCCTATCGTCGCGTTACAGAATTGTATATTAAATATTGATTTTTATATATGCTGCTCATACCGTTTTGTGTACCGTGTTAAGATCCCTAAATTTTGTCTTGTGTTCCCGCGTAATGTACCACGCCCAAATGCAAGCCTATTCCTGCTGACTTCTACCTTAACGTTTGTATAACCTCCCCTAAATTGGTTGGCAGGTTTGTTGGGTCTGTATTTAGTCACACATGTCAGTAAAATAGTCAGCTGGAAAGAAACAATATTTATATGTACACACAAAACTTTCAAAGAGTCTTACCAGTTCATGAGATTTGCAGGCACAGCAAGGGGACGTGCAAAATATGATCATGTTTAAGATACATATTTTAAAAGGCTCCTGTGTTCTTTAAACATGATCTGCCAGTAGACATCGTCTCTGGGCTTCATTACAAAAAACCAACTAATTTTTAGAATAACTCAATAAAATTGTTCTCAGGAGAGAACTCGTTTGAAGAAACATTAGGTTCTTAATTTTATATATTAATTAATTAATGAAATTTAATTAAAACTGTACTCTCATTTTATAATAATTATTTATTTATTAGTTGGAAAAACTAAAAGGTTTCATTGGTTGTTCAACACAGGATAAATTCAAATACTGTAAGTTTTTATAATGCATTTAATTACTGATTTTAAACTAAACTAATTTACTTTTCAAATAAAACATATTTAGCTCTCTTTTTATCTTCACAAATTATTAATTAAAAGTTCCTTAATTTTTACATATTTAAATCCTACATTTCATATACAATTCATTAGTTATATTTACACAATTTTAAACAAAATTATTTCCAAATTTACCATAGTAAAATATTCGATCTTCTTATTTAAAGATTGGATTGGTAAATTCACATTTTATTATAAATAATTTTAAAGTTTATATGATTCAATAAATCTGGTCTTCTTGAAAATGATTGGCTTATGGCCAAAACCACTTTGTAAATTTAATATTTATTATTCATTATTTCAACAATTTTGTTATTCTAATTAATTTTATTACTTTAAAGATTTATTTAATTTTTCAACATGGAGTGAAGTCAATGTTTAAGTTTAATTAGTAATTTGAATTTAATAAATTTAACTGACTATATTTGACGTTAATTTGTATGTAATAGAGAAAATTACTGCCTAAGGATTTCCCTGCCGGTCCTGGAGTCCTCTCGTCTGGATTCCATAGTCCCTGGACATCGAAAGTTCCCATCCCTGGTCAGTCGATGGAAGTCTATCTCCGTTTTCACGTCCCGGAGGCTGAGTCTGGAGCCCTCGTCCATGGATGGAACTATACGGCGGAAACGTGGTGGTTTTGTCCCATCTGGCCTAATGGTGTTTCTAGGCGCGATCTGACATAACGGCCGTTAGCACCTCGTATTAAAAAATACTGCCTTACAGGTCCTTAAGTTCCTGTATTTATTCCCCGGCTGTGTCACTCTTCCCCTCCGCTCTAAGCTCGTCGCTATCTCCGTGCTTGTATCTTGTACGGGCAGGTTGGACAACGTATTAGTTTTAACCTGCATAATTTTGTTATCTGTTTTAGAACACTGAAAAATGTCTATTATTTTAAAATGGCTGTAACATTTTTGTTATTTGAGTTTTTTAAATTTTGTTTTCCCTTGTGTTTATTATGGATTTTTCTGGTCATTTCAAAATGTCGATGATAGTTCTACGTGGCCTAGTTCTCAAGTTAGCGTTTTTCGGCACTTAGAAAATCTTTCACTTCACTCTCGTTCGTCAAATTTAGTTAGTTATTACAGTTTCGTGCTATTATAATTTTTTTTTTGTCTTAATAATACTTACTCAAAATTGTACTGACTTCTTGACTCTTTACTATATTTATTATACCATAAATTAAAACCTTATTATTGAAATATTAAAATTGTTATTTTAAAAAATAAGAAATTATTAATATCTTAATTGAAACGTTGATTCAGACCGTTTCAAGTCGTATATTAGAATCTAATGAAATTCAAAACTTTAATCTAAATGAGAGTTGAATCGATAAATATTGTGTTGGAATAATCTATGTAAAGACAAAAAGATTACTAATTTATATCACTATAGGTCATTGGCTGTAGTGATAAACTTATATGGATGGTTTTATAATTTTTGTCGTGAGTTGCTGTAAAGACATATGATATCATTGAATTATTCAGAAACGGTTTTTAAAAACTAATAGCAAACTATAGCCAACTTGGGAATGTGGTGACGCGTTTTGAACTGTCATTACATTTAAACAGCCTAGCCTGATACAGTGCTTTTAGTAAGTTCTTGTATACGTTCCATTCATGTTTTATTTGATAAATTCCTTTAAACACCCACTAATTCAGTAGACCGAAGCCAACAAGAATCACAGAAAAAATGGCAGTTCAGATCTAGAATTAGCACAAACACAATTTCTAGTATTCTCCAACAACATCTCTATGACATAAAAAATGTTTTATTTTAGTTGGTTGATCAGTGTTTTTCCTAAAATATAGTTGAATTACTACACTGTATAAAATTTGTAAATGCTAAGAGTAAAGTAACTTTAAAACTCTAACGTATTCAGAAATTCAGTTAAAAATCTATATTTTACTACAAATAACTCCTATTCAAATCCAGATATCTATCATTTTCATTAAAACCTAACTTACTTCAAATGTTAATGATTTTTTTAAATATTTATTGCATAATATAATTGTATTTACATCAAATATTAGGATTTAATATAATTAGTTATAAACATAGCAAAAGTATTTATAAATGTGTTTTATAATAATTAATGTATAAATTAAATTTATTATTATTATTATTATTATTATTAATGGAGTCGTGTTTTCATGTTATGAGGTTATCTTTTATTGTTTTCAAAGTGTGTTACAATATAACGAACGATATTTTCCTACTCGGGAAAAGAGCCAAACATTCTAAATTGTCCTCTCATGCTCTCATCTTTGTTATCTCACTCCTTTGTCACTGCGAGTGTTGTGTGAGTGAGCCCCTTGACACTACTTCAGTTTCCACGTTCCCAGAAGTGTGTTATTTAGAAAACCTAGACGAAAATGTTCGCTGATGCTACCTTTTGTTCTTACATTTGTATTTATGATCAGTTGAGTAAATAGAATGTCTGCAGTAAAAAGGTTTTTGAACAATCAAATATAATTTTTAAACAACTATATTTATCATAAATGTTATGATTAAGCCGTTCCCAATATAGGTAAAACAAAAATGTTCCATCATATTCCTGTTTACGTATTAAACATTTTATTGAAACAGAAACAGTTAGGTAAGGACGTCGAAATCTTACTAATATTTTACTAAATCTAATTTATATATCATATAGTCTGCTACTTTTATTTATCACATAATTTGAACATATACTTGTTAACATTACCCTAAGTTATATTAGTTTTTCCATGAATTGATTGAAGTAACGTATTTGCTTGTATTTGGTGAGTTATATCTCAGCTGCTGTGGATAAATATGAAGATATATCACTGTCACAAAACGTCTAAGATTACAGTTTTTTGAAATAAGAATATACTTTTTCAATAATTTTGCCCTAATCTGCAATGAGTGCAGAATAAACACTGATGAGGAGTAGCCGAAAATATATCTTGAACAAATCATTTTACTGTATAGAGTTTTGTATCTGTGTAATTCCTTGAAAGGGTTGTGTTTTAGTGAAAATATTTTTTTAAATTAGTCTTAACACTTATTTTTTATTTACATAAACATTTATCATTTATATAAAGTAAAAATACAAATAGTTTTAAACCCTTAGCTACAAGATAGCTACTGGTTTATTTGTACCTTTTCTGAAGATGGTAGCTGTGTTCGCGAAAAGTACATAAATGTTGTGTGAGTATCTTACTTTGTAGCTAAGATTTTATAATTTTTTATTACTTGTAAATAAACGACAACGAGCCTAATTGAATTTACAAGAAGAATATTTGTTTATAGTAAATTCCTATTCAGGTAATGAAAACCGAAATTCAATTCTTTTTATAAAATAATTACAAGTATTATCAATAAAGTAACATAACGCATTCGTTAAAAATTCAGTTCTACCACATAACTTATGACGAAAAATCTGCAGTTTTTATGATATCATGCTATCACTTATTTTATTCCAAAAGGGATCAAATAAACATATCGCAAAACATTTTTTATTCCATAGAAAACTAAAGTTTGAACACATTGTAATTTCAATAAATTTAATTATTAATGAATAAATTATTATTGAAAACACTGTATTAACATCTAGTGTCATCTACTACAGGTTTATGAAATGAATTTGTACTTTAGTGAATGAGAAGAAAGTATTTTATTACCGACTGTAAAGTTTAACAGGTTGTATATAGTCATTATAAGGGGCACTGGGAAATAATAAAAGAAATTCATGTGATTTAAAATAAATTAGAAAATAAATATTAAATGTATGTGAAGTTGGGCTCAAACTGGATTAAAAATAAATTAAGTGTTTTTTTCCGTTTTAAAATATATCACGTATACCCAACCTTTGTAATTTAATGAATTATTTTTTATTATTGTTACTTAGCTGTGGACAAAATATTTCCATTGTAAATAATTACGTTCCCAACCTTCTATCTTTCATATAACATTTTATACATAAAAAGCGAATTTTAAGTCAATGTCTGTTAGATTTATAAAATATTTAAATTCATTTTTCAAGTTTAACTGTATTTTAATTAATATAATGTATTCATAAATAGAACATTTGTCTACATTCCAAAAATTTTCAATTTCAGTGGCGTAAATTATAATTAAATAAATATTGAAAACATGTTTGGATCAAAAAAACAATTATTCTCTTTCATTTTGATCATAAATGACATAGTTTTTTTGAAAATATATTGCCGTTCATATTCATTATAAATAAAGAATTCCTATTTCAATTACAAATATATTTTTTTTAAAATTTATTACCTTTGTGTAGAGGGAACCTATATTAGAATATCTAGATAGTCGATCCAGGCCGCTAAAGCATGGGTCCCTTGAGAGCTTTCATAAATGGAATATCACACAATTGTTTATGGTTATTGCGAAATCATTTTCCATTAGCGTAATTTATTTATTTCACAAAAAAGGTGGAATGATTTACCAATATCGAAATCCTCTTTTAAAAAACAATTTGATTCACCAACAGATTACCATTATCATTAAAACATGTATACGTATTTCAGCGATAAAGTTTATATTTACGTATATTTGAATGAACTATCAGTTTTATTTGGGATTTTTAAATAGTTATTAGACTCTCCCTCACACAAACACACAGAAACGAACAAACACAAACATAAATAAGCAGATATATATATTCCTATACAGAATAACGTGCGCTTATATAAAGATATTCATAAAAAGGGATATATCTACTTGTTGTTTTAGCCTATAGAAATATATATTACCTAACTAAAATCAAATAATTTGTTTATATAGGCTAATAACAGATCACAGACAATTTTCCTTTTTTAAAACACTTAACGTTTCGAATTTCTTTCCGAAATTTCTTTTCAAGAGCTCAAATTTTAAATTAACAATTATACAACTAACTTACTATTTATGAAATGCATAACATTAAGTAAAACATAATAAAATTAACAAATTATAAAACTCCTAATTAATACTCATTTACAAATCATAATGTGTTTTACCCCAACAAAACAGAAAAATATTGTGATAGAAAACATTTTGACTTGTAAATGGTTATTTATTAAGAGTTTTATAGTTTGTGAATTTTTATTATGTTTTATACAATGCTATGTATTTTATAAATTGTAATTTATGTTGTATAATTGTTTAATTAAAAGTTGAGCCCTTCAGAAGGAATTTCGGAAAGATATTCGAAACGTTGAGTGTTTAAAAGAAGCAAAATTGTCTGTGATTTGTCATTAGCCTCTATAAAAATATTAATAGTTAATAACAGACATTAAAAGAAATATTAGTCAAAGTAATTAAATTAACAAATATCTTTGGGATAGGCTATTTAGTTTAATTTAGTTTGTGTAAGACAAGTAATGTATGTTATATTAAACACTATCTTTTGATTATTTGCAAATATAATGTGATATAATTTACACAGGATACGATATTTCATTTAAAGAATAGTAAATGCATATACCTATGAAAGCGAC
Organism: Prosapia bicincta; assembly: GCA_036971475.1. Taxonomy (NCBI): domain Eukaryota; kingdom Metazoa; phylum Arthropoda; class Insecta; order Hemiptera; family Cercopidae; genus Prosapia; species Prosapia bicincta. Next base: position 56,790,467 of record JBAIZL010000002.1, read on the forward strand.
ATTTAGCCATATAAAACTATCAGCAAAAACAGAACATGTATTTAAAGAGTGTTTAAAACATGGAATGTAATTTACCTTTTCTTGAACAAAAAGTTATAATTATAGTTATAATCTCATTTATAAACATGATTATTTAGCGAAATGTTACTAATCAAACTATAAAAAGTTAGAAGATCATTAAAATGTGGTAGAAGCTATCGATTCAATTAGTATAAAATGGCCATGCTAGAAAACGCAATTACGAAATGGAGTAACTCACTTTAGGAGTTGTAGAGTAGACACAGCATGGTGGGCAACTAATATTTAAAAAAGAGGTAAATACATGTATTAAATACTAGGTTATGTTTGAATTTAATAAAATGTATGCTATAATAACATAGAGACCTGTTTGTAACCTTCAACTTCTACATGGCGCTCCTTAAAATCTATAGTATACCGCATGTTTGCCTAATGTGCAAAGTATTTACCATCGAATGTGACTCTAAGTTTAAGAGCTGCTACCACAAGGATAGCAGAGTGGTAACTCTATTACCGACAGCCTATTAACCAACAAAAAATAGAAATATTCAGTATAAAATTGCTCTAATTAGGCCTGACTAACATTATTATATACAAATACCAGTACTTGAGGAGTTTAATCACAACTAGACCGAAGGAGAATTAATAATATATAGAAATAATACAATTCCTGAAACAAGCTGTTGATAGGTTTAGGAGTAATTACGTATTATAGACAGCTTTATACAAGGCATTTGTTTGGAATATACAACATCGATTCCATTCATCCTTTCTGTTCCCACAGTAGAATTCCAAGTTTTAAATTATCCGTGAAACCCTCTTTCTATTACACCCGATAACCGAGGTGTTAATTGAGGTATTTGTGATTTGAAATACCACCCCTTAACCTATATTGCGGTACCGCTAATCCCTTCACGATCTCTACGCTATTCTGCTACATTCATTGATGCTACCTGTATATGTTTTTGTGTGTTATATAAATGAGAAATATATCAATTTCGTTAGGTGTATTATTTTGGGATCATTGGATATTGATTTTTATTATTGTATCGTTTTGTAATAATCATTTTGTCTATCTAATAACTCATTATTTCAACACTAAATTCCATTTAAATTAGGTCAGTAAAAATAGGCATAAGTTTATAAAACTTCTTTTTAATACATAGCCAATTCTCTACTGATTTTTAGTTTTATTAGTACCGCCTTTAATCTGTATTTTTAAAGGTATTCTTAAGAATATTACATTTTAAATATAGCATATTTGGTTGAAATAAATAAGTATATGCAAATATATTGGAGTATAGTATTTAAACCACGAGTATCACTACTTTAAACATAGGAGATACTTGAGAGATTTTATAGCCCAGAAAATAAAAAACGTTTTATTTACTTCTAACCTAAATGTAATAGATCTATCGTTGAGAAAATACTTCAGTTTTCCAATTCGAAAGTATGTTTAGGGATTATGTTCACACATTTTTACAACTTAATTTAATTTATAAATAGCCTAATTTTACATTGTGCCTGTTATAAGTTTGTCCTAAAAGTTTCAACTAATGGTTTCAATTGTGTTATTCATTCACAAGCTGTTCAATCACGTAGTCCCTAAAATATTTTACATATTTTGGCACCACTAAATTTAAAACAGAATATTTAAAATCATATTCTCGTACTGATCAAAACATTATTTTATTTTTATTTTTTGTGTTTTTCAAAATGTCTAAATATTGCTACATCCCAAAACTAACATGAAAAAAGGTAGCGTAAATATTATTATATTATATTATATTTCTTTTGTAATATTTATTGTGTATAGAAAATTCAAACCACTTTTACTACAAATAGGATTCTATCCACTTCCTATCAAATATCTAAATTAAGAAACATTTCGTTAATGCACTGATTTTGAAGATTTAATTTCCAAGACATTTAATATAGGTTGTTTATTGAATATAATTAAAAGATGTTTTAAGGAAATAGTTTCTGATATCAGTAAACAGTAGTAAAATATTCTTGATATATAGTGAAAATCACCAACATGCATATAGTTCTACAACAAAATAATATGTTCTATAGTACTTTAGGTAAATTAGAGATATTATGTTTTATATCTCTTTATAGGTTCAGTACTTTAAAATCGTTTTTTTGTCCTATATTAATAATAAATTCTAAAACATAAATTAAAAATAAATAATAATCCGCTAACCTAATTCAGTAAAAGTAGGGACTAGACATTAAAGGTTTTAAATACGATCTAAGTTATCTGCTAGAACCTTGAAGTTCTAAATAATTATCAGTAACAAATAAACGGTCCTAAATGAAGTAAATATAATTTCGAATATAATAATTAAAAAATGTTAGCAAATAATGCTTTCCTAAAGATAAACATTTTAAAATATTGGCAGTATTTATTTCTTTAGCAAGAATTATCTAACTGAGCGATTTGATATAGGGCAAATAGTCTGCGACGGTAATGACAGAAGTTTCCCTAATGACGAGACTCCATCCGTTTGCACTGTAAAAGATTTCCTTTGACATTTATACTTTTTAGATTCAAACGAAATATTATACGAAAAGCATTGTATTATTAAACGAGAAGCATTGTATTTCACAAGGCTTCTAATAAATATAGAGAGGAAGATATTTCAGCTTTAATTCAAAGAATTTCTTTGTAAAAACACTTTCACTTCTAATTTTAAAAAATTTAAAAAATGTTTCTAGGTAGGAAGAAGAATAAGATTTAATAAAATAATAAAATATCCCCAGTTCACGTTTTAGTGGTTTTTAGTAGATATTTATAGTATATTTTTTAATGTGATAATTGAGCTATTAATATCATACGCATTCAAAAGATTTGATTTTATGGGTATAGGTTTCTCATGTTTAACTGTCAGTTAGTTCAGTTTTCAATTAACAATTTTTAATTCACTGCAGTATGACCATTTGATATTAAAAAATGTCGAATTCGAGAATTCATAATCTCCAATGCTATTGGATTTCCTATGATATTAGACATATATAGCTCTTTCAATAATTTCCTATTTATTTGCTATCGTTCCTTAATAATGGATTATTATGTCTACTTTATTAATTCATAAGTGTGTGTGTTTAAACAATTTACTTTTTTGAGTTAGTTAATTTTGTAAATTTAAATTGTGCATAATTTTTAAACATTTTAAAATAATATAAATAATAAACACATAAAATAAAATAATTAAATACTTAGTTTTAAAATTAAATAATGAAATGAATTTAATAAACAAAGGTATAAAATACAACCTGCATTATAAATCAAATAACATAACAAATCGAAACATTATTCTACAAACTGAAACAGCCATACAAAAAAATACTGACACCAAAGACAACGACTCACTACTTTTTGTTGCAAAAACATGCAACAAAAACGTGAACAATGAAATTAAAATCGCTGCATAAAACCAACATAAAACAAAGAGCTCAACTAATGAACATTACACTCGCCACAACAGGCCACATCACAGTAATTACTAATACAATTAGCCTAAATAACAAAATCAATAAATACATAATAAATAAGAATATAATACAACTATATACAGATCCAACTGAGAAATACCACAGAATCATCAAAAAACTAATTAATACAACATTATCAGCGAAAACATAAAATCTACCTAAATAAAACCACCCTAAAGCACCTACCCTCCGCGCTCTTCCTAAAATTCACAAGCGCAAGTCCCCATCTGAGCCTTCATCTACTACCAAAATGCCTCTGCACATAAACTAGCAAAATTCATGGACAACATAATCAGACAATCTATTGACTTAAACACACATATAAAACACAGGAAAAACCTCATAAATAAAATAAAAGACATATATATACCACACAATTCAACAATATTATCATTTGACATAGCATATATGTACTGGTGTACATATACCCGTATCCGAAACCCTCAACATCTTAGAAAACGAATTATACAAAAAAAAAAAAAAACATACCAAAAACCCACGTCACCGATAACATCCTCCAAACCATTAATGAACAAAAAGCTATGTCACCAACAACTCAAACTTCTCACAACTATCCATAACATCTCAAACCATCCTCTCCAACACAAACACGCTGCCTTCAGATCCATGCTCCATAGAGTTAAAAAAGTCGCAATGACCACAGAAAACATAACAAAGAACTAGACACAATTAAATAAATAGCATACACAAATGGACACAAAACCACATTATAATAGACAAACTATGACACAATAAACAAAAATTACTAAAACTAACACTAGAGAGAGGGGAAACAAATTAATCAAAATAACACACATAAACAGAACATCAAATAAAAATACATACAAAATAAATAATACAAAATTGCATACTAAACTAATAACAAATTACAATACAATTAGACACTAACAACAAAGATAAACTATAGCATTTCACAATCACATAAAGAAACAGGATACAAATACACAGACCATAACCTAGTAATCTTACACATCAACAAAAAAACAGCCACATTTCAACACACTAGAACAATATTAATTATACAAACACGCTAATTACAAACATATTAAACGAACAAACCCAATCAAATCACATATAATCTTTGAAATTATCGATAACCTGCCTGTAAAACCGTCACCGCCTAACCTGACAACCCCAAACAAATGATACCGATGAAGACCGGTAGAAATTGATCAAAAACTCAGTAAGTTTTCACCAATTTACAAATCATACATTTCAAATAGTCATTAACTAATGTTAAAATGAATAATTACGTTTCACCGGACTTCATGGACTACACAGTTCAAGAGTTAATTAAAACAAATAAAAATTCGATCTACTAAATAATCACATATGCATATGCCTTTTAAATCGCCGGTTCGCCACCCCACATTTGGCTCTCTCTATCTCTTTCTCTTTATATATATATATATATATATATATATATATATATATATATATATATATATATATATAGTAGTGTGTCGAAATTTCGAATATAAATTTTTCGAACTTCCGTTAAATTCGACCCTATTACTACATCTGACTATTTGAAAGGTAAGTCAAAGTATTAAATGTTAGACAGTGCCACGTTGCACGCCAATGAAGATCAACTGTAATCTGATGATATCCGTGTTTTATTTCTACCCGTAAATGCGATGAGCCTAGCCCAGCTGATGGATCCTGTAGTTCTTAAAGAATGGAAACAGGATATACACGTTACTTTATACAATCTCTCTTTGAAGAAACTGAATGGGAAGGTAGCATCGAAATCTATCTAAGAAAAACATTAAAGATAAGGATTTTTTGTAGTGGGTAGCCGAATCATGGAACCAAATAGAAGGATAAACAATAAATAAACTATTGAAGAAAATCTTGACTCATAATGATTTTGTTGACAGTTTAATTTTCCAAAAGAAGAAGTTGATTGACATTTCTTATCAAGTACTTTCATGGTTGTGAAAATGTCGATGATACGGACGTATGGCAATGTTTAATTAGGGACGAACGTAGGCAAGTAACGATTACAAATGTTATGACTATGGAAATTCTACCAGAAACTACTACGGGCAGTGATGAGAACAATATAATTGAATACACTTTTGTAGAAGAAGGGATAATTAGTCATCTTGAAGAAACGACCCCCTTAAACACTACATTTTGCTATACAGAACAACAGAAAGACACCACTCAAACAGATGTGCTGCTGCTAATACGTCTTCGTCACACCACAGCACGTAAACGATCTTATAAGCAAACGCAGAAGACACATTAAAAATTATTTCCGAAAAAAGAGCAATCTCGATGATCAATGTATTCTAAAGGGACATTAAATTTATGTAAGTACTGTAATCAATACAATTCTATAAACGTATTTTGTTCATTGTAAATTACAGTATTAGTGTTCATAAGAACTCCTACTTTTTTCTAATATACAAGAACATATTTCCGTGAAATCCGAATTGACGGTAATTCGAGGGTGACTCTTTTCGATCTATTTCTTAATATCAAGACTCTAATGTATATATATATATATATATATATATATATATATATACATATATAATCAAAGAGAGAAAGAAAGAGATATATATGAACGATATATATATATATATATATATATATATATATATATATATATATATATATATATATATATTCTTGATATTTTACGTTAGCCATTGTTTTTCCGTTGCACTGACTTTATGAAGTTAATATATTACTATTGTAAGTAATTTTATCCACCATTAAGTGCAACAATTTTACCTTGAGTGATGAGGCACCTTTCGGTCACTTGACCATTGTCGAATCCACCATTGTGTATTCGACAATGGTCAAGTGACCGAAAGGTGCCTCATCATTCAAGGTAAAATTATTGCACTTAATGGTGGATAAAATTACTTACAATAGTAATATATTAACTTCATATATATATATATATATATATATATATATATATTTGTAGCTTTGAAACACTGTTGTCTTTTATTCACTTATCACTTTCACTATATGTACTTAAACAAGAATTTTACTTGGTATTTATGCGAGTCAACTTTCAAAGACTGGTTTTGTCTCCACTATCGGGCACTGACCGGAGAATATAGTGGACTGCGAGCTGCTTGGAATTCCCGTTGCCGTAAGGTGAGGTGTACCGTTATGTTCTATTTTCAGATTAACTGCTCTGTCTTAGTCTTTTAAGTTTGTCTTGGGGTTAATTTAGTCTATTAGGTTAAATAATTTATAGTTTTTTTATTTTATTTGTATTTGTTCGTTTATAATTTTATTTTTATGTTTTATATATATATTTATATATATATATATATATATATATATATATATATATATATATATATATTAAAAACAACACAGGTTATTCAAATACAAGAATATTTATTATTTTATATCCAAAGCTTTTCGTTGGCAAAGAGTACCAACATCATCATCAACTGTTTGCCAACGAAAAGTTTTGGATATAAAATAATAAATATTCTTGTATTTGAATAACCTGTGTTGTTTTAAATTATTAAACAGGAAAACGTATTATATATATATATATATATATATATATATATATATATATATCTTCATGCCCTAAATATATATCTCTAGTTTCCTAGGATATAATCAAGAAAATAATTTATTGAAATGAAGGTTATGACAAGTAATGAATTGAATATTATAACAAGATGTGAGATTCGTACTTTGATTATAACTGTAGACGTTAGTTATACTACTATATTACACTTTACAGTGTTAAGGTTGCGAAGTTTGGTCACACAGAGGTTACATTGAAATATGATTAATGGCCTAATATTTGAGTCATATTTCATCACAACCAATTACAAAGACCGCCTACCGACATATTCCTAAATCCGTTATATCCTGAATCTGGAAGTAAATCGTGATTTGGTTCCCTTCAACAAATTATGTTCCATAGTTCGCTTGGTTATTTTATAGAACATTTTGTTATAATATATATAAATATATATATATATATATATATATATATATATATATATATATATATAATATTCAGCTGATTCTTAAATTTCTACGCATGTAATGTAAGTTATTAAAAGTAAATTATTTTTACTTGTGATCACGGACACTCAAAATAATAAGGAAAAATCCAGCAGTTTACATGAAAAACGACTAATTTGTTGGCATATATCTTGGATTCCAATCATCGGCAAATGTTAAAAATCTAAGTAAATTTGTTTATTAGCAAGTAAAACTGTTTATACAGCATAAACATACACAACAATTTATTGTGAAATTTATACAAACTATTAATACAATAGAAGCAAACTTGCCACAAGATAAAATGTAGGGAAACGAATTTATACGTCTATATACGATAGTATAGGATAGTTGCAGGTAAGCCTTGCCGGTTTTTGAGTCGTTAGAAAATTATTATCGCTGCGCTCTGACCTATGTATATATATATATAGGTTGTAACACAAAAGTCGTTGTAACGATTTATTGTAAATAAATTCTTAAGTAATTTAGGTGTTGAATATTGCAGTTATCTGTTACATAACTAATATAGTGACCTAAAAAGTCAAGAGCATTCCTAAATTGAGTTTGAGAATGGTACATTCAATAATTTACCATTTATTTCAAAATAAAATGAATCAAATTTTAATGTATAATCTTTACACAATAGATAAAAAAGAAAATACATTTAGAAAAGCTTACATTGTTTTAGATCTGGTTTTTAACATTGTTTAACATTTTAAGCATTGACACCAAATATTTTCACTATTTTAGAATTTATGGAATTGACATGTGATATCCACAAAGAGATTGCTTCCATATAAAACATAATACATTTCAAAATAACTAATTTGACAGCTAAAAATTTGTTATTGCATCCCATGTATTAATCATCCTACATAATAGAATATGAAAAACTTGCACTGTTTTGCCGTCCCGAGTTAAATTTTGTTCCTCATCACCTTACATAAAATCAATAACCTATCTGAAATTTGGAATTTTTGTTGTACAGCGTAGCTCCTGGATCAGGACTTGCCATTATTCATTGTGGATACGTGTTGGCTAGGGAGCTCGCCAGATGTTGACTAATCAGTGATGAAACGTTTATAAAAATAAAAAGAAACTTTTTGATACTTCTTCTAAGATTGACAAATTAAAACTGTTAAAATAAAATAAAACGCCCCATCTTGCAGAGTCCTTTCGGTTCGAAGACCTAACCGAGAAGAGGTTTTCAGAGTTCGTTTGGCGATTCCTGACCTTCGCAATTTGACGGCACATTTCTAAATGCCAGCTCTTTTCATAAAAAAAAGGCTTGCGGAAATCATAACTCAACCAGTATTTCTTTACATAGAATTAAGATTTACAACTTTTGTTTTAATTTTTAAACTAATATCTCTGTTTGTTTTTAGATGCTGCTGTAATATGTAATATTTTTGCCTAAAATATCGTTACAAGGTAACTATTAACACGAATGATATGAAGTACCTCTAAGATTTTATGATGGAAGCTATTACATAAGTTATGTTGACCAATTAATATATATATATATATAATGCTAACATGTTATATAGTTTAGTAGGATATGAAATCTTATTTAAAACCTTTCAATATATAATATCAAGACCATACAAAATATAAAATATCTTGGATCCTACATCTAAAATAGACTAACATTGCGTGATTAAATATTCAAAAAGTGTTTAAATATGAAAATATTTCTCCTGTTGAAAGCAGATTTTATTAAGTTACAAGCAATTGTTATACTAGTGAAAACTCGAACCATTAGGATAATTAAAATAACGAAAAGTGTGGTTTTACTGAATCCGGTACTACCGTCAAATTTTCCTTTTATCACCTGAGTCATTTACATTTACTGTCCATCCTAAGATGATCATGGCTCTCCAGCTCCCATCTCTTCAGCCCTCCTTCATCTCTCTTTATTCTTAGTTTTAATTCTTATCTCTATCTCTCTCTTCATAGACGCAAATTATAAAATTGAATAAAAGTATCCGATGCTGGTCCTATGTTTTGGAGATTATAGGAATTGTGTTTTAATAAATTATTTTAATTTTTGTAAAATATTACTAAACAATCAGAGATTTTTCGAAATGAATATTTCATTATTTTGTTGTGATATAAAACCACGTTACTGATAAGTAGTTTTAGGACATTAATACATTAATTTATCCTTTTAAAATTATATTAAGTAAGAGAATAATTTGAGTTTTGCACATAACAATATAAAGTAATATTTATAGAAATCTTAGCGAACATTAGCCTAAATATAGACTTTGTTATGTAGGTTATATTTTTACAAATTGTATACTACAGTTTTTTTTAAAATTTAAATATATTTAATTATTCAAATTAAAATAGAATATCTATTACTGTATATACTATACTGTATATATATATATATATATATATATAAAACATCTATATTTTATAAGTCTAACATATTTGAAATTGACAAATTTATTTTATTCATAATTAATTAATATTCACTAAATAAACCAATAAATTACATATATTTAGAATGTTTCAAAACCTTTTAACAAACTTTGATTGTTAGATAGTAAGGATAAGATAAATAAGATCACTATTTGATTTATTGAAAATAAGTAAACAATAAGAATAAAGGGACAAACTTAACAAAAGCTTGAACCAACAGGCGACCCGTGGGATTACAGGGAAGCATGAAACTAAATTACACTTTCATGAAGGAAATTCAGAGCAATTCATGCGTTACCTTTTTCGTCCTGAGGGAGGAGACACGATCCTGTTTGTATGCAAATATCAGGGTTTCTATACAACAAAGCATCAAATTTATTTTTTGGAAATATCTGATAGCTTGTAAATTCCACTCCTTGTAAACACATATTTCCACAAGTATACGACCTCCCCTTTAAAAAGATTAGAAATTTCACATATTCTTCAATGTGCTACACATTTGAAACCAGATTAAAACTGTGCTTTAGAGAAAACATACACATATTTTCCTATTATGTTTTACCGGGGAATGAAACACTAGGGTACAAACCCTAACGTTTAAACAGTAATATTCCATTGTTCATAACAGAAATTGTAAGTACAGTACAGTCTCACTAATCCGGACTTGATGGGACCGGACCCTGTCCGGATCAACGAAAGTCCGGATTAGACGGAAAAAGCAAAACAAATTAATACAATATGTGTTTTAGGCGGGGAAACATATTGGAATTGTAGTTTTAGAGAAATTGAGGCCTAAATATAGCTATACAGTACAGTATTTCATAGCATATTTAGCAAAAAAATCCTGTAATTGTAACAGAAAAGGTATGACATGAATAAATATCAAAGCATCTTTCTCGTTGAATAAATGTATTCACATAAAGCTATTTATACTATACTGTATAAACGCACAAAAAACTCAAACAAAAATTAAAATTAAACAAAAATAAACTTTAAAAAACGTAGTGAAAAAAGTCCGTAATGTTCTTTTGTTTTAACGACGAATAACGTCGTTTCACAGTATGATCTCGTAGGCGTTTCAAGGTCAGTAGCTCCGCGGTTGACGTATCAGTTTGTTTCTCAAAGTAGGTTATCATCAACCCCTCCAGCGTTGCAGCCGCCCCATCATGAGTTGGGCTGACCGGTTCGTCTGTGTAGTCTTCCTCTACCGAGCTGTCATTTTCTGCATTTGCAGTGCACACCGCGACGATTAAGCACTTGATAACCAATGTCATTATCACTGATAACCCACTCGGAAATATCAGTGTCTTTCAACTCGGCACAAACCTTCAATTGTTGACAAATCTGAACAAATTCAGCGTCGTCATTAGTAGGTTGACTGTTGGTTTTTTCACTTTCCTGTGGCATTTCAGGTCACAATTTTTTTGCAGCTCTTTTGGAGTGTAGACGGTTGAATTTCCTTCCACGATTCTGCAGCCATATAAATGACATCCTTTATAGTCACTTTTTTAAGAATTTCAATAAATTGTGTAGCTGGATCTGCTTCTTGTTGTTACAAAAGCGATAAAATTAACTTTTTCCTATATCGCCGTTTTATCGCCTCTATCACGCCTTGGTCCATCGGCTGAATGAGAGTCGTGATGTTAGGAGGAAGAAATTTAACAAAAATGTTACCATGACGCAATTCTTCATTTGGGTGCCATGGGGCATTATCAATTATTTTCGAGGGAGTTTTTTCTCTTTTAAAAACTTGTCTGTTGTTGGAACAAAGTTTTCAAAAAACTCCAGTCCTTAAAAATTTGACTGTTCATCCACGCCGATTTTTGGAACTTGTATTGGGCCGGTATAACACTTGAATTTACATTTTTAAAAACCCTAGGCTTGCGGATTTCCCTATCACCAAAAATGGAAATTTTAGATAGCCAGAAGCATTACTGCAGGACAGCAAAGTCATACGTTCTTTCTTAACTTCATGGCCTTTTGCTACTGAATCTAATTTGGAAGCTAAAGTTTTTTTTGGGAACATTTTATAATTTAATCCGGTTTCGTCAGCGTTGAACACCTGACAAGGTTGTAAGTTTTCATCTCTGAAAAAGTTGCCAAATTTGTCTTTGAATTTTTCACTGGCATCACTGTCACCTGACAAAATTTCACCACTTATTCCGAGTTGACGGATGCCGTGTCGTTCCTTCCACCGTGACAGCCAACCCAGACTGGCAGTAAAATTAGGGCCTCCTTTTAACTTTTCATTCAGTTTCAGCGCGATCGTTTGCAAATTTACACCCGATAATGGAACACCCTGTTCCCGTTGTTGACAAAACCAAACATACAAAGCATCATCTAAGGTTTCATTTTTTGGTTTTTTTTAAGTGCTTCTGCCGCCTAAACTGTCTTTACTAACCATTTTTGCAAAAAAATCTTCAATTTCCTGTCGCTTTTTCTGTAATCGGAAACGGTTTGTTTTCCCACGCCTAATTTTAGTAAGCGATTCACCTACATCAATACGAAATAAAGCTTGGAGTTTTTTCCGTCCGACAACACAACTGACCTGACGCCAGACGGATAGACTGTCTATCCGTTTAGTCAGCAGTCCTTTATCTTTCGTTTATCGCAAGATGTCTCTGATGTCACGTGCGTTTTATTGTTGGGAGATCTAATGTGAATATGTTTTTTCAAAGACGTTTTTCCTACTTTAATAGGCAAAAGAAACAAATAATATGGTAAATTCATATTTTAATGAATAAATTATATTATTTGTCTATTAGAGTAGGAAACCCCTTTGAAAAATAACAAATATAGACGTATGAAAATAAATATTTTTGTGGACGGCAGACGGATTGTGCACTGTAAAATACTATAACTAAACAAAAATTTTGGGCCGTCCGGATTAGCCGGACGTCCGGATCATCGGAGACCGGATTAGCGGGACTGTACTGTATTAGCATTTTGATAATATTAATTTTATATAAATAAGGTACTAATATTTTAAACAAAATCTCTTAACCACAAAAACTATTTCATTAAATAGTATTGTATATTTCGATAGCAAAGCAATCACCTTTAGAGGGCATTATCACTCTAACAATAAATGTAGTTGTTTAAGCGTAATGTAATAAATAATTTACGTTTAACAAACATTTTAAAAAAGGCTGTAAATTCCTAAAATTAATAAAAATTTGATATTATTATTAAAATAGAAAACAATAATCGAAATCAAAAAAGATGTTTAGCTATGCTACAACATTTTAATCTGGAGAAGTTAATATGTTTGAGATTAACGGTATTTAAGGAAAGAAAAAAGGCAGAACGGTACTTATACATAAAAAGAAAAAAGTATATTGTAATGGGTAATGGTCATGATTTGATCAATGGTAATTAACTTTAAATTAACAATGATCAAATATTTAAAGTAATTATAATTTTAGCTAACAGACTGTAAGTAATCAGGGATATCCGTAACAGAAATCTGTGCTATCTCAATTCGCCACTAACCGAAACTATTGATGGTTTATTAAATTAGATTTCTTGTACCATTTCCAATTTTGCTTTTTACATATTTGCATTCCAATAGTTTGCATCTATTATTGTAATAAATGTGTGTTGGTTTATTAATTGAATCCATAAAATATAGAGTAAATAACGTGTAAATAAAGGAATTTGCTGGTCAAATCTCGTAATATTTTGTGTAAAACTAGTTGGGTAATTGAGTTCTTTTGGTATGAATAATCATATATTTATGATTTTAAAAATTCAATAATAATAAATAACTGAATTATCTGCATCCAATGGTATAATTTTGTTGATAAAAGTATTATTATTATTCCATTTCAATATATAAATGTAATGAGCAAATTATATTTCCCTCCCAACAATTCCAATATTTACTGAAATATTTTGGAAAAAGGTGAGACAAAAGAACAACGTTGTTAAAGAATTAACAGTAAAGGAGTAAGTTTAAAACCTTTATGAAATGAATTATGTCAAAATGAAAAAAGAGTGTGAGTGAAAATTTAGTAAATTCATAAAAAGGATCTTGTTATAAACTGCAGATAATTTATTTAGTTAGGTTAAAGTACAGTCGAAAAACCTGGATAAGAGATGAATTTAATTGCTCGGTAAAGATATAGATCAATCATCACGGGTTAAATATAGAATTCTTTATAAAATAATGAATAAGAATTATATTGGTGTTTTAATTGTGTAAATAGTGTTATTATTTAAGTGAACGAGTTGCTAAGATTATTAATTTCTATTCAACAATTAAGTACAAAAACCACAAGGGTTTAGTATGTATTTAAAATTTACGCATTGTTGTAATTGTAATATATTTTTATCTCACCATACAGAGGACTGACTTTTAAAATGTAAAATTCCATCAATGATACAAAACACACGCATAAAACAAATAATACAAAAGTGTAGGAATTGGGTTAAATATTTGAATTATCTTGAGACATTCCCTTAGCTGCTTAGGTTGCATATTACATTCGTAATTGCCTTACAAAATATTGTGTAGTCATTATCTTTTATCGTGATCTTTGATCATTTCTTTCAATGTATTGTTTTAATATTTTCAATTTCAAATTATTCGTCTGTAAATGGAGCCTGATTTGTGTGCAGAAGAACAACGATACTTGGTTTATATAGATGTGTTTGTTTGTTTTACATTTTTCATTCAAACACAGTTAATTATGTTTGTAATTTTTGCAGTTTTGTAAATTCAGACGAATTTACGTTTTTCAGAGTCTATATAGCGATCCTCTTTTTTCACTATACATCATTATACCATTCCTCATACGAATTCACAATACTGCATTTATAATAAACACGTCATTTCTGAATTATAATTTCACATATTATTGAATTTTTTATATTTTAGAGAAAATACTATTAACATGTTAGAGGACATCATATACGTTTCAGGATATTCATAAGTTCAGTCGTATATTAGAATCTTAAAAAATTCCAAACTCTAATCTAAATGACAGAAATTACATATTTGTAAGAACGGAATACATTTGAAGTAAAGACAAACAGTTTAAGAATTTATATCATTATAGGTCATTATTTGTATTGACAAAATTATATGGATTACTGTTTTTCACCCAGAGACACGATTGGTTTTATAATATATATTGTAGGTTTCTGTAAAGACATCATATTTTCCCTGAATTATTGAGAATCGATTTTGTTTAAATTTAAAAGCAAACTATAAGCAACTTTGGACTGTGCTGACTAGTATCATCGAACAACATCTCTGTTACAGAAAAATGTTTTCTTTTGTTGTTCAGTGTGTAAACATAGTTGAATTCAAGCGCTGTATCAAACTTGTAAATTCTGTGTAAAACTCCTATGAACTCAGCTGGAAAAAATCAGCTGGAAAATTTTTTTTATTACAAATAACTCCTATTGAAATTCAGATATGTATACATTTCACTAAAAATAGATCGTATATCAAATATACCTGTATGTAAATTTCTTAAAATTTTAATGTATTGTATTTAAATGATAAGGTTTGTTATACATGAATATTAACACACCCAAGTTAATTATAAAAGTATTAGATAATATCAAAAGGGTAAACTAGATTTTTTATTATTGTCTTAAACAAATTGATGTTGATTTTTATTATATGGTTTTATTTTTTATTGTCTTCCAAGTGTATTGCATTACAAACGAATGACATTTTCCTATTCGGAAAAAGGCCCAAACATTCTAAATTGTCCTCTCATCTTTGTTATCTCACTCCTTTGTCGCTGCGAGTGTTGTGTGAATGAGCCCCTTGACACTACTCCAGCTTGCACGTTCTCAGAAGGGTGTTATTTTTAAAACCTAGACGCAAATGTTCGCCGATGTTACCCTTTGTTCATTTATTTCTATTTATAATTAGTTAAGTAGGTACCTTTTTTTATGAAAATGGTTTTAGAAATATTAAATATTGTCTTTAAACCATTATACTTAATTAAAATGTTAAGATTTGACTCTTCTTTTTATAAGTAAAACAAAACCTTTCCATAACATTCTTTCATATCTAATGAAAACGTTTGTTGAAACAGAAATTAGGTAGAGACGTAAGAACGTAAAAACTTTACTAAACATGAATTATACATCCTAATATTAGCTTCTTGTTTGATAAACTAGTTTAAAAATATAATTGTTAACATTATCCTAAATTATATTGGCTTTTCCAAAAATTGATTGAAGTCAAGTATTAAATTATACTTGATGAGTTATATCTCAGCTTCTATGAATAATTATTAAGAGATATAACACCATATCCGGGGATACGAATTTTGTTACGAATATATTTTTCTCCATCCATGTTACCCTCATCTGCAATGAGTGCGGATTAATTGACGAGGCCAACATAGGGAGGGAAAACATTATCATACAACATTATCATGAACAAGAATTTTAATGTGTGAAGTTATGTAACTGTGTTATTCCTTGAACACGTTACGTTTATATAAAAATAGCGAAAGGGTTTTGTTTCAGTGAAAACTTAATTTTTTTTACCAAACCGGTAATACTTATTGTTTATATAAGGTAAAAAAAGGAAAATATAAAATAAACATTTAACTATAAAATTAACAGAGTGTGTAATTATGTGTGTGTGTGTGTGTTCAAAAGGGCAAAAATGCTGTTTGAAGGCTTTAAAGCCGAAATTTATTTAATAATGTAAAATAATTTAATTTAAAAATATTCAAATAAAATGTAACAAGGCTAAAGGAATAATAATTATAAAAAAACAGTTACAGTGAAGCCAAATTATTTTAAAAGATGTTTACAAACTAATCGCAAAGATCAAAGCCGAAGGAGATCAAGGTAGGAGTGGGAAACGTTCTGGATGTCAAATGCTGGTTAGTTGGATTGAGAAAGTTTAATTGAAGAATTGGATTCGAGACACCAGGCAGAGAAGAACTACGAGCAGGTCTTGTTTTTAAGTTTTCATTGACATCATCCTGGCGGGCTAAAGAGTTAATCCTTAGCCTTGCCGCAGTATAATCATTACGAACGGAACTATAATTTTTTCAAAATTAACAGATAACCGGTAATTTATAATATGTATTTAACTCGTAATTATTAAAAACAGGCGACTGAAGATGACGTTTTCCTTCAAATCCAAGTCAAATCCAGTCATGCTTAACTTTGCTTCTTAAAGAATAATTTCGAGTAAATTGTTAAATTTTAAAAAAACAATTTCACGAACAGATTTGGCTTTACTCAAATTCATTTAAAATTGTTCAAATATAAAATATTAGAAATTTATTATATTTTAAATTAAAAAGTTTAAACCTATAAAAAGATAAATAAAAAAAGATATTTCACATAAATTCTTATTAATTTATAGTATAAAATAATCTAATAAATTTTCATTTCAAAAATTGATAGCCTTTTAGCAAATATATACATAGGGGAATAGAATTATTTAATGTAATACAATAATTCTAAATTACATAGATATAGGATATGATTGTTGAGTGAGTAAGATGTTATTGGGAATTGAGTAAGAAGAGATGAATTAAATATTTTATATTGGGAGTTTAATATAAACTAAATGCTAATATATATATATATATATATATATATATATATATATATATATATATATATATATATGTAATAATTTCAAGTATATTACCATATTATATAAAATTCACTGGGATAAATGTAAGCAAAATCAGGAAGTATGTTACTTTAATTTGTTTTATAAAGAGTATCAAGCCAAGGTGTGGCAAGGAATTATTTTAATTTTTAGGCAAATATTAAATTTCTTTAGTGAATAATACTAATTTGATAAATAATTAAAAAAAATAAATTATTCAACAAATTAAACATCAAATAGACCTTAATTGATATGAATTTACTACAGATATTCAAGACAAAATATAAATATTTTGATGATGTTGTGTTAGGGGTAAAGATCCTAAATTAAATAAATAATTTATGCCGGTAAATATGTGCATGCTTTACCACCTTATAATTAAAAAAAAATGATTTTCTAATTAGCTGTCATTAGTGATAATTTAGCTAAATGACACGCAGTTTCACAGTTTCTTACTAAAAGGTTTTCAAGTAAAGGAGATCTAGGCAGGGGTGTTACAGACTTCGGTTGACTGACCTAAATTCCGCCTAGGTCATTCTACCATTGCAGGGCAACTGGTAAGTATTAGGGAGACATAGGGAAACGGACAGGATCAAATAGGTATTAGGAAAGGTACGTCCTAATACTTATCAGGTAAGGAAGAGTCTCGGAGAATAATATATAAATAAATATGAATGACGAAAGTTGAAGATTAATAAGGGAAATAGAAAAAGCGAGTATTTGAATTATTGAAGGAATTAAATAAATAGTATGTAAGGAGTAATTAAATAAAAGAAGTAAAAATAAGGATAGTTGAGTATAGATAATATGTTAAGAAGGCCCGTTGCAGTGTGTGTGTGTGTGTGTGTGTGTGTGTGTGTGTGTGTGTGTGTGTGTGTGTGTGTTTGTGTGTGTGTGTGTGTGTCACTATTTATCACTAGTATCACGGTTTAAAGTCAGGAAATACTTGAGCGAATTTATAGCCCAGAGAATAAATTTTCTTTTTTATTTACTGCGAACCCAAATATGATTCAATCTATCCTTGATAAAATATTTCATTTCTCCACTACGAAAGTAAGTTTTGGTATTAAGTTCACACATTTTTGCTACTTTAATTTACTTTGGAAATAGCCTAATTTTACACTGCAATAAATAGGCATTGTTAAAAGATTGTCTTTAAGTTTTCAAACAATGGTTTTAATTGTGTTGTTCATTTCAAAGTTTTACAATCCCATTGTTCCTAAGATACTTTACTTATTTTGAAAATGTTCATGTTAAAGCATCTCGTATTGATCATTACTTTAATTTATTATTTTAATTGCGTTTCCATACTATTTAAATAATGATATACATCCCAAAACACATAGGAAAAACCTAAACTGAATAATATGGCAATGTATTCTATTTGTTTTGTAATATTTATTGTGCAGGCAACAATCAAATACGTTTCTGTATATTCCCTATCAAATACTAACCTAAGGTACACTTTGTTATTAGATTGTTTTAGGGAAGTTAATTTCCAACACTCGGAATAGGGTAATTTAATTATTATAATTAGGAGATGTCCAAAGATAATTGGTTCTGACATAAGTAAACAATAGTAAAATATTGTTGATCTTTAGTGAAAATTACTCACATTGATCAAGTTTTACAAAGAAACAATATGTTCCATTGTAGTATATTAGGTAAATTAAAGATAGTATGGTATATATCTGCTTTTAGCTTGAATAGTTTCTAAACATTCGATCTACTAAAGTAATCTTACATTCTAAAAAATAAATTAGAAATAAAACTAAAAGTTTTAATGCACTTAATTGTTAATATTTTAATAGAGTTACATTCCTAAAAAACAAAGGTTTTATCATGTAA
This sequence comes from Prosapia bicincta, assembly GCA_036971475.1. Lineage (NCBI taxonomy): Eukaryota > Metazoa > Arthropoda > Insecta > Hemiptera > Cercopidae > Prosapia > Prosapia bicincta. The sequence continues at coordinate 56,809,884 of JBAIZL010000002.1, forward strand.
TATGAGAGAAAATTATTTTTAAAATTTAAGTGAGGAAAAGTGGGCTAAAATTGTAATTTAAATTTATAGACATAATCATTTTCCCATAAACTTCGGTTTACATCAAACAATGTTGCAAAATAAATTATCTTGAATATTAGAAAGATTTTGACTTCATACAAATATTGCGGTTCACTATTTCACGAAGGTGATGAGATTAAAAATCCAAAACTTAGATATCCTAATTTTTAATATCACGAATGTGTTTTAATACTCGTGTAAAGGCGAGTTGAAATATCGAATATTGTATTTTATTTATTGAACAATAAATTGAGTTGTAAAGATTATTCAGACAGCCTAATACAGTGAAAATAGGAACCAAACTAGAAAGTACAGAGTTTTTAATGTGATCTAACTTAGACCCACTAAAACGTTCTACTAGGGAGTTCATAAAAGCTTGTGATAGATCTCCATCCAAAACGCGTCAATGGAGGGTGACGTGCTGAGCATGGCAGGTAATTATGATACTCTAAATAAGTATCGACTAGAACTTTGTTCTAAATAATTATCACTGTAACAAACAACGGTTCTAGATAAATTCCATATAATTTCAAATAAAATAATTCTTATACTTCTACAGATAAGAATTTCTTTCTTTCCTAGCAAAAAATAACCAACTGATCATAATGATACAGACAAACAGTTTGCGTCGATAGGTACAAACGTTTCTTTAATGACGAGACTCAATCCGTTTGCAATGTAAAAGATTTCCATCGATATTTATACATTTCAGTTTCAAACGAAATATTGTACGAAAAGCATTGTATTATTAAACGATAAACATTGTATTATTAAACGAGAAGCATTTATTATTAAACAATAAGCATTGTATTATTAAATGAGAATCAATGTATTATTAAACGAGAATCATTGTATTTTACAGGGCTTCTAATAAATATATAGAGGAATAGATTTTAACTTTTATTAAGAGATGTGTTCGTAAAAAACGTTTTACTTCTGATTTTATAAATTCAAAAATAAACTAAAAAAGGTTTCTAAATTAGAAGAAGAATAAATTTCAATACAATATTAAAATTTTCAGATATCATGTTTTAATGTCCTCCTTTAGTTATTTACTGTATATTTTTTAATGTGAAAAATTAGCTAATAATATCAAATGAATTTTGTAGGATTTGATTTTATAGGTAACTCGTTTGTTTATGTTTAACTGTCAGTTGGTACATTTTTCATTAAACAATTTGGATTTTACTGCAAAGTATGAACATTTAATACTAGACAATTTTACATTCTAAAATAACTCATAATTTTCAATGCTTTTGGATTTCATATAGTATTACGCACATATAATTTGTTTCCATATTGTCCTATACCCTATATCTGTTATTTTTCCTTATTTAAGAATTATTATCTTTACTTTATTAATTCATTCGTGTTTATGTTAAAACATATTATTTTTTTGTGGTAGGTCATTTTGTAAATTTAAATGGTGCTAAACATTATACATTATAAACAGATAAAAAATAATAATCAGAATCCTACTTTCATACAATGTTAAAACATATCATATGTGGAATTTAATTTATAAAAAAGACTTACTGGTGCCACGATTAGTACCAATTTAAATTGTAGGCATAATTACAAGAGCCAAACACCATGAAAAAACACATTAGGATTCATGACACATAAACAAAACAATCTTGTGGGTATATCAGTATAGGCAATTAATCTTGTAAGTGTTTCTAAGAAAGTGAATATTGCCAAGTGGTAACGGTGAATGTATCACTGCATCTATTTCTCTTATTTTTTATAAAGCCCTAAATGTAGGCAAATTGCCCTTCTTATTTATATTTTAAATTTACGTTATCGAATAGACATTACATTTGGGTAATAAAAGAACTACACCTTCTAAACAGAGTAAACAATGAAACCGAAGAGGCGAGTTCTAGCAAGACTTCTACCGAACCAAGTAAACACGTACAACAAACTATTGCTACTGTTATGCTAGTACTCTTTTCTTTGGCCAGAACGTTTACTCGGTCGGGTAGTAAACTGCCAAGAAAGATCTACACCTTCTAAACAGAGTAAACAATGAACCCGAAGAGGCGAGTACTAGCAAGACTTCTACCGAACCAAGTAAACACGTACAACAAACTATTGCTACTGTTATGCTAGTACTCCTTTCTTTGGCCAGAACGTTTACTCGGTCGGGCAGTAAACTGCCAAGAAAGAACTACACCTTCTAAACAGAGTAAACAATGAAATCGAAGATGCGAGTACTAGCAAGACTTCTACCGAACCAAGTAAACACGTACAACAAACTATTGCTACTGTTATGCTAGTACTCCTTTCTTTGGCCAGAACGTTTACTCGGTCGGGTAGTAAATTGCCAAGAAAGAACTACACCTTCTAAACAGAGTAAACAATGAAATCGAAGAGGCGAGTACTAGCAAGACTTCTACCGAACCAAGTAAACACGTACAACAAACTATTGCTACTGTTATGCTAGTACTCCTTTCTTTGGCCAGAACGTTTACTCGGTCGGGCAGTAAACTGCCAAGAAAGATTTCCACTTATTAATTTGATTTTAACACGTTGACTTGTGTTTGAATTGAATAAACAAAAAATAGTTATTCTTTACATATTTTAGTTTTTTTGTCTTGTAACATTATTTTAGGTAATGTTGCATATTAAAACAGCTTCCGAAAACAAAAAAAGATATTAATTTTAAAATGTAAAATTTTAAAAAAATTGTAAATTATAAAATAAAATGTTCTGGCTGAGACAGATATCCATATACAAAAACCCTGATTTGCAAGATGCACAGCAACGGTGAGCAGAAGTTAAGAAATCTCGTGTGGTTGTTTCAAGTAGTTCTTCTCTTTCCTTGGCAAAATGTAGACCGATACAGACGTCACAACATGTGAAGAGCAAGGGATGATTTTATTTTAAAAAGTTAATTATGTAAAAGTTATTCATTTTACGTTACAGTCAGTATTGTTTAAGATCAGTAATTTGTCCTTTCAATTTTATCACATCTGTGTAAGGATATAACTAATTATTTGAAATAATTTACTGTGGTTTAATAATAATGGTTAATTACTAATATATTGTATATTTCGGTCACAAAATAACCATCCTCAAATATGTGACAATAGATACTCATAAAAATATTTGCTGTTAGAGGTTGAATGCATTCTTGATCTAAGCATATTTTTATTATTATATATAGGCCACATATCAAGCAATGTGACGAGTATAATATACTGTTTGATTGTTTGTGTATTGAATGTTTGTTGCTACCAATTGGATACTAAGTACACATTTTACGATAAATTGGTTTTGATATGAAAAGTGTTTGCTTAAATTTGTTTTTAGTAAAACAATTTGAATAGAGTAATTTTTTACTTTCTTTGTTAGGCTATCAGGTTTAAATATTTTAGGTGTAGAAATATAATAATTTTAGTAATATATGTTTTTTTAAAAATGTATTTTATATGCAGATTGCTAATGGATTAAGCTATTATTTATTTTATTTAATCATTTTTTTAATAAATATATCTAGACAAAGTACTGACTTCACTTATTTATTTAGTTTTTTTCTTGGTTTTGTTTCATTTTGTTTGTTTTAATCCCTAATAACGTCACTAGTGTATCTTTAAATGTGATGTGGTCCAGAGGAAAGGTACCCAGGTACTATATATTGTGATACTAACTCATCATAGGCCTATTGCTTGATTGTAATTATATGTCTTTTCGTTCCGCTTTATCAATTTTCACAGTTACATAGTACTTGATACTAATAAAAAGAAATTTACAAAAGACTCCAAATTGGAAACAGACGTTGATGAAAAGCGATTTATTTACCTATAAAAAAAAGTATATTTGATGCTACATTTCACGAAACGGTGCTGCTTGAGAATGAAAAGTCAAGCATTATTAAACTTTTACTACATTGCATATTTCTTTAGTGAACGTTATTTTTAAATACATACAAACAATAATTAATAATTTACTCAATCATATATATATATATATATATATATATATATAATATTGATAAATGTTACAATAACAAAGATATTACAACTAGATGGAAAACAAATACAATTAACATCACTGGAGTGTGAAAAATAAAAACGCTTTGAATAAATATTTTTAAATTAGTTTTAAACAAGTAAACACTAGCAGTTTAGTAAGTATATTGCAACGGGAAAGGTCCCACCCGGGTTCTTATTGCATACAGTTTTACAGTAATTTCCTACAGTAAGCTGACCCCACAGAACGCCATCTGGTAATGCATTCTGGAAGTAGAAATTACTGAAGACATAAAGTTCCGACAAAACAGCTACATTTAAATAGATCCTTCTAGTAAGAGAAGTTTTAGACGCGGAGAGTTGATATAATGTGTTATTTATGGGTTGTTTAGGCGGGACTAGAGGAAGTGTGTACAATGTAGTGTAAATAGAGCATAAATAGAGCAAACGCCTTGTTTTTGACAGGCAGTGACAGTGCGTAATAAGTGCAAACGGAGAATTAGAGATTTCATTAATTATTAGTAGACTAATTAATACAGTGTTTTGACACACTCATAATTTTTTAATTTTTTTTATCTCAATAGATAAAATCCACTAACCACAAAACAAAAATCTTTATTACAATTACTCATAATTTTTTAATTTTTTTTATCTAAATAGATAAAATCCACTAACCACAAAACAAAAATCTTTATTACAATTACTTTATGTAGCCTACATATCGATTAAATGGTAATCATCGTAAGAAGTACTATTTAATATTAATTTTCTTCATTCTTATAGAGCAAAAGTTTCCCCCTTCATCTCCCACTAACAATCTCCACCAATCACGTATCAACATACGTTCGTCAGGCTCTAACGGGGTGGGGGTTAACTATTATAAAAACAGCCTTAATAATCAACGAAACAAATTTTCTCAAAAATATACAAAATTTTAAAATCTTTTACATATAGTATTATTTAATCAATTAAACAATACTATGCTGAAAGGAATAGGAATATGCTTAGGAATAGAACCCCCCTGCATTATTCATTAAATTCTTACATTAAAAAAAAACATTTAACAATCTCCTATCATTTACATTTTTACTAAATTACAATAGTTAAACTATGGCTTGTGTCAATTATATGTATATCTACACATAATTAATTAATGTTCTTTAAATCTGGTGCCGATCTTTCTCCTAGTCTGACCTATATGCACTTTATCACAACTGCTACAATTTATTTTATTTATTCCCGATTTTTCTAAAAGAGGTGTAATGTCTTTTGAATTCCCTAATGAACTTTTTAAAAAATTTGAACTTGATAAATATTCTGTTCAAACCCTTTGTTATACCCTTGCCATATGGTAAACACACATATCTCTTATTTTTCTTCCTTAGGTAACAGTTTTGATAAATTTTGCACTATTAACTATTTCTGTTTCCTCAATATATTATCAATAATTTACTGTCGAAAAATTTCCAACTATCTATCTCTTTTTTATTTTCTAACTCATTATAAAATCGTTTTTTCGTAACACTCACTTTTATAAGTATAATAATCATTTAAATTTATTAACTCTCATATATGTTATGTAATAGTAGCTATAAAAGTAAGTAATTGAAAATTTAGTTTAAATTGACTTATTGATAACTGAGCCTCTATAAAACGTAAGAGTTTCATTTATTAAATTTCGTTTTAAATGTTATTACTACAATGTATTTTATACTTATAATTATTTACTACTCCGTGTTTGATTTTACACGAATATTAAAATAGGTTCCTTTTTTAAAAAGAACGTTAAAAACCCTTAAATCCCTTCAATATCTATATAAGAAACCTATAGCTTAGAGTATAAATGAAAATATATTACTATTTTAGCGAATACCAACTTCCAGAAATGAGTAAGTACGTAAAGTAAAAAATAATTTTAAAAATATAAACTAACAACGCAACATTGTTATAGTTTCGTAGAACATTTTCCACAAAAGTCTAACAGAAGTAATTAAATCTTGGGGTAAAACGAAAACCTTGATACAAACACAGTCGTTTTGTTGATGCTAACTGGTGTATAATGAAATGATTCTGTGTGTCTATACATTTACGCTCTATAGCTTACAATTTTACTTATTTTATAAATAAATTAAAGTAAAAGCTTTCTAAGAAAAGCTTGATAAGCGTAATGTTTTAGATAAATTTAAATTCGTTTACGGAAGTACTTGACAGAAATAAAATACTGAGTATTAAGTTTTAGATCTTTTAAAATGCTTTAAATTGATTATTAACGTTAATCTAATACTTTATTGTATCAATTAAATGTTTAAATTACAACAGAAATATATATAAATAAGTAAAGTATATATATATATATATATATATATATATATATATATATATATATATATATATGAAATAGTTACTATCTGGTGTACATCCGTTCATTCTGCAGTCCATAAATTCGCCGTTCCGAAGTTTCACTAGAATCTCATCCAGCACTGACGAGGTGAACCCATCAACAGTAGAAGAGCGAGTCTACTGTTTCTCGCTCTTCTACTGTTGTTGGGTTCACCTCGTCAATGCTGGATGAGATTCTAGCGAAACGTCGGAACTGCGAATTTATGGACTGCAGAATGAACGGATGTACTCCATATAGTAACTATTCATCATATTTTTCCATCCGTGAAGGAATACATATCAGCATATATATATAAATATATATATATATATATATATATATATATATATATATATATATATACACTTTTAAATTAATAAACTAAAAATATTTCAAAACAAGAATACTTTTAATGAATATATTTATTCAAAGCTTTTCGCCGATAAAATAGTATCAGCATCTTCAGGAAAATAATTATCTAATAAAATCCTATTAGATTTTATTTGAGAATTATTTTCCTGAAGATGCTGATACTATTTTATCGGCGAAAAGCTTTGAATAAATATATTCATTAAAAGTTTTCTTGTTTTGAAATATTTTTAATTTATTAACTATATTACAAGAAAACATATCACCATATTTAATATATATATATAAATTGTACGTAGCAAAACGTACTAGTAGGAGAGTTATATTTTCATAATATTTATAACTAGCAAATAGCTCATAAAAATACATCTTCAAGTGGGTTATAACTCTCATTAAGAAGTTAAGCAGAAATTAAGAGTAAAAACTTATGTTTTCAACGAATTAACACAGACTTTCGAGTTAGTACGCTGGTTTCATTCTGCACAATAGAAAAGTAATAAATAATGGTTTGATCAAAAAAATAGAAAATGTGTAAATTATTAGATGATAACACTTGACAACATTTAAGCGATAAGAAATATTTTCAATTTTTTTTTGCAATTCTAAAGGAAATATTGTTATAACGAAACTATTACACCCAACCCAGACCCCCTATTTACGAAATGATTTGAATTAGGCCTATATAACAATAATTAAAAGAACTGGTAATATAATGATCAAATTAAATAGTGGGAATATCTACATCATCAAATGTCCAACCCTTAGTAAAAAAATACTCATGTACTAAGTGAGTGATGCTTGGATTATTTCATTGCAGAACACAATAGACTTTCTGACGACTGCCGTATTATTGTATTTTTAAGATATAATATATATATTTGAGTATTTTGATGCAAATACAGTTATAAGCAAATCTAATTTATTAGTTAGAAATATTTTATTCCAATAATTTGAAGCCAATGTATTTGGATAATTTAAATATTTCTTTATTAAATTTGGATGAACTTAATTTTTTTACGTCATAGTTATTTAAATTTTGATAATTGTTATGTTAATAAAAAACTGAGAAATCAGTTTGTCTACTAATTAAGTAAATAGCGGTTCACCAGGTTATAGCACAGTTTTTTCTAAATACGGAGAAATTCTGGTAGATAATTTTCAGACATGTCGAATTCATTTCGTCCAATTTCATACTCACTAACTGAGGAAACCACTTTTTATGTTAAACAAATATGAATTGAGAAAGTGGCATAATCTTCACATGCACCTGATTATGTGACTACTGCCATTGCTGAATAGTGAATATCATAATGATCCTACAGATTCCAGTTTTTCATTATGGACAGAAATTAACATGAATATTGAAGGTTATGCAATATCATGATTCAAATAGTGACCTCCAACAAACAGTAGATTAACTTGAAATCCCATGTTAGATTCATACTACATAGCTACAATATTAATAAAATAATCATTAAATTAACAAAATGTTCAATATACTAGTTCAGTCGAGACGTTGGGTGGTTCTTTAAGAGGGGACTTCTAAAATATAGTTAAAAATCAATGTATTTGTTGTAGAGTAATATACAACCTACAAGGTTTGCAGTACATATTAATTATGTATTCTGAAGGTAAATCTTTTATTATAATATCAATTTTCAGTCACAAAAAGTCACTGTGATCCATTTTAGGTTTTGTTATGAATCATCTTACAAACACGTTATGGCATTAAGATTTTTCAGTTGACTTATATTTTTCAAATCATATTTTTTAGAAATATGATAATGAAAATGTATATTTTTATTGCTTGTTACATTTAAAATATAGTTTGTAATATTTTATGAAATGACTTCTAACAGTTGTGTTTAAGTGTAGACTAATTTAATTTTGTCTTTGTAACAAAAGATATGGATTTTACCAAAGAAGAGAAAGGTTAACATATGATAAATTTATTTACTTCATTCCTTTTAATAAAGTAAATATATCTAAATACAACAAATTATTTTTCAAATTTAAGCATATATGGATCTTGGGTGGTGACTTTAAATGATTTATGATTGTAATTAAGTGTGTCATTCAAGAAAAAAAAATATATTAAGTGTGTGCAACGATTGGCAAATGTCAAGAATGTGAATGGTGTTAGTCATTGGTGTAGAAATTAGTAAAAGAGGATGTAAAAGCATCATTAGTAAATAAATAAGAGTTGTCTTATTATTTAAACAAGATATTGTATTACCATAAAAGTGTTCACAAGGCTTAGCAACCTACTTTGTGAAACATTGGATGACACAGTAAAATTAATTTGTAGGATATTGGTTATCTAAACTAAAGTAGGAGATTGTCAGTAAAACATAGATTGGAGTTATGTAATGACGGATGGCAATCATAGGAGGGAGTATTTCGAAAGTATAAAGGAATACTGCTATTAGGTAGAATAATGGTGTATAGCATCTATGTTTGACTGAAAATAACATCTTTACACCCAATAACAATAATAATTTGAGGGAATTATTCTGCTTGACATATATTATTTGTATAAAGTAAAGTAAACTTTATAGCCTCTGCGATAAACAGTTTCTGCTTCATTATGGCAACCACAAGGGAGAATTAACCAAACATTTAATGCTTGCTTAAAGTATCCGTACAATCATGTATTACTAATTTGTACAGCCTGTTTTAAAAGATAATTATATTCGAGAGTGATGAGTAACATTATCTAAGAAATTTAAAATAGAACCAAATTAAATGTACTGTAATGTTTTAAGCACACCGGTTGTATGTTTGAACGAGGGTCAGTCAGACTCTTAAGCCTCCTTGTTTAATCTTCTTTTACTAAGTCCCATTGTTCCAGTTACTAATTATAAGTTGTTAACGCACGGTATGTGTGTTATTCGACGATTGCGTTCGACGTTTAACTGTGATTAACATTATTTGCGAATATTATTAGTAAAGAAATAACTTATTACATTACGTTTATGTAAAGGGACGTGTATGTTGAGAATGTTGATTGCAATTATAAACAAGGGAGTTATTATCTTTTTGTAGATTTCAATTACAAAAATTACATAATAATTTACTACTGGCATTTCATAATGTTTGCTAACCGAGTAATTTAACTGAGTAGTTGGTAATAACGACAACCTAATTTGTTTTAATCGAAAAGTAAACGCATGACCTTCATATGTTTTAATATAGTATAAAGTTATATACAATAAATTTATATATAAATATTGGTATCGTATTTTCTGTGAGCATTAACTACCACAAATAAGTATTTATACTGTTAAATATGGCACAGTACTAAATATGCAACGTCAGGTATTATTCTCGGAAACATAAACCGTTAACAGTTGAAAAGAATGCCAGTTTTCACTAAAGCAATGATTTTTATGAGAATAAAAAATAAGTTATGTTAAAAATTATTTTTTCACAATAATAATAAACATTTCTCCTTAAACAATAAACTCTAACAAACTGTGTTCTGTAATAAGACAAAAAAGGTTTTTATTCTAAATGACAAAAAAGTAATAACACTGTTGTTAACAAAAAACAATAAGACGGGTCTCCGTGACACCATTTTCCCGTTTTACGAAATTTCTCTCTTAAAATCTTCTTATCGTACCAGACAGGCGTATGTATATAAATTGAAACCATGCTCGTTCGTAGGGTCTAACCGGTCCTGAGAAATTGTGGAAAAGAGTACAAAACGTAGTATATGGTTTGAGTATTGTCTTGTCCCAAGGGGGGTCGGATACCAGTCTAGACCTTACAATGGTCCTATGTGCTTTACAGACTGGTACTACGGTACATAAAATTACCCCCTCCCCTGATTTCAGGCTTAACTCTCCTAGGCTTAGGTCACGAGTTTGATTCAGGATTCCAGGGGGTGTGGTTTCACAATCTAAATAGTAACTTTCTCCAATATTTGGGTATAAAGTGCTGACGTATGACTCGGAACTTGAGCAGGAAATATAACCTCCGATTCTTCACTACTCCTAAAAAAAAAGATTTTACTTCTAAATAATATTTTCGGTGAAAGGTGAGAAAATACAATGAATGTGTACATTATAAAGAGTTGAATATACAGAAATCATTTGCAAATTTATTATTAAGAAACGATTCTCCTAAACTAAAATAAGTATTATACAATCCATTGGTAACAAAGTTGAATATTTAGTCTATTTTTAATATAATTGCAGAGAAATAATCATAAGAAGAACTCACTATGCAGATATTCACACTATTGTATAGGTGATATTAAAAAAATATAATATAGATAATATCAAAATTAAAAATACAAACGGACATTAAACAAATAGTATTAAAATTGTCTTGAAGAATGTTTACATTTTAAAACACAACCTACACCAAATTAATTGTTGCTACACAAATTAAAATTTAATATACTGATGTGGAGAAAGATATATTGTACGAGTGTTACGAGAAAACCTATCTCGAAAGTTAATGGATTAAAAAAAGTAATATGTCACTTCATTCAACTACTACAATTTTAAGAAAAAATTTAGAACGATGATAAATATAACAATAAAAATATTACACTAAGCACACAAAGTAATTATCTCCAGGCGTTGTCTATCAATATTTAATAATATATTTTCTACATTTAAATCATATCTCTATAAAAATGAATTACGAATTTTAGGTCGTTAATTAATACCGTTTACACTAACATAAATAGTAATGGAGCAGTTGTAAAATTTCTTTTCTATTCTATTTGCATTACTATACAAACCTGCAAATTTGCTAAATCAGTTAAACTCCAGTATACACATGCTCTATGAGGCCTACGTTCTATTCGAGGCAACACTGGTTAAGTTCTTCAAGGTTCTGTTTCAGCTGATTCAGTTTCAGTACGGTTTATCTTGGCGCATACAGTATAACCAATATGTGTAAATGATCTTAATGTTAGTTTTATATTAGTCTACTACTTCAAAAGTTTTGATTAGAAACACATTTATTCGTGTAGTTTAATTGATATGTCTTATACATTTATAGATCGAATTCATTCTATTTAATTTATAATAAACTACATTAAAAGTTAAATATTGAATGTGTTTAGGTTATTGACAGATCACATACCAATTCATGGTACTACAAACACAATCTACGATTCGATTTTCTAATCGAATGTAATTATCAAGAGCTAAAAGTGTATTGGTTGGTGATCTGGCATTAACCTTAGACACATCAAACAAAGTATAAGTAAGCTATATATTTACCAAATAAATACATCATACAGTGTTAGAATTATTACTAATAAAAATGAATGTAAAACATTTGTTTTCTTTCTAAAAGTGAATTGGTCGGTGATCTGGTATTAACCTTAAACACATCAAACAAAGTATAAGTAAGCTATATATTTACCAGATAAATACATCATACAGTGTTAGAATTATTACTAATAAAAATGAATATAAAACATTTGTTTTCTTTTAAACATTTTTCACGTAGATGTAGGCCTATCTCTTACAAAAACAATGGGTTTGTTGTCCTTATTATGATTGTATTATTATAAACAATGTATACCTAAAATTTAACACTAAGATGAAGTCAAAACATCATTTCTTTACACTAAAGTTACGTTTGAGCTACTGATCTGTTATACTTCTTCTGTGCATAAACATAATTCTTCACCCGAGTACTAGATACAATTACACTCATCTAAATATACTGTTCATGCCCTGACTTGAATCCATAAGTGACATGAAGCTTGCATTTTCATTAAGAATGACATAAACCTTTTAAGGAATTTAATAGATGAACTACACAATGTAATTATATATTAAAGTGTATAAAGAGTGAAATTTTGTATTCTCATGCTAGTCAACCTATATTTAAATGTAATAACTATAGTTTTTCATAATAGATCAGACCTGATAATCATAACAAACAATGTGATACAATGTATTTGTATCAAATAACGTACTTGACTTGTTTTGTAATTTAAGTGACTCAATTGTAAATCGTTAATTATCTTTTACAAAATACTTTCTACGAATGCTTGTGTAATTAAAAACTACAATTGGTTAATTGTCACTGTCAATGTATTTTACACAGAGAGGTGAAACTTGCTGAGTACACCAAAATAATGTTCATATGCTATAAGAACTAACGTGTACATAATGAAATTATTTAAAATAAGAGCTATAAGGCATTTCGGTTTAAAGCTTGTTTTATCACTTCAGTATGTTTTTATCTGCAGAGATGTACCATGGAAATAGCCAGAGTTATCAGGAATGTCTGTAACAAAAAAATATATTCAAGATATCGTTAGAATGTGTTTCGGAACGAGGCGAGTTCATGACTCTATTTCCTGTAGTTACGGACGCAGATATACAAAATCTGTATTTGTAGTTATTTCTATGTATTTAAAGGTAAAGGTCAAGAAATAAACAAAGCTCATATATTGGAAAATATTTATAAGATATAAAAAGAAAAACTTTGAAGAACCCATAAGCATAACATTTTCACACTATTATTACAGTCTTATAACTACTGAAATAAGACGAGTTGTAATCCTTAACTTCATTTTTGTAAAACTTGTCCTAAATTGAAATGTCTAATCGAGTGTTATATTTAGATGCCCTACTAAAGTTATAGCTGAAATTAATTACTTTATAGAATAAACATTGTTTCAAAAAAAATATTTATAGATTGTATGTTTATCCAAATATCTTTAAGTATATTATGAGTTTGATGGCATGGAGTAGTACTAAAATACAATTTTAACTATAAACTCTGTTGATGGTTTATTTTAAAAAAGAAATGAAACACGTAAATTGATATTTTCCTTAATTCATTAATTGACGAACCCTTGTGTATATAACGAACCACAGTTCTGAAATATGTGGTTATAAAAGATGGATAAATGTGGTAATCGTTTTTTTACTGTTTACTGAAAAACATTGGAGAATATGTCTGTGTCAGAATTAGTACCTCAATAGCAAAGTAAACTAACCAGGCCTAACGGTATTTTAACGTCAGTAATATATTGAGAATCAATATAGCTGTTATGAGTAAAGGGTTATTATGTATATCTCCTATCTATTGATGTCGTGATAAACAAAAAAAATTCAATTAATTTGGGGGTGTGATAGCAGAAGAATTTTCCATTCATAGATGGCGAAATAAGGCAAGGATTTTCCATCAATATATGGCATGGTGATGTGAATAATTTCCATTCAGTGATAGGGTAAAAAGGTAAGGATTTTCCATCCATAGCTGGCGTGTTCATGTAACGGTTTCCGTACATAGATGGCATGGTGATGTGAATAATTTCCATCCAGAGATAGGGTAATATGGTAAGGATATTACATCTATTAATGTCGAGTTCATATAAGGATTTTCTCTCCATAGATAGCATGGTGATATGAAGAGCTTACATGAACCATACTAGGGTCATAAGGTAAGAATTTTTCATCCATAGATTGCATGGTGATGTGAAGAATTTCAATATAGAGATAGCGTAATTGGGTAAGGATTTTCCATCCATAGATGACGTATTTACGTAAGGATTTTCAAATGGCTTTGACATTGAAGGGTTCTAATTTTAATACTGCAAAATGAATAATCACTGCTACATAACATTTATTATGGGTTTTGTATACCTTAGCTCTAATAAAGAGTAAAATTTAATTATAAAACTTCTATATTAAACATTAATTAATCATCTGTTGTAGCTTCAATACATTTTAGACTTTAGTATTTAATAAATTTAATCTGTTTTTATGAGAATGAGGATATGATGTAGCGTTATATTATATTTAGGAAAAACTATAATCTAAAGAGAACAGGGAATTACAACATACAAAACCAGTAATAAATGTCAGGATATAAAGAAAATGATTTAATTTTATTCCGTAATAATATATTCTGTACGCAAAGTAAATTTAGGAGAAAATGAAGTCGAAAGGAAACACCAGAATTCAGTTGCTGCTACATAAAATTCACCAAGATATGAATAAACCTTGAATCTAAACAGACACTATCAATTGTCTCTCTAGCTACAATTATGAAATCAATATAAGAATTTAATACAGTAATGTTGTTTCTGAATTTTAACAAACAAAGTAAAGAATTATGTTCTTTATATATATATATATATATATATATATATATATATATATATATATATATATATATATAAATATACACACACACACACACATATATATATATATAAATTTCGCATTATGTATTCTTGTGTATTAATAAAGAACATAAGTCAAAATACAAAGACAAAAATTATAATTGAATTTATCAAGTTGTAAATTCAATTATAATTCTTGTATTTGTATTTTGACTTATGTTCTTTATATATATATATATATATATATATATATAACGCTAATTTTAATACTGATTCGTCTTTAAAAAATAATTATATATAGGAAACTCTTCCTACGAATTATAAAGTAACCCACTCTTTTTCAAATATAGCTACAGTAGTTTGTTGAGTCAACATAATAGTTTGGTAATGAAACATTTAAATTCACGCCCTCTTTTAAAATAATTTACTGTATAATTATTAAAAATAATATTATAATGTATTAAATATTTTTTTGCTATAAAATAATGTTTAATGGCATTCCTAGCTTGCCGTAGACAAAAAACAAAATTTATTTTTGGGATCTATTAGGTAAAACAAAGTAATTAACTCTTAAAAGCCTTCTAACAGATAGATACTAGGACTAAAGTGTAAAAAATCAGGAAAACGTCTAATAAAGTGACTACTTTATGTTAAAAAAATACTATCGACTATTTATAATATGAAAATTGAAACTTATAAATAAACGCAGGCCTAATGCTCTAAATCAGTTTAGATTTATTATTATATTCGTAACACATGACTTTATTTAATTTATCAATACTTATAATCCTGGTAACACAACAATAATAAAACATAATAGCTATGCAAGAGCTACTAAAGAGTTTCTGACTAACAGTTTCTTGAAAACGAACTGTTGAGAATATTAACCAATATTTTTCACTTCATTTACATTTAATTTGATGAAATTTGAAACCCTGATTACTTATAAACCTGTACTATGGAGTCAGCCCAAATAGTTAGTTAATTTTTAATATTTTAAAGAGTCTGTATATATTTAAATATATCCAATATATAATATTATCGTTATAATTAGATTGTTTTTCTTACCAAAGTCCGTTAGTAGGGTGGTTTAGTTGAGAAATGATGCCATGTAATCAAACGTCATCCCTATTTATATGTATCTAGATTCAGAAAGCTAGAGGAAACGCCTAGTGGGTTTGCGAGGTATATAAGTAAGTGTTGAATAATTGCCTCTAACTACCATTAAAACGTTACAATGTCAAATAAATCATTTTCATGAGTGCCTTGCGAGTTTATACAAAATATTATACATTACATGTAAGACAATATTGTTTTAGTTAGGAAAAATTATTTATTCTGTTTATTTTATTTAAGGAACAGAGCTTCCACATAGGGGAACATAAATAATGCCATTCTGAGACGTTACCTCGGAGGAGAAAAGAGTCAAGGGACCAATTCCCACAATGACCTCAGTGAGGACATTCAGATCTAACCCTTGATAAACCCTTAGAAATAACTGTTTCAAAATTACTATTCAAGAACAAACACATATTTTTTCTGTAATTTATTGATTGTGTCATGAGACAGATAGAGTTTAATAGGAATAAAATGTTTATTTCCCTTCATATTTAATATTTAAAATACATCTTTGTATATATTAATTGCGTTTCACTTAATATGAATATCAATAATATATTAAAAAAATGGGTTTGGAAACAGACATGATTGCATACATTGATTGTAAGCTTTATGTCGTAACTTTACCGACCAAATAAAGGAGGAGAATCTTAAGAGGGGAGATCAGATAAAATCAAGGCAAATAGATACAATTTTGTGTAATCTTTTGTGATACCAGTTGAGAGCCAAAATTACAAAGATATTACAAAAATAGTTATTTTTGTACAAAAAAGCTGCAAAACATTTCGTCTGAGATTTAGATGTATGGTATCGTACAAAGTACAATGGTTTTGAAGTAAAATTGTAGATATAAAACACTGAAAAGTAAGCCTTGGTATTCTGTCAACAGACAAAATTAACAGCGATGTTGATGATTATAAAAAAAAAATTTAAATATATATCTTTAGAGACACTAGAACCAAGATATATATATATATATATATATATATATATATATATATACAAAACATGATATACTTAGCAAATAACATTACGAATTTATTTGTTAATAAGACCCAAAAGAAACGGTATCTCTGATAAAAGAGTAAAGAACGTGTTACTTATTCCTAGAACAACTCAGTTTACACAACAGTTTATAATTAGTAACTCAATAACTAAAACAACAGAAAACAGTATAATTATATTGTGAAATATAACATGTATTTTATATTAGGTAAAACGGATATATTGGCCCTCCTAACTATTAGAAAGCAAACGAGGTTACTTGATTTGAAAAAGTAATTGAATTTAATAATTATGACGTTTATATTAGCAATATAACTACAGTTAATAATATTTATTGTTTAAATCGTTTACTCATAATAACGTTTAATAATAATATATATTCCTTGCTTCCAATATATATATATATATATATATATATATATATATATATATATATATATATATATATATATATATATATATATATAAATATATATGTATAAAGTGCAACGATTTATTTTCCTGAGATAATGTTTTTATATAGTTTATTATATTATTTTCAGTAATTTTTATTAATAAATATGAATAAAATATTTACTTTTTTTTTAATAGAAAAACCACAGATTATAAATTTATTTTGATTAATTTTAAAATCTCCAATCCATTTATTACATTTCTAATTATTTATTAGTTTAATTTTATCGAATCTCTGAAAACAATTGTAACAGAAAAAAGGCTTTCTTTAAACTTTGTTCTAGGCTATAATTACAATGACAATTTTACATTATGTTAATAAAAGAAGACGTTTAAATATTTTAAAAAATTTAGAAATTTATAAAGTTAAGTTAAAAAAGGAAAATGTAATAAACGAGCAAATAATTACACATTGGAACGTTATATTTCAAAGTTTGAAATTATTAAATATATGGACACAAGAAGCAAGAGTAGGCGTGCACTAATAAGAAGGGTGGCTAGCGGCATATAAAGACGAGCTCATCGGGCTGTTGAAGTTTTGAAAATGGAGTTTTTCCGAAAAGCGTCCACAAAAGAGAATATTGAAATATTAGGAATGTCAGAAAAATGTACTCAAATATATATAAATATTTCGTTTTAGTCTAAATATGACGGTAGGAATAAGTACTAATGAGAAAATAACTTTGTACAAAGGAATAACTTTTATATGAACATAATGCTTATTTAAACAAGCTAAATTTTAGAATAAAACCTATTTAATTACCCTAATAGTGTTGTTTTTATAGCATTTATTTAAAGACATACATTTAAAAAAAAGACATACACAATACTTAAAAAAATAATAATTTATGGAGTCATTCGCGTTTCAACGACTAAGTCATCATCATCAGTGAGGTCGCTACTACAAACTCTAATTTACAACTAATTGAGTTGAAGTAGATTAAAATTATTAACTAATATTTTTAAAAAAACATTTAATATATTTCTGAAAATATGTAACTGTGGAATAAACATGAGACGTTTTTTACTTACTCAACTAAGTAAGTATTTCTGAGGGGTAAGAGTTATGACCCTCTTCAACATAAGCTGAATATATGGGATGGATTTAGATCATTTCTCACACACACTCGATCGTAATACAAGAAAAACTTTTATACTGGAGAGTTTTTAATGTAATCAGAATAAGGTTGGAATAAAAAATACTTTCTACTACAATCAATTATATATATATCCAGACAAAACTGCCTAATGTAGAATAATTCCAGTATTTACTTGAAAC
Source organism: Prosapia bicincta (assembly GCA_036971475.1). Classification (NCBI taxonomy): domain Eukaryota; kingdom Metazoa; phylum Arthropoda; class Insecta; order Hemiptera; family Cercopidae; genus Prosapia; species Prosapia bicincta. Next base: position 56,828,633 of record JBAIZL010000002.1, read on the forward strand.
AATTTATATTAGTTATTTTTTCTTCAAATATAATATATTCTATATGTATATTAGTTACACAAAATTATATCCTTTTCAATTCTTTTACTTCGACTAAATAAAACACACGTAACTTTTCCATAATAAGTTGTCTAGAATTCATATTGTAATATTGTTATAGAAAAAAAGTATGAAACGTTAAAGGGTTGTTTATATAAAAATCTTGGATTTCAATTAAAACCTTATAAGTCTGAGGGTAGAAATATGGCCTTAAACCTGCCTGAACTTTGAATTATTGCCTAAAACTTGTCTGAAATTAGAATTATTTTGTGGTATGAACACAGAAACCAAAGTACAACCAGGAATTGAACTTTTACCAGTTTCATCAGTAAGTCACGTTCGGTTTTCAAAATGCAAGTAGTGCTACACCTATTAAAACATCCGTTGGAAAACTCTGTGTTCCTACCTTAACGCTACGTGCATCTATCTCGAAGTGATGATTTATGTTCCGGTGTGTAGGACTTATCCGGCCTTCCATAAATTATATAGGTTCTATATTCTTTAAATCTCGCTGTGATATTCGGATTTACTCTTTATCACAAGTTTTACGACTAGTAATATAAACACCAGACATTTCTAACAGGTAATGCTTAAACTAGCATTTCCTAATAAATCTGCCAAAGTATTATGTTTTCTTTAGGGCTCTTTCAAGTTAAATATCAAGCAGCGCATGAGTAGAAATTTTGTCAATAGTTGAGAGTTATAAATTTACTTTTTCAGTATATTCCAGAGAATTGGGTTAGATAGGTCTTGTAAGCCTTATTGTATTGTTAATTGTTTTTGTGTAATTAACAACTTTAGAGTAAAACTTGGTTCATTATATTTAATGTTACACACTAATATAAAGAAATAATATTGTATTACTTTTCTTTTCTCAAGTTATTTTCCAAGTATAACGTTGCTCCTATTTTACATATGTAACATATATAACGTTGCTACTATATAACATTATGAATTTATTTTACAAAAAAATTCCTGGAAGTTATTAGAATTTAATAAATAAATCTTGCAAAATAAATTAGTAAAATCAAAACTCAAATGTTTTTTCTAAAAATGTAGTTTTCTATTTTCCTCCATATTTTTTATTACTATATATGAACAAATAAGAATTTTACCTATATACAGAATAAAAAAATGGTTTTATGTTAAAAATAATTTTTTCAGGAACAAAATACTGTTCATAAGCCCTTGTAACATTTAAATATCTATCCTTCTCCAACTATTTATATAAATATTATCGTAACTTAAAATAATGGAATTTTTGTTATAGGTAATTATATGACAATTCAAAGTTGAATGTTCGGTGAAGTTTATAATTGACTTTTTTTATGATTTCAAAACTTCAAATATATTTTGTGAGTAAAATATAGCGTTATTCATACAATTAATTGTTCTTTAAATGATATCAATACATTAATGAAAGTTATTACAGTTAGTAGTCGACACGTTCACGAAGTTAAATACAATGTGCGTTGACATTACATATTTGACACGAACTTTAATCACCAATAAGGACATAGACCATTGTTGAAAACATGATGGTTGTTTCAGAAATCATTCAAGTTGCATAAAAAGAGGTAATTAATATTAGTAATAATTGAATATTCATTAAACAAGCTGAGATTATTCCCAGTGTCGATTATCCATCTATCTATCCATCCATCTCTCTCTGTCTCTCTCTCTCTCTCTCTCTCTCTCTCTCTCTCTATATATATATATATATATATCACTTTCTTTTATGTACTTAAGTGTACTTATGTACTTAATTCCAAAGTAATAAGTATACAAGAAAACAGTGTTGCATAACTACAAATATATATATATATATATATATATATATATATATATATATATATGTATGAGTATTCCTGAGGATGTTGGCACTGTTCGCCAACGAAGGGCTTTGAATTGTAAATTCTATAAATTATTCTTGTGTTTGTAAATTGTTTTATTTCTTTATATATATATATATATATATATATATATATATATATATATTTAGTAGACTCTCGTAATTCCAAGTCCCAATTTTTCGAGCTTCCTTTAAATTCAATTTTGTAGAAGAAAGGAAAATTAGTCTTTGTGAAGAAACGAGAGCTTAAAAAACTACACTAAGATTTATTGAATACCAGTCCAACAGATGTGCTTCTTGTAAAATGTCTACGGGACACAGTAGCAGGAAAACGATCCATCTACCACTCAATATCGAGACACTACTGTATATATATATATATATATATATATATATATATATATATATATATATATATATATATATATATATATATATATATATACATATATATATATTTATATATATATATATATATATATATATATATATATATATATATATATATAGAGAGAGAGAGAGAGAGAGAGAGAGAGAGGCTATGTATATATATAGGAAACATAAATACATATTACGGATTTTCATATAAATAATGTTGTTCTCAATACATTTTAGAATAACGAAAGGATAAATGTTTCTACAAATAATGCAAAACCAAATGTTGTTTCTCGAACTACTGCCGGGACCGTTAATGCTATTGTACGTTTATTAGAATTTAAGAAAAACCTGAACCAATAAGGAGGGACTAAAGGAAATCGTGACACCAAATTACACTTTCATGAGGTAAATTCAAAGCGGTTCTTGCGATAACTTCCCCTTTCTTATTGTGGAGACGCTACCCTATTTGTATGTTGATATCGTGTTTCCATTCCACAAACTGCGAACCGAATACACTTTGTTGAAATATCCCAGAGACAATTCTGCCTCTATAGTGTATAGTGTATATAAATATTTTCGAAAGTGACTAGAATACAAATTTAAAGCAAAACCTGAGAGCATTATTATTTTAATTAATTTGATTTATAGTATATATATATATATATATATATATATATATATATATATATATATATATGTATATACAAATATATAGATATTTCGAATCGTATACACATATCAACTAATTACTTATGTATAGTTAATGTAGAGTTATTGCTTGAACTACCATTAAAGAATATTAGTATGATTTAGCTATTCTGAAGTAAAATATAGGCTTATTTGTATATGAAATAATCGTGGAAAGTAAGATTCCAAAAAAAGATCCTGGAAAAGTATTTCTATGTGTGTCTGTTTTCGTATGCTGGCAATATACATACAATTTAAACCTACATGCAATCTATTGATAGATAATTATTCTAATGAAACTAATGTCATATAATACATTTGACAATATTATAGTGGCATTCGAAATTTAACAAAATTGTATTAAATATATATAGTCGATATTTCCTTTAACAATTGTTAAAAATATATAGATTTTCATTCCTGAAAATATGTTCCTAGAATATATGAAAGAAAATATTGATTAATTGAATTGAAGGTGTCCTACTTTTCGATGGTGAAAAAAAAAATGTTTCCAACTAATGTGTTTAATGTAAAATTCATAATATAATAACGATATGTGAGATTCGAAATTTTTAAGTTTATTAAACTAGTAAAATTTAACTTTACAGTGGTAAGGCTGTGGAGTTTTGTCACACAGAGGTTACATTGAAATATGAATTATGGTTCAATATTAGAGTCATATTTCATCCCAGCCAATTACGAAGACCACCTACCGACACATTCCTAAATCCGTTATATCCTGAACCTGTAAATAAATCGTGATTTGGGATGCCTTCAACAAATATTTCATAGTTTCCTCGTTATTTTATAAAACATTTTTTATAATATGTAGCTTTAGGTAATTCGTAAATTACTATGAAAGTAATGTACGTTTTAAAAAATAGGTATGTGTTTCGGAAAAGTACCATAACAATTAAATATTTCGAAATATTTCCAATCCTTGGAAACTGTAAATATATTGTGCACTAAACTTTATTTTATTGTTGTAAACAATCCTCTATAAAAAATAAAAGATATACATTTTTAAGGACTATACCCTACTTTCATACTCTTAGTGGTTTATAAGAACAATAATAATGAAAAGAATCAAGAATATGAAATTATAAAAATATGTTTTCTTTCGCTATACTATTGATTGTTTATATTCCTCTGTTGTGACTAAACCGTGTGTAACAGTTAAGCCTTTTTCCTGGGGTAAGTATTTATCAGGGCTTTATTGAAAATGTGTGTTAATTACTAATTAACAAATTAATTAACCTTACTTACCAGAGGCTCCTAGTTCTCCGTTTCAGCCAGGCATAATAATGTCTCTCTGTAAACGATCTTCCGATATCTTCGGAAGTTAGAACTAGGTTACTTAGGAAATGAAAATATAAAGATTGTAACGTTCTAGGTTACTTGTGAAATAAGAATTTAAATTTTTAAAATACAAAAGTCATACAATTTATTAATCAGTGACAAATTACAGTAGAACAAAAGACAGCATTGTGTCGAGTAATTATCTTTTAATTACTGCTAATTATTCCATACATTTTAATTACTTATTAACCTTTAAAATTATATTTATCGAAAGAGAGTAACTTAAGTTTTCCAATTTTAGAAATGAATATTCAAGGGACAATTTCTACCGTTCATGTGTTAACCGTTTATCATTTAAAATACATTTTCTTTATTATTATCTAAAACGTACCTGGTTGTGCACTTATGAAACACATTAAAACATATTAAACATTGCCCATGGCTTTTGGAATCACTAAACACTTAACACATCGCTCTTGCAAATCCGCGTACTTAAACAAAAATTATATAAACTTTTATTTATTTGAAACATATGAACATTCGCTTCTGACTTCTTCTTTAGTTACGTTAATAAAATTTGGTACCGGCCTTGACATCTTAAATTTTGAATACTGGAAGCTTACAAATTTCTAAATTACGTCCGAAAATGCCATTACGTCCGTTCTGTTCAAGAACCTCTTTGGAGTGGGCCTTCTGCAAGGGCACGCCAACGGAATTTCCCGCCCTTGGTTATTATTTTGAATTTTTTGATTGGTCCATCAGATCAGGCGATATCGGACCATGCTTACGTCACATGGGGGGATGTCAGTTTTTAAATTTAGGCTACCAACTCGTACGATATTTTACATTTTTACCCGCTAGAGGCGCTACGAAACTTACCCTAGAATTACAATTGTACAAGAAAACAAAAATTTTCTTTTATATTCGGACGATACAATTATTAAATAAAAATCAAATATATAAATTAATTTATATGTAACACCTTATTTTTAAGAGTGTTACACGTGTTTGTTTTCTGTTAAATTACTTGTTCTTTGTTTATTATCAAAACACTGAAAATAGTAAAAAATCTAGAGTGTATTTGGAAAATGACTATTTTATTGGTATAAATCTTGGATGTTATTGGCATAAAATCTGTAAATGTTAAAATGCCAAGTAAATATGTTTAATAGACAGTAAAACGGTTTATACAGTATAAACATGCACTAAAAAGTGACACAAAAAATGTGTAATAATGTACACAACCTGTACAAACTACATTACAATGATAGCATACTTGCCACAAGATCAACTGTGTGGAAACGATCATATGGGTCTATATACGATAGTATACGATAACTACAGGTATACTGTGAAACGAGTTATCATACTGTAAAATATTGGTTAGCCAAACTGTTAAATAGGTTTTATATCGACCAATAAAAAAAAATTATAATGCTAACATGTTTTACAGTTTAGTAGGATATAAAATTCAAATAAAAATGTTTCAATATATAACATCAAGTCCATACAAAAATCAAGACATCTTGGACGCTACATCTAAAATGGACTCATAATGCCTCCAGAAAGGGCTTGGATATGAAAATATTTCGTCTTTAAAAATTGTTTTACTAATGAATCTCCGAACCATTAAGATAATTAAAATAGCGAAAAGTGTGTAATTTATATTTACTGTAAATCATAAGATGGCTGGGGCTTCCCTCCTTCATCTCTTTTTCTTCTGAGCTTTAATTCCTATCTTTCTCACTTTGCGAAATGAAAGTTTCTTTATGTGGTAGGGATTTAAAACACAACTTAACTAGTAACTAGTTGTATAACATTGATAGTTATATTTATGCCCTTAAAATATATATGAGGTATGGCAGTAACTTGATTATACCTAACAAATTATGATGTAAGAGAAAATAAGAGAGAGTATAAAGAAATCGTAGGGAATCGTAGGGAGTACACCTTACTATATATGTATGTTATTACAAAATGTATACTGCTGTTCTTTTAAATTGATATATTTATATATAGTTTTTCAAATTAAAAAACAACACCTGTTCTCGGTTTGAACGATACGATATTTTTTTAGATTTCGCGTTTTAGAAATAAATTAAATATATGTAAGGTACGTTTGAAATTCACATATTTATTTTTTTTCATAATCAGTTATTATTCACTAAATAAACCAAATAAAATTCCACTTTCATAGATTACACATAGTAAGATTTTTTTCAACAAATTTTGATTTATTGATATGTAGCGTTCCTGTGCGCGCGTTGATGCACTCGAAATCATAATTTAATTATTGAAAATGGAGTTGTTTTTTAAAATTTCCCATTAAGAACAGTAAATCAATAATATACATAATTATATATCATTTACTGCAATATTAGAGGATAGAAAGTGTTTTTCGTCATTTTCTAGCCGTATAAAGGTACAAATTTGTATTGGTTCATGAGAAAAGCAGGAATGTTCAAAATTTAATCCACCAAAGGTCAATGATTGTCCTTGTGCTTCGGTCATGGTTATTGCGAATGCTAGACGAAAAGGAAATTGTATTCGTTTGAAACCGAAGGGTAAGTGGGATGAAATCATCGGTATTCGTGGAAGTAAGACCAACGCTCCTTTGAACTTGCCACCTATGAATTCTCCTCAATCAAGTTGGGTGTCTGTTTTTTTATTGTCAGTCTGGTTTCGTTGAACAACTTTGGTGGATTTAAAAATTCGCAGGTGTTGTCGGCGATCTTACTTTTAATATGAATATTAAAAAAATGAATAATGTATTTTAATTTTTACATTATGTTTCTAAATTTTAAATTACATAAGTATGGATACAGGAGGATTTACCACTAGACTTATGGAATACACTACAATTAACCTACCTATGCCTCTGGGGTAGAGCCCTGAGAATGGATCTCCACCAAACATCACACGAAAGATCCTGCGAATTTGGTAAATAATCCTTCCGAATATCAGTAATTTCTCTTCAGCAATTTAGGCGTCTATAAGATACATACATATACACATACATTTAATTATCCGTGGTAAAAGCTCGACTGCTCCAAATTTAATCCAGTAATGGTCAATGATTGACCTTGTGCTATGTTTATGGTTATTGCGAATGCAAGACGCAAAGGAAATTGTAGTCGTTTAAAATCAATATGGTAGGTCTGATGAGATCATCGGTATTCATGGAATTAAGACCATCTCTCCATTGAACTTGCACTCTCTGATTTCTGGTTGGATCACGTTGGGTATCAGCTTTTTGTGGTTATTCTGGTTCCATTGCACAGCTTTAGTTGATTCGAATTGCCGAAGAATATTAACGTCGATCCTACTTTTAATATCAATCATTGTCACTGCAATAATAGTATATAGAATTTAGCAATACTAAACAATTGAAAGTAAATAATAATGTTTTTATTTCTCACATACCTTTAATATGTTATTAAAATTATTTTTAGTTACGATAGTATAGATAGTATAGAACAATCCTTTGCCTCTGGGGCGGGCCCCAGTGGATGCATTTACACCAAACCTCATACGAACTATCCTAGAAGTATGTTAAACAACCCTTCTAAATTTCATAAACTTCTGTTCAGCGATTTAGGCGTTCAAAAGTCATCACATACACACATATATAAAAACATTGGTTTTGGAACAATCCAAGCCTCTGGGTGGAGTCCTGTGGATGGATCTGCACCTAATGCCACATGAATCATTCTAAGAATATTTTTAGGAACCGTCCAAATTATATTAATTTCGGTACGGCGGTTTAGGCGACCATAAAATACATACATCGGTTTTTAAACCATCCTATAGCACTGTGGCGGAACCCTATGGTAATATCTAC
>JBAIZL010000002.1:56839228-56874228 GCA_036971475.1 Prosapia bicincta
GAAATTCTGGAACTATATAGATAGGTAATGGTTTAAACAATAGGCTGTGACACAGAATGAATTATTGTCTAAATATACTGACATTAACTCAGTCACGCTATTTGTTTACATCTTAATCAGTACAATTGCTGTTTAAAATGCCTGGTTAAATATTGTTAGTAAAAACAACTCTTTAAATATATGTAAAACTTAGATGGAGGTAAGTTTTATAAACGCTTTCTAATAATTTTTATAATTTATATTTTTATTCGAATATATTGTGTTCAAATATTGTTTTTGTATTGCATAGAATAATTGCTGTATTTGACTTGTAATGGGTCAATGCAATTAAATTAGTTATTAAAAATGTATTTTAGTGTAATAATAAAATTAAAAAGGTAATTATGAAATAATATATGCAAACATTATGTACTTTATACTTTTGAAGCTAATAAAAATAAAAATTTTAATATTTTCAACGTAAAAAAAGCGAATTTCTTATTGACTATACATTAAGTTGAACAAACAATGCCTACATTTTGTTGGGTAACATATGGGAACATAAACGTTTCATATCATATATCCTCCAACTGTATTAGTTTTATATTAAGTCTTTGTACATTCTCGTACAAGAGACATAACGAGAGGGGTATAACAATCAGTAAACAAGCACAGAGGCTAAACAAATATTTTGTTTGGTAATTATTAATCCTGAGGGTGGTGGGTTTGTAACAGAAATGAAAAGAATAATGATGAAAAAATAAAGTATATATAAAGTGTTTGTGTGTTTACAAAAATATCACCCTAATGAACTAAAAAATAGTGGAATAATTTTATATTTATGTATAAAGATAGTGGAAAATCGAAACATACATTATGTAAAATTTTAAAAGGGATAACAGCTACAAACAATAATATGGTAACAATGAAATTTAAAAAAAAATCAAACGAATTATTACAGTACATTATTCCGTATTTCAGAACAGATTCTGTACTGTATTAGCTGTAACGGTGAAATATACAGATACGAACACTATATCTTCGAAAACTCATAACAATTTATAAAAAGTGCCTATGCAGCTGCTTATAGTTTATCTTTTTACTCCAAAATAATCAAGGGTATTACATTTGGGGGTAACCAATAGCCGTACTACATCCAATCCATTGACCCGGAGAGCTGGTATTGTAAAAATACCAAACATCAATCGTCTAGTGGTGTCATCTATCCACTAGCATGAAGTAAATACAGTAGTTTCAAAAGTCCGAGTCCCGATTAGTCGAGGTTCCGTTTAATGAAAGCCTATTTCTGTTTCAGGCTATTTTATTTATTTGTAACGATATTTAAATTATTTGTTGTTAAGCAATGCAATGTCTCAATACGATGAAGATCAACTGAGGTATGATGATATCCGTGCTTTATTTCTAGGTTTCGTAGCTTTCCTGACAATACCTCTTCTCCCTTGGTCAACAGCCTGACAGTTTCCTATATATTTCCCAGCACCCTACAAAACAATTTGCGACTATTACGTTAAAGGAGGATCCACTTGGGATGGAAATAACTTTATAGTGCTGTTGCTGACTGATACTTGCTGCCTGATACTTCAAACCAAAAGAGCCACATTAATGGGCCCAGTTAAGACAATCAATTTTTTAGCTCGACTACTACTAGCGTCAAATACGGTGAGATTCGCTACTAGGGAGTCAAAACCTGAATTGATTACGGTACGAAATAAAATTATTACCAGCTCTGTAGGTAATTGCAAATAATGTAATTAAAATATAGTTTTAATGTCTTTTTTGAATCACCCAGTATACAATTACATATGAAAAAGATTAAAGTAAAGAAATAACATTTTAAAAATATTCAAATATAAGAAACGTTCAATCAAACGTATAATGAAAATTTTCAAAAATATTAATTCATCATTTTGCTTACATTATTCTATATATACATAAAATGATGCAACAATGATCTTTATAAGGTATGAAGAGTTGAATTAAATGTCCAGGTAAACAAACTAGTAAAACCTCATATACATGATAACACTAACATACAATATATACATACATTTCTTGTGTAGTAGGAAATATACACTTCGTGAAGGAAAACAGAATGAACTAATGAAATCAAAAATAATGAATTCACGTTTTCCATAAACGAAAACTGTTTAAAGTTTTTTACATTTGTAGGTAGTATTTTTCACATTTTATTTGTTTCGAAAATCGTTCTCCAATATAATATTACATCAAGGTTTAAATATAAAGGATATCGGAAAAAGTGGAAACCTTTCACATTAATACGAGTTTTCTTAAATTACTTCTGTATGTGTCCATGCAAATTTAATTTTGTATTTAACTTTCAACCAATTCAATTTTCTATAATAGTATTGGAATTCTAGTGAAAAGCACTTTAAATACACAAGTTTAAAAGAGTATTTCTAACTATATTTCAACTGAATCTCATGGCATTTTATAATTACCAAAGTAATTATTGAAATAGTGCACTAAAACATGGGCGCCCATACACACGGGTAGGAGGGGCCGTGGCCCCCCCCCTAGCTCCCAGAAAAATTAAATTTAAAATTATTAAGACTTTCGTACAAATATGTCTTTTTTATTTTCAGCTGATGTGGAAGAACTATATTTTAATTATAATAAATGTTCACAGTATTAACAATATAAATAGTATATTTATGCGATTCTGCTATAATAACATCTTGACTGAACGAAGTAGGTTTTAAAGTCAGAAACTATCAAATATCCATATTATGTGATTATGTCAATGTGGACCATTTAATGGTTGCGTCAAATAAAGGAAAACAGCTACACAGGACACGACTAATATCCCAGACGCTGACACAGCGACCCAGCTAGCCCAATGATAACGAAAACGTGAAAGGAAGGACAACCTAGGCCCTTCCGACTGACGCTGCATTTATTCTCTGTTGCATGTCATCTGCTTTCGACATTGTAGTACTGTATTGGGTGCAAGTAGGAAGCAGTGAGCAGATTATATATTGACTATAGTGTACAAAATTGATAAATTATTAGCCTAATTGGTAAGTGAACACATTTTCTAATAACGAAACATAACAAACGGAAAGGATCAATTTCAAAAGAATTCCTATGTATATTAATACGATACATAGATATTACGTATATATCTGTTAAGTTAAACAAAACATACCATTTTGTGCACATATTAATTTTAATAGTTTATAATATGTTATAGCCTATGTTACATTACCTTTAATTGAATTGTAGAAATTGACGTTTTAATTTGATTTATCTTTAATATTAGTCCAGGAAACGACGCTTAAAATAGGAAAAAACTTCCCAAATTTTTCGGAAAAGACCAATTTACATACAAATTTGGGATTAGGTTCAACTTACCCTCTACTTCAAAATCTATATAGTGCCGACGGGTGCTTTTTATTTTTTAAGCGTGAAAACTACCCCTTATTGTCAAAATCTATAAAAAAGCGTAAAAAGAGTGAAATTTGGTTGAGATGAATTAAAAATAATGATTGTCTGATACTCTAATTGTAATTGTTAAATATTTCGACCCTCTAAAAATTCATTTTCAAGGGTGAAAACTACCCCTAATTGCTCAAATTTATAGAAAAAGCTTAAGGAGGATAAAATTTGAATCTGATAATTAGGGTAATAATAGTATGATATTCGTAATATAATTTCTGAGTATTTCAATCCTTAAAAAAATTTTTTAAAGGGTGAAACTACCCCTTATTTCGAACTACAAAAAACCAAAGTAAAAACACAATTTTCAATTTTTCACCCAAACCGATAATATGTCATAACTATTTAATACACAAAATTAAACTATTTTTGATAAATTGGTGTAGCACGTAGAGTGTGTTTAGATCTTAGAACAATACTGGCGAGCTGCTCCAAAATGAAAAAGATAATTACATAATTAAATACATCAGCAGATGTTTCAACTTTCACCTGGCCCTGCGGGCGTAGATTCGTACCGCCTATATATACGTACTCGTATGTGCTCTATGGTTCCATGAGTCGAATATGAATGAATGTATGCGTGCATATAAGTTTCTATCGTACAGGATACAAAAAAAAACTGCGCTTACGTACATTATTATGCTTCCAATTGGACTTCTCCAGATGTTTCAAAAAATATATATTGGGTTTTTAACCGGAACCTTTTTTTTTACTTTAGAAAATTCTGTAAAAAAGCATTTTGTAGATTTTTAAAATAGATACAAAGCTATTATTATTCAATCTTTTTGAAACCCTCAGTTTCAAAAAGGGGTGACTTTGAAAGGGTTAGTAAAGGTAGTTTTTGCTTTGCAAGTTGGTACAAATTTTAATTGTCAATATCTCACTCAATTTTTGCCGTACAAAAGATTTTTGCAAACCAAATTCTTGAAAATTAAACATGCTACAATTTTATATATAAACATTTTTTTCGTATCTCTGGTGCTAATCTTTCTATTTTGAAGAAAAGAGCATTAAGAGCATTTATACCAAACTACAAAAATTCGTTATTCGCTTTCAACACCAGTTTTTTAAAAACTAATCATTCTAAGTCGGTAAAACTTCTAGAATGTGCATATGTGATGGTCCAACGGTGGACGTTTCCGAACGTCTTCAGCCATACGATAGAACCTTTTTGGACGTTCCGGAACGTCCTTAGCGTTGAACCATGGAAGTTCTAATGTTTTCCGTTCTATTTTAGTGACATGGATATCAGACATTTCTTTGGGCCAAAAAATATTGGTGGTACTTTGAAAAGAGCCGGGCAGGTGGACTCAATTACATCTGAACCTGGACTAACATCTTCAAAAGTGCCACGCCAAAATATCTCCAATCATATTGTCATTGAAGAGTCGACTGTGCTTGATTATACACAGCCCCAAGCATCAACATCAGTTGCTAATCGAAATCAGTTTGATCTAGGTGAGTACATAAATCTAAATCAGGACGTATCTGTACCGCTGTCAGATGACATGAAGTATAGTTTACTAACCAATCCAATTGTACGAAATTCGACATGTGACTTCAAACAAGATGTTGAAACTGGCAAAATTAGAAAAAGAAGTTTTTAAAAAAATTGGTTGGAAAAATATTCATGGTTGGTCTACTCACCAAAATTGAAAGGTGGGCTTTGCAAATTTTGTACGATATTTAGACCCTTTTTAAAAAGAGGATTATTTGGAGCATTTGTTGTGAGAGCTCATCAAGATTACAAACATTTTCATGAAGATGCTAAAAGCCATGAACAGAGCAATTGGCATCATGAGTCTATAAGTAAAGCGAAAAGTTTTACTGATTCCATAGAAATGAAGAAGAAAAATGTCATCGAGCAAATAGACAGCGGGATCACTGAACTTATAAATGCTAATCGTGAAAAGCTAAGACCCATTCTAGCATCACTAATATTTTGTGGCACCCATGATATATCAATTCGGGGGAAACATTCAAATCAAGGAAATTTTGAAGATTTACTTCAGTTCAGAGTTAGTTCAGGTGACAAAGTCCTGAAAAATCATTTGGAAAACCATGGCAGTAGGGCAAAATATACGTCCCACAGAGTACAGAACGACCTAATAAATGTGTGTGGATCTGTTTTACAAGGAGAGATTGTTGATGATGTTAATAAATCAGTGGCATTTTCGCTTTTAGCAGGTGAAACTGCTGACATAAGCGGTAAAGAACAGTTATCAGTCGGTGTACGGTTTGTTGTTGAAGAAGAGCCCATGAAGTTTGATGTGAAAGAAGAGTTCTTAGGATTTTCTGAACTAAGCCGGTTAGATGCTGAGGGAATCTCTTCATCAATTTTATCATTTGTTGAGAATATTGGATTAGATATGACCAAATTGATTGGCTTAGGGTTTGATGGTTGTTCTACAATGGCAGGACATGAAAGTGGTGTGCAGGCTAGAATAAAGGAAAAATACCCTAAAGCAGTGTATTATCACTGTGCCTCGCATAGACGGAACTTAGTAGTTAATGACCTAAATAATGTTCAAGAAATTCGGAATAGTGTTGGAACCATAAAACAAGTTATACAGTTTTTTAGGGAAAGTGTTTTACGTAGAAAGAGCATAAAAAATATTCCACTATTCTGTGAAACACGGTGGTCACAAAAATATAAATCGATCAGGCTATTCATAGAACACTTCCTGACTATTAAAGAAAGCCTGGGCAGACTTGCATCTGATCGAAATGTCAGTCAGGAAACAAGAACTCATGCCAACCAGCTAGATACTGCTACATCTTCGGCAAAATTCATTATTTGCTTGATTATTATTTCCAGATACTCTTCTTATCTAGAGCCTGCAGTTAATAAGCTACAGAGTATCAATATGGACCTTAACAAAGTACATCAATACATAAATACAGATTTACTGGGGACTTTTAAAAGCCATAGAGAGAAAAATTCGAATGAATTCTCAAACATTTTCGAAGAGGTCACGCGTACTTGTAATGAACTTGATATTGACATAAAAATTCCAAGATTGGCTGGCAGGAAGACCAAAAGATTTAATGTTGAGTGTGGTACATGCGAGGATTACTTCAGAGCATCAATTTATAATCCTTACATAGATTCATTAATTATGTCTTTATCAACAAGATTTGAAAACAGTAATGAGGTAGCGTTCAAAGGAGGAATTTTACACCCTCTTGCAATAAAAAAGCTTCACAGTAAGGAAGATTATATGACAGATATTAAAAGACTGCAAGAGTTCTATAACATTGATAACTTGGAAGGAGAGGCCAGATTATGGTTCGATTTATGGAAATCCAAAGAATTTTCGGAAAAAACAACACTCCAAGATGTTCTCACAGAAACCACATTTCATCCAGCAGTGAGGGAAATGATAATTTATTATCAAACTATACCTCCTACAACTTGCACTGTGGAACGTTCCTTTAGTACACTCCGCCGTGTAAGGACTTGGCTACGTAGTACGATTGGCGAGTACTGGATTGTGTCTGCTCAGTTTACACAGAAACAGAGTGAAATCAAAGTTTGCTAGTTTCCAAGATAAAGTTATTGATCAATTTGGACAGAAAAAGAGAAATTTGCAATTTGCATTTTCAGACAAATATTAGTCTAGGGTAATCTGGCGAATACGAAGGCCTGTAGCCGCGTCCAGACATGAGCCGCGAGCATTATGGTGTAACATTTTGGCGTCATTTTGCCGATCAGCGAGCCTTGTCGCGAGTGCAGTATCGTCATAAATAATCGTAAAAATAAATTAATCGATACAAAAAAGCCTGTAAAAATTAGAAGTTTCGAATTTTCTAAAGTGCCTTAAAACTCACCATTTTAACCCTAATTTTTCAAAATTTCCGCGGATCCCCCTTCTCAAGGAGGGAATCCCATTCCTCCAGGTATCAGATTTGGCCCCCCCTATAAAATTATACATGGGCGCCCATGCACTAAACGCCTCACCATACAAGAGCGTGATGATACAAACTAGTTTGGTCAACGATGTCGCTTTAAAGAGTGGTTCGTTTGTTGTTATTTACTATAAAACCATTGATGAAGGCGATATATTCGCCTTGTCTAATTTATATTAACCAACTCATGTTTGGTGAGATTTTGAAAACACACTTATAAAATTTGCTTCTTATAAATTGTTCATACTAGCTAAACTCTATAAAAAACTATGTGTCGTAACAGATATATATATATATATATATATATATATATATTGTTGCCTTGTTTTATTAACTATCGCTAATATCATAAGATTACAAAATGAAAAATATTTATTAAGTAACTGTTGAAAAACTTTTAAATAATGAATGGATATCAAAAGTTTCATAAACCCAACCTTTTTTTTAGAAAGACAAAACAAACGCTCAGACTTATGTTCTAATAAATATGAATACTAAGATATGAATGAGTAGGGTATAGAGTTTGAAAGAATTAACAATCTCACCGTCACAGCTTAGTGAAAATATAACCAAGACACCTACCTGGAACAGAAAGCCAAAGAAGCATTATCCTCAAATTCATAGAGATGTAATTAAACCCATGAAGTTACTCGTATAAATGGGCATTCCACATTTTTGTTTTTGTTTTGTTAAATAGAAGAAAATAAATTGAATCGAATGTGGATGGATGTCTACCACTAGGAAAGGAAGATTATGACTCTTGGTTACATATGCTTTTTTGAATAGATCAGTAGTAGAATACCCGCAAGAGACCAACTGTTTCTTATTTACAACTAGGCCTATCAGTTTTAATGCTATTTTAAAATTCGGTTACATTTTTAAATCAATCAACAAATAATTTTGTCTTATAATAGAACATTGGTTTTTTTAAAAATATTTTATTAACTAATTTTAGTTATTTGCCATAAAAGAAAAAATATTAAGATTTTTAAAATAATACTCAAACCATAACAAAATATTGCATACAATGAAATATAATTGAAACACACTTGTCGGCTTTCGTATTTATTATTTAAAAGCATAGTTAGTACGCGGGTTTCTCTTAGTAAAACATTCTAACTTACTTACAGAGGTAAATAATATGTTTTACTTCTACAAACTATAAAACCAGTAAATATAACGGAGTAAAAATCCCTCTACGCTTACCCAGTGGAATCAACGTAGATTCCAGCTTCGTTGTCACGATTCAATATAATATTCTAGCAGCACATATCATAGAAAGATATTTGTAGTAGTGCATTCTACGTAGGGAGAGCCCCCAGTGAAAACAAACACCTACTTGTGATAGGGCAGAATGAATAGAACTTGTTAGATCAATTATCTTGGATCGTGACCAGTAAGAAAAGATTCTATGCAGATCAGAGCTTTAAACACTGTAAATAAAAAAAGATATTGCGCTTTCCAAATTTATTTATTTTCGAATAACTATAACGACTGAGGAGATAAAACAAATTATGAAAATTACAGATATTTATCAATTACTAAACTTCTTGAAAGCCAAGGAAATAATAAATGCTTAATCAGAATAAATTGTTTAAATGAACATTATTATAAAACAGAAAATTACAACAATGAAAAAATTTAAAATTTTACTAGCTTTAGTACATTTTTTACTGAAAAAACCTAATTATTACCCTGGATTAAGAGGTACACCAAAGTAGGTGTTTGTACTGATTTAGGTGTAAAAGTAACTTTAAAGGAAAACCATTATTTACAAATTAGAAACAATTGATAGTATAAATAAATATAATATATGTAATATATATATATATATATCATATATATATATATAAATCATTGGCTGTTGAATATATGCGAAGCTTCTTAGAATATCAATGTTTCAATAATGAAATTTTCAAACTTACGAATAATGATTCAATGAATATTCTTGTTAATGATATGTTGTAAATTTTTAAAGAAATAAGTATCAGGAAATCGTCAAATACATTGTTTTTATATATATAAAATATTAGATTTAAACGTTCCAGTGAAAATAGACATCTCCTCGCGAGAGCTAAGAATGAATAGAACTTGTTAACTTTGATCGTGACAAATTTAGATACAGATTCGGGGTAAATCAGGGCTTTAAACACTGTCTAGAAAAAAGAATGTAGTTTCAAAATTGATTTATTTTCGTTTAATAACAAACAATAATTATGAAACAAAATAAAAAGAAGTGAAAATCAAATATATTTATCAAAGAGTGTACTTCTTGCAATCCACGGATCTAATGAATACTTATATCTGAATAAATTGTTTATACACACTTTCTTATAAAATTAAAAACTTCATCACGAAGTATTATATATTTTATACGGGTGCAGATTTTTTTCGTTATATTGTACCTATGTTAGGTGACTATTTGTTAATGACTTTAAATGTGTAATCATAATAGACACACTTAAAAGTCACTTATGGTGTGAAGTTTGCTTTAGATTCTATGTAAACTATTAATGATCATTTAGTAAGTAGTCAAGAATACACTAATTACAGCTACTGTAACTCGACAAAGGCCGAGTTAAAGTTATACTGAGCTTCTCACTACAAATGCAATAAAAACTACTAAATCTATCTAATATGTTTAAATAACTGACATAAGTTTAAGTGGCCAAAATTATCAATATTTTTTTAAGCTTTGAGTTTCGAGAGTCGATAAATATACCTTAGAAAACACGAACGTCTTTTGCTTGACATATCAGAAAATAAACTCGAATCTTATCAAACAATCACTACATGCATGACTAACTGGGCAAGACTTTATATCCGTAACTAAGAAATTATCGTGTTTAGCTAAAATAAAAAAGTTTAAACATTATTTTTACACAAATTATTATACTTTATTTTATACACAAAAACGCATATAGCATTTCTAGTTAAAGTATTTTTTACAGTCACACACGTGGTTGCACTAAACACGTGTTGGAGTAATGTTTATCTTAAGTTCCCAAGATCACGTGATATATTTCATAGATGAGATGAAAACCACAAAACCACATTAAGCGAAACTTGTGTTATCTTTCTCCACTGTAAACAAAAAATCTGAAATTTATACCTAAGGAATGATGTTAATTATGTTATATTTGTAATATTTTATTTAGATAAGTAAATGAATTTACACAACTTTTATTTAAGAGATTCTTTTTTTTCTTCAATTCAGTTTATTAATATACTTTGTTATTATTATTTATTAAGAAATAATATTTTAGAATGTCACCGGGTGGTATTAGGGCGATATTTCGAATTAACGTTTTCTTAAAAAAACGATTTCGTATACAAATATTTGCACATACTAAATCTGGAGATTTTGAATTTATTTCAAATACTTATTACCTGTGTTTATGTTTTTATATCATTATTACTTAATGGGGATATTAAGAGTTTTTTGGTGTATTGGAATATTTTAATAGATAATAATCAGAATGTTCTATATACAAAGGATTTGACCTTATGATCACTAAACTTATCACTTTTGCCAACTACATTTAATTTTCTATATGAGCTAATTATATTATCAGAAGTTGAACATATGTCATCTCGGATAAATGTTGTAAAGTAAGCCTACTGGTAGTCTAGAAATGTAAAATAATGTTGAATAAAATTGTATGAAGTCAATAAATAATCGCTTTTGAGAAAAAAATTATTGGAATGTAAAGTTACATTATGTATATTCTGCTTTAACCAATATAGAAGATTTATTTTTAAAAATTTTTCTAAAACTCAAAAACTTTTTTGAAGAGTACAAATTTATTTATTAGAAAATTTACTATTTTAACGCCTTATAATTGAGAAACGGATGTTAAATGTCAATAGTGTTGGATGTTTTAAAACATTAACATGATGTAGCCTATTTAATGCTTTTATCATGGCAATATCTTATTGAAAATTACATTTTGTTTAGATTTCAAATAATAAATTGAAAAACCTGTAAAATAAATGTTCAATATCATTTAAAACTAGTTACAGAGGCTAACTAAACAAGATATTAATAATTAATTGAACTTTTGAAATGAGTGTACTTGAAAGCTCCTTCTGATGTGTGCCATATCATGAACTTCCATTCCAACACTCAACTTTCCGCAATGTCTCAACGTGATGGATTCGTAGTTAACAAATGGTCAATTAGAGATTCCATATTTCTTTATAATTTAGGTCAATTCATTTACTTCATCTTATAATACAGGTTAGTTCTGTTTCAATCGTGTCAAAGGGTTTTAATATAACTATGAGAATGAAGTTTGTGTAATAATACGGTTTCATGACTTTAGAAAAGAGTCATATTTAGACTTGAATCACGTATATACGGTTTTGTATACGTTTTATATATTAACACGACAATAATAGTAAAAAACGAAAATATTGGTTACATATTTTTTACAAACAACATTGATTTATACATAACGTTATTGTTTTAAAAGTATTGTACTTAAGTGTCCAAGTGTTTTTACGAAAAATTGTTTTCCATTTTCTCAAATAAAAGAGGGTGTAATATTGGCTGTTTTTTTCTCATTATTTTATAAAATAGTCTGAAAATTATGATAATAAATGCTTCAGGATTAGGTCTTTGTTTCTATTTTGTGTGATTCTCTTAACAAAAGCTCTGAGAGGAACATAAATTCCATTGCCACCTTACTGGTTTTCCAGTCGACGTGGGAAAAAAAAGGCACACAAATAGTTTGTAACGCCAATGTTATTATCACCTTACTACTTGGAGGCAACTTTACTACTTATTTCTTTGCGAGAGGAAGTGAAAGGAAAGTGGTAGGGGTTAATGAGGTACAAGACAAACCTGTAGTGTGGCCGGCTGCATAACTTAACATTGTCGCAACACACGAAATACGCAACAATCAGTTTACAAATCGATGTCAGTCGCAGAACCTCGAGTATAATATTATAACATCAACACTAAATCCTCTATGTTTATACAAATATAACTCATAGTAAATAGTTGATCCATTGGCTATGTTTTTAGTTCTATGTAGATGTTATTTCGGTCTAAAACATAATAGTATGACATAACGTAATACATTATAAACTTAGAAAAGTTAATAACATTAGGTAACATAAACAGATTTTCCTTCTACTAAGAAATGAACAAATTAGATGGAAATTTATCTTCTCACTTCACAATTAACTTTTTGGTACCATTGCCAAAAGTCACAACTGAGCTAAACCCAACTACTGTCATTAGGTCTTGCGAAATACAAGGAAATATTAAAGTAATTGAAAAACTATCTTGTGTGTTTTTAGAAAATTACGTAAAAATGAAATCGCAAAAGAAACCGTCAGGGTATGCATGTATGAAAATAGAGTAAAAGTTGCTAAATATATTTTGTTTCTTAAAAAAATATTCTTATTCCGAAACTACAACTAAATTGATTTCTGCGATTCATATTAACAACTATTTCACAGTTTCTATCTGGATCCGAGACTATTATTTTCCTTTTTTCATCCAAAATAATTTGTTACAAACAAGTGTCAATACTTCAATTGCGGAGTAATTTCTCTTACCGCTGAGATTACAGAGTTGACAGATTTTTTCTTAATTTCGTATTTGGCAACTTGTTGGATGACTTGATTAAAGTAATAGTTCGCTTTTGTGACGTAATACCGTGACATTGCCTTCGATAGGGCTTCTGCCGTATGGTAAGACCCAATCAACAAGGATATATCCGAAGGAAATAAAACAAGCTTAGATCACTCCAATGGCAATTGATTCTTCTTAAGAGTACAGAAAGAGAGTAGATTGTAGATACAAGCATTTAAATTCTGGTAAAAGGCTTCATCAAGACTGGGACATCTACGCCATACTGATTAAGCTATAGAATCGACCCAAGCGATGTTCAGCTGAAATGACTATAAACATTTTGTTGTAAATCAATTAATGTTTTCATACAGTTGAGTTTAAACAAAATAGTTGTTAATGGAAGCTAAAATATGAAAATTACAGAACATAGAACGGATGGCAATTTAGGTTTGTAAACAGTTTAATGTTGACTTCGGAGTCTGGTAACTCAATGATTTCTGGAGGTCAATCCTCGCAGTTGCAGTATTAGTTACAGCTATTATTGTATTGTAATTGTACTTCCAATTAGGGGTTTCATGTACTGTAGTCATTAGGGATTTTAAGTGCCTTAGTCACAGACTGATAATGCTACTCGTCGCCTACGTAAAGAGTATACTTTAGTAAATCTACTTTAGAATAGACAATTAATTGTTCAATACAATTGTATCTACATATAAATAGGATTTTTATAAATTTCAATACGCTTAGTCATAATTATTTATAATATATATTTCATAGCTTGTATTTGTAATCAATGACTTTAACAATGTATAAGGAACCTATTTTGTCGAAATAAATGTTTTTGCAAGATATATCTATAACCATGTTTATCATGAGGGATTATCTTGTTTTAAGTTACTGTAACTTAACATTACCAGGTAATTATTCTCATAATATTATCATACTTAACCGTTTTTTTTCAGAATGTTTTATTTGTCAATATGTCACTGCCCAAATTATGTTATTGCTGAATTGCTCTTACGATAAGGAAAACTCTATATTAGGATTTATCTATAACCGCCTGTGACAGTCTTCCTTGCAAATTATTTCATTAACAATTTTTTTTCAATAACGGTATTTCGTCATAACTCCTCAACTCTATAGTTGTCCAAATTTAGTCTTATGTCGTTCTTGTTACATGCGATGACGTATTTATTCTAATGCAATTATTTCGGTATTTCCATGTAAAATATATTTAACACAATTAACTTACAATTTACAACATTGTATATTTTTACCAATCTATCAAGCCCAATAAATAAATGAGACCCAAACTTACACCCAAACAAAAATTTGTTGTGAAATGTCATTTTGTCATAGCTTAATATTGACTTATTTTAAAACCTAAATAATTTTTCATTTAAAAAAAATTGTCGTTTTCATGAGTAAACGCAATTTTTTGTTTTCATCTTCATACTAATTAGGCTAATTATTTTTAATTTATCCATATCAGAAGTTTTTTTATACATTCAATGGTGACAAGCAGAGACGTACTATAAACACTCGATAAACGTAAATCTTCCTTGTTCAGGGAAATGCAGGAAAACCACAGCTCACAGTGAAATTTATGTGACTACGTTCTACCTAGGAAGAGAGAGATGTACAGCTTTACCTTGAGTTTCGTGTTTCCAGATATTGCTTGATTTAGTACTATTTACAACTATTTGTATCACATATTTGTTCAGATATATATATATATATATATATATATATATATATATATATATACAAACAAAGTATATAGTGAGTATGCAGAAATGAAGATATACTAATGTTGAAAGATTATATTTCTTGTGACATACCCTTGATGTAGTTGGCAATATTCCACGTCGCGTAAATATTGTGAGTCAGGCCACGCTGCCAGTAATCTCTGTAACAAATTCCACTAGGAGAAGATTTATGTGGTCTCTAAATGCCATTTGTAAAGGTAAATTGTAAATAATATAATACATGTTTGACCTACTTTGAATATGTAGCTGTACTTAGGAAAACTAATAAATGGTACGAGAAACAGACGTAATGCAAACAGGTCGTATTTTATTGTGATATCACCTATTTATTTATTTATTTCTGCTGTTTATTGTTGTTAGTTCACATCAATTCATATTTTACGCGTAAGTTGATTTGTCGTGGAATATTTGTTAATCTACACCCTAAGTTCAGAACCAGTCGTCATGCAGCATAAAAACTCAACTGTTTAATCACAGGTACTTATTCCCTCGCTCTGACAGTTTAAATGATTACCAATGTTTAACTAAATCCTACAAGGATTTGGTGAAGGCTACAGCCATGCCTGTATTTGCAAAACGTGTCTCTACCAGCAACTACAGCTTCTTAAATGCTACATTCCAGACGGTTTGCGTCAATGGCCTTGTTGCAATACCACCAATACTTGGCGGTGTTGACCAAAGCATAGTATTACAGATAAAGTTGTACCGTATTAATAACTTCATTGATATTACTGTCTATAAATAAGTTACTGTTCACAAACTCTATTTTACGTAAAAGATTTATAAATATTTTGTAGTCTCATAGCCTATACTCTCCTTCACTGGCTAGCTAATTCTACACAGATAAATCAGTTCTCCTCTACTTGAACAACAAAAATCCACATGTACAAAGCCTTACCTACTGGATAACGCACTATCTGGGATATATGGCACAGATACCATGATACCACTCTGAATTTACTCTTTTATATCAGTACCATGTCACACACACACACACACACACACACTGCATAGCACCCCACTCTAAACACATGTAGATGCTGATGATACACCAATGCGCTTTCGCCCATGCAACGATACGCCGACTTGACTTGCTGTTTTAAAAACCCCTTCTGTTAACGTAACACTGTCAGGGCCCTATAGTGGTCAGTAATTTCGTCAGCTGAAGAGATACTTCTTAAATTACCTCTTTGTAGGCTTCTGTGTTACATTTAAGCAACACCTGACAGTGGAACTCGCCCCTGGACTTTAATTAAATACCAACTATCTTTGAATATAGCTTATTAATTTAATATAATTTGCTCTCAGGAGAAAGCTCTCCTGTTGTAACCTTGAGATTTAATTTTATTTTATTTAATATGTTTGAATTTAAATGCTTTTGATATATTTGACTTTGCAACCATTGTTTCCTAGTTAGAAAGAAGTTGAGGTGTTATTTGTTTAATAACACAGAATATCCTTGAAATAAAGTAAAGTTATTTTGCATTTAAATATAATGAATAGATGCATTTAATATAAGAAAATAAATAAACAAATTAAAACTCACACAACATTTTTTGATTTCTACAGCGTTTTGTTGACATGTAGAAAATATTTAGTGCCACATATTATTTTGAATTGCTTTTCCCATATATTTTAATTACCTAATAATTTTTACACTGTTTATTTTATTTTGGAATAATAAAATTAAAATTTTCTCTTGAATTTGCACACGCTGATTATTTCAACTGTGACAATTGTTTTTGAATCAACCATAATGTTTATCTCCTACATTAATTTGTCCTAAGTGTTTTTCTTTTAAATACAACATTGTGTTTTATTATTAGTTATTTCATAAATTCAAAATCCCTTACTAATATTAACTAAAATCGTGAATAATATTTATTATTTAAATTATTCAAACTTGTAGTCGAAATATGAAATATTCAAAGTTGCAGTCGAAACCATTCTACTATTTTTTTTATGGATTTATTATTAGTTTCTTCATGAATAAGCTGGTCTAGAAACTTTCATATGAAATTTGAATAATGTACATGCAAAAACGTCCCCTTTTGTAAAACTGTGTTATCTCATGAGATTTTTAATCAATTTTAACAAATCAATTGTACATTTAAGAAAAATCTTTCACTTTTTAAATACTAATTAACAATCGGTTTTAAAGTGAAGCCATTGTTTATTTCTTTATTACTAAACATTTTGAAAAATAATTTTCTCAAATTTTATTGAAATTTAATCCTGAAGTGTAATCCTTTTCACTTCCTCTCTTCTCAGTTCCTGGCACACAGATATTGTTGAGGCTGGATTCCTCTTCTTTCTTCCTGGATCCTTTGGATATTCGGACAGCAAAACCATGGTAAGTAGTTACGAATTTAGATACATTTTTTTTAATGGAAGTACTGATTGCCAATTTATGAATTATAATTTGCGTATTATATTTAAAGATAGAAACATTGTTGTAGAAACCATCTTACCTCTAAACTGTACTGCCAAACCACAAACAACATCCTGAAAATGCAAATTTTATATTTTTAGTACTCTTCAAAATACTCTTGCGCTTCCGTATATATTGGTCGCTTCGCATTTTTGCCCTCCAGCTGATTAGTCTAGCAATTGACATGGCTCATGCACCTATCTTAGCGGGGCTCCTCCTGTAGCTTGTTTATCAGCCGTTAGAGTTTTATTAATTTCTAAACTCTCTATTTCATTTAATTTGTTGTATTATTTTATTTCATAAGGTTTTATGGTTTTAGTTTTTACTACTGATCATCTAACCCTTTCCTTATTCCTTAGATAAGTCGATGGGGGTTGTAGGCTCACCAGATAGTTTGTTTTCAGTCATTTTCTTGAACCTATTTATCTGTATTCCACTACCGGTGTTACATTTATTCGTTATTACAATTTTGTCTAACTTATTATAACACACACACACACACACACACACACACTGTAACGGTCTGGAAGGCCGCCCAAATTAGGAAATTAATAATTTCCCATATTTTATATAACAATTTTAATATTTAAATAATAAGGTTTTAATTTATGGTATAAGGAAACGTTGTAAAGATTCAAGAAGTCAGTAAAATTTTGAATAAGTATTATTGAGACAAATTAAAAAATTATAATAGCATGAAACTGTAATAACTAACTGAATTTGATAAACCGGAGTGCAGTGAAAATTTTCAAATTGCCGAAAAATGCTAACTTGAGAACTAGGTTACGTAGAACTATCACTGATATTTTGAAATGATCAGCAAGATCCAAAATGAACAATAGTGAAAACTAAATTTAAAAAACTTAAATAACAAAAACATTACAGTAATTTTAATATAATAGACATTTTTCAGTGTTCTAAAACAGATAACAAAATTATGCAGGTTGAATCGAATATGTTTTCCTACCAGCCCGTACAAGAAAAGAAGCACGGTGATAGCGTCGAGCCCAGAGCAGGGGGGGGGGGTTACATAGCTGCAATAAATACAGGAACTTAGGGAACTTTAAGGCAGTCTGTAAACATTTTGTTTACAAGGTGCTAACGGCCGTAATGTCGGATCGAGCCTAGAACCACCATAAGGCCAGATGGGACCAAACCATCACGCTTCCGCCGTCTAAGACGTTCCATGGACAAGGGCTCCAGACTCAGCCTCAAGGACGCGGAAATGGAGAAAGACTTCCATCGACTGTCAAGGGATGGCAACTTCCGATGTCCAGGGACCAGAAAATTCAGACGAGAGGACTCTAGGACCGGCAGAGAAATCCTTGGCAAGTCATTTTCTCTATTATATACAAATTAACGTCAAATTTAGTTAGTTAAACTTATTAAATTCAAATTACCAATTAAACTTAAACAATGACTTCACTCTATGTTGAAAATTTTAATAAGTCTTAAAAGTAATAAAATTAATTAGTATAACGAAAATGTTTAAATAATGAAAAATAAATAATAAATTTACAAAGTGGTTTTGGCCATAAGCCAATCATTTTTAAGAAGACCAGATTTATTGAATCATATAAATTTTATGTTGCAACATACACACACACACACCCACCCACCCATACACACACACACACAAACACACACAGACACACACACACACACATACACTGAGGGCGGCACAATCTGTCTCAAACGAGAAGATTTTGGCTTAAAACATTATTCTAATTTGAATGTAAAACATAAAAAATGTTTAGAAGTAAACTAGCACCGTAGAACAGGCCCAATTATTCCAAGATAAACTGGGCTTCATTTTCACACCTATTGGGTTACATTAAATCGTTAGCGATTTTTTTCTTGGCAAATGTTGTCACTGCAAGAGCTTGAAACTCAAACTATTATATAATGGAGAAATCCTGCGTATTTTAAACTCATGTAAAATACAAACGGACGCAGATTTAAACATTTTAATTATACAACTTTTTTATACGGTGAAAGCATTTATGACATGTATATATATTGTAACAGTTTAACAATAACAATTGCCAGATGATATCCTTTCGTTTTCCAACAGGATTTTTGCCTGATCACACCAACCATATTACGAGTTTCTTAGTGCACGTTACTGTTTAGAGACCTTCACAATAAAAAAAATCTCACGGGTAAGGTTAATGAACGTGGAGGACAAGAAATCACTATGTTCTAGGACAATTATCCGATTTGGAAAAACATCGTTGAGGGCATCCATGCTCGCTCAGGCTGTGTGACTTGAAATAGGGTTTCATCTAAAACTCTATGTTGACGAAGCTAAGGAATAAATACGGACCTTGATACTTTGACTTAGGGCTCATTTTTCCTCACACGCTTCCGATGGGATCGACCTTTAAGCCGTGAGTAATACATTTATGCTTCCTAATTGCTTTTCATCATTGAATAAGATTATGAGAACAAAATTTGGATATCTGGATCCGTTGAATTTTAAAGCTATTACAAATTGACTACAGCACAGTTGACTACCGCACCTTTTATAAGAACAGATTTTAATTGAATTTTCAGTTGCTTTTTATCATTGAATAAGATTAGGCCTATGTAAATACAATTTCTTAATCAGCGCCCTTTGATGTTTACATTTTTTTTTTAAATTAGGGTTTGAGTGCACCACGATGTAAAAGTATATATTTTAATTATCTAGTAATTATTTCTATATATTCTTGAAAAATAGAGCCAAATACATTTGACAATTTTTATCTGAATAAAAATGTTTTTTAACATACAGGATATTGTAGAATTGAAAGTATAAAATAATTTCCGTTCAGTAGAATTCCAAAAAAATTAATTTCAAAATACTGTTTTTTTATAGTAGAGAGATTGAACGTTTAATAACTTGGTTAGTTTGAAATATTTCTGTGAAAATAAAATTCAATAAACATTGGGATCAGGTAGCTCAGTAACATGTAAAAGAAATTAGGAAAATTCCGCATTTGGTAACAGAAGTGGTTATTAAAATTATTAAAATATATTATTATATAATTAAAATCATATAATTAGTAGTAACACAACTGATGAAGTACTAACATGTTTAATTAAAATAAATTTACAATTATTTCAATATTCTCTTAACGAGTTTGTTTTATATAAACTATGCAAAGTTTTAGCGATTTAATGTATAATCATTTCCTGTGAAGAAAACTATATAAAATACTGCAAAGGCAAACTCAAGTATTAAAAAAAAATGAAGAAATGCTTACCGTAATCCATTTAATAGAGTGGTGGTTTTACGTGATATGAATTAAATGTCCAAAGAAATACGTTTTAAGGTTTACACTGAATCAAACAATTGTTAAAAATCGCTGTCATTTTTGCAAGAAAATAATTGCTTTATTCTCGGAGGGTCGGACTGTAGTTCACTAGAAGGGAAATGGTTTTATACCAACAGCATATATCAGTTGGAAAGCAGAAAATTAGAGTAATAATCAAAGCGAATCTACAGTGTATAAACATGTATATGTGTACCACTGTTGACTGTTGAAATGAGCATTCATGGTAGTTAAATATGAAAAACTGATAATTTATCATTGACAAAAACCATTGTAAATAAATGCATACAGATTATACCAGGCAGCTTCAGAGTACGTGGGAATATCAAATTTATGCAACTTAGTCACCTGTCCTTAAGGTCCACAAACAAGAACAAAATGTTTAAAAGATATAAACATGATATTAATTTGTTATTCTGCATTAGTAACAGAGTCAAATAAAATAAATGGAAAATACATTCAAACAAAAACATCCTACAACAAATCAAACTGTCAATATAAAGAGATGTTGATTTTATAAATCAACACGTAACATTTTTAAACAAAATGCCTTTAAAGTAACTTATTTTAACGATTGCGATGTTATGATCAATACATTCGTAACTAAAATGTTTTCGAAACTTGTCCAACTATGATGATAAACTAAATGTTGATAATAAAATGCTAAATATAAATTTAGCGACTTGGTAAAACATTTTTCAAAATATTTCCTATAAATAAATAAATAAAACAAAATATATATAAATATATATAAAGGTGACACCTTTACAGTATATTAAAATATCAGACTTCTAATACGTTGTGTATTACATTTTGATCTCCATACTTTAATACCGGGATATTTTGTCCTACGTATGTGTTCATTAAAAGTGAGTTAACCTGAATAAATTGACAGAGTGAATTTCCTAGCTAACTATATATATAAGAAATATTATGACATTTATTCCTGCATATCTTAATAAATAATGAATGTACATGAATATTAGAAAATTTATTATTACTCTTGCATATAAATTATAGATTTTAAAATTAGTAAAATGAACACTATAAAACTTTAAATTTACTAATAATATTGAAAGAACATAGTTTTCTTACAACGATAACTAATCAATTTCTGCTGAAAGTTTCGGGACTATAAATAAAATGTCTGAAATTTTACTTGTTCAAATCATTTAACCAAGTTTAACAGCCAGTACGCGAAACCTGAGAGAATTAAGTTTTTTAAAATTACTATTGTCTTCCTGGTTGGAGCTTGGAAATTATAAAAATTAATTTAAAAATACACTTTAAAAAGAATTATTATTCATATTGAAATTTGGGTCACCAGATTCGCCTAATGAAAGCAATAATAGACTATAACATTACTAATGCTTTGTAATGTGGGTACATTTACTTCGTCATGCAATTGATTTAATTATAATTATCATTTTAATAATAAATAGGAAGATGATTAAATAATTTCAATTATTTACCAAATTCACCTAAGGAACGTCATTGTCTTTCTCCTGGTCATTATATTAATATAGAATTAGGTGCTTCTAAAAAGGATACTTTTTTTAATTCTAAGAATAACCTTAACTATATACATTTGAATATTTTTTTCATATACCTCCATATATATTGCTTAAGGCATTAAAAGGTACCCTATGTGAACATCTGTTATCTTTAGGTACGGACCTGGTCATTCCGGCATTCTTATCTCTATTATTTATAACATACGTTTTTCAAATTTTATCTATGAAAATTCAAATATATTTTGTGGATCGTATACACAAAGACTATCACTATATAATCAAATATTAAACAGTTAATCAATATAAACGGGTTATTTACACAGAATGTTAGCGGTTGGTAACAAACCTGTAATCATTTGCATAAAACATGGTAACGTCTAGGACGAACACGTAGAACAGATTTGGATAGCGCCGTGAATATTGAGCAGTAATTAAATAATGTGTTTTACTGTCAAACCTCTCTATAATGGTAAAGTCGAGTCTAAAATCACATAAAACTTACCTTTGCAGCTAATTTTCCTTAAGAATAAAATATTTCTCTAGGTATTTATTTAAAGTATATCATTCTTGTTTTTTAAAATAAACATTATTCATTAACTTTCATTTTCTCACACCCCAGATTGCGAAACAATTATCGTATGTTCAAGTTAAATTGTTCACTTTTTAAAAGATACGAAGTTTTTTATATTTATTCTAAAACTGTGTATTTAATTTTGTAGCGAAAATCCACTACCTCTTATGCAGTTGATTGCTGAAGCTCTCCTATATTAGCATACATTTGACGAAATCCATATTGTTACCTTGCTTTTTGTTTTTCTTTTACTATTAGAGAAGCCAACTTATAAATGCTGCTGGCAAGAATCACAGTATCGTCTATTTTATTTTTTTCAATTATCTTCATGCCTTCGGTGCATTCATCTATTGTTGTCTTAAATACGCCTCCCCCGTATTTTAAGTTTTGGCTAGCAAAAAAAAATCGTAGTGGATTAGGCTGAAGTAACAGATGTGCAAATATAAGGTGGGTTTTCATATAACTGATTTTAGTGGTCACAACACACCTGAGTAGTTGTGAAGAAGCTTTTATTACCTTTAAATAGTCCCTTTAAGGCTTACGATATTGTAATGTAGAAATCAAATAAATCTTATTTGGAATTTTTAAATTGAAAACCAATTTTGTTTATACTTTAAAATTCGTTTTCTTGCTATAAACCACTTTTTTAGTTAGATATAATGAATAGTTCAGAATTTAAACCTAAATGGATTTATATAATGTATTTGTAGCTAGGAAGTTAAGTTGAGAACAATACGCCGTTAATTGCAGAGTGCTGTGTAACTTCTAATGAAATATAACTTTATATTGCAGTAGAACTTATCTTACCTCATTTAACAAGTTGCAAATGGAACTTATGTAATGCTCACAAAGTTTAAAGTGCAGTTAAATATTTATGGGCAGCATTGGCCTATTTTTTAATCTTTATTTGTCATAGATTAGTACTTAAAGTGATTTGTAAAGTGAATTTAATTTAGGTTTACTATTGAAATGTTATTCATGCATAATGCTACGTTGTTAGACTGAAAACATCGTATATGTAGCTATTTACTATGACCTTTTCCCGATAATGTTATGCTTTACACTGTTCCATAATGGTTTTATGTACAGGTAATTCACTAAAAACATTTGTAAATACCTGAAATACATGAATTTTTACACATCTGTTGAGGTGTTTACCTGAAACTTTAAACGTTTTGGATCATCAGTTACATGGGTTGTAGTTCCTTATTATATAGGCTTCTATTGTGGGTTTACTTATGGTATCAATGTTATCACTTGTATTTGTTTGTGGGGAGATGATTACACAACTATATGTTCAGGTGACTAGGAAATACTGAGCTTCTCAGATCCCTTGACCCTACACCCGAAGAGTATCATTGTAAAGAGTTCTGCCATATCGGCTACAAATACTTGTATCTCGTTGAGTTTTAAAGGCTTCAGAATAAATAATGCAGTTCATCAATTTATCAGAGTATACAATTTTGTTGTTTTTGGAAGTCAATTGCTAAAGATTATGTGGGTAACTTTAATTTACTAAATATCAGCGTTGCTTTAATAAAGTATAATTTACAACACCAAGACAATTTATATGATTCCCCCAGCCCTTCCAAAATATTTTTCTTTCTTACTCGCACCTTATCGTGTGATCAGACAGTCGAAATAAAGTTTTGATGATCTTGTGGGAAGTTTTTCCTTACTTTGTGTTGTCTGTTTACTATGACTTGGACTTGCGTAGCTTCCATCACGACAGTCGAACACGAGACCATCGCTTTTCTTGATATTTTGTTAGTATTATCAAATTGTGCACATGTATTTTTAAATACCATATTTTTATTTTGTCGGTATTATATTGCTAAATGCTATCTATTATCAGATGTAACGGTTCACATAGTTAATAGGAGATATAGCTGTCCAAAAGAAAATACCAGATGATACAGACCCTTCTTGCTGTTTGTTTTCGTTTGGACTTGAAATATTTTCCTGGTAATCCTGATATATATGTTTAAAATACAATTCCTAATCGACAAGGATGAAATATCTATACATTCTGACCTTGAAGAAGTAAAAGGCAAGATTTTTCCCCACCAGATATTCGAAGCTTTTGTAGCAAGTATCAATCAACCGCATACCAAGAGAACCAACAATTTTACCGTAAACAATCTATATATTCATTGTAAGTCTTTTTATTCATTTCCTATAAAGACACATTTACAGTGTAAAAACATGTGTTTCTTGTACTTCTCATTTAGTTTGTCAGACGACACTCTAGTAACACATTAAGTACTCACGAGGGCTTAGTTAATTGGTAGTTACCCCTTAATGAGGGCTTACCCGTTGCGAAGTTAATTGTGTTGCGGACTCACGATGGGCATAGACCGTAGTTACGTTTTAATTTATTCAAATAACTAATAGGGGCTTTGATCGTAGATATTCGTATACGGAAAACATGTTGGGTACCTTAGTCCAAATCATCGGTATAGAGCAGATGTCCTGCATGTGATGTTGGTTTGTGCGTTTCGGAATGTTTTGAAATATTCCACACAAAAGCTAATTATTTGTAAATATTTATTCATAAACAGTTTTTATAGTCATTTAGGCCTAGTTAAATTCATATTTTATAATATTCTTTTGTTAAAATTATTAAAAAAATTTGTGATTTAAAAATTAGAATTAGGGAAAAAAGGCGTGAATTAATTTTTTTTAACAAAAACATAGTTTTTGAAATTATAATTTTAAATTTAAGATTTTTAATATGTGTTTATATATAGATGTTTACATAAAATTACAGTGTTTAAATTGGTGAAAAATTTTATTCTGCTATTATTGTAGTATATTTTTTAAACGTTCAAAACCCCTGGTCTCCATTCGAAGACAACATATTTACGTAGTAGTCCTTAAAGTGGCAATAATAGTCTGTGTTAAATTGGGATCGATTTGAAATTCAAGAAGACGATGAGAAATTTTAATCCAAACTAATAGATAATTCGAATAACAAATAAGGAAACATTGAACTATAGGTTAATAATCATCGATCGCACCCCTTGTTAGACTAATAAACTAGTATAAACTAAACGAGGTAAGATCTCGAGGATTTAGGTCAACCATTGGAATGTTTTACACCATTAGAAGAAACGACTTGTTCAATAGTTGCAAAAAAACGAAAGTTGGTGGTTCACACTCGTTAAAGACACCCACTACTATATACTGTTATACAGTTGTTTCTTCTGGCGGTTTTAAAATTATTGTTTAAACGTCCTTTCTATTTTTTTTAAATTCTAATACCTAAAAATAAAAATTATGAATACATAAAGATTTCTTTGAAGAACTACAGTATCCTTAGATTCTGTCTGAATTTATGTTGCCTAATAATAATTAAGGTTTGTTGGTTATCCTAAATCTTTTATTTTTATCCTCCTTTATATTATTGTTACTTTAACGTTTTATTTAGGGATTGTTTTTTGATGTGATATAAGCTACATTATTAGAACTAATAATGCAATTCGTTCCAGATAGTTATATCTAGGAACCGATGAGTGGGAACAAAATTAAGATTATCAGTAGTTTTGAAGAGGAATATTTTGTTATGTTACTGGAAATGTAGATTTAAATATAATTATCGTTATTCACATATTTAACCAATAATTTTAAACAGTTATAAGATTTACTACTTTTTTAAATTTCAAAATTATTTGTCAAACCTACATCATAAAAAACTTTTAAAAAGGAATCGAACAATTATTCTGAAGGAAGAAATTATAAACTATTCTCCAACAAATTATAACAGTTCATAGAAATATACAAGTTTCATCATTGTCAAAAAATGTAACACAATGAAACTTCTAAAATTTGAAATAGTATAATTGCGGGATCTATGATACCGAATACATATTTAGAATGTTTAGAAAAATAATAACTATATATTGTTACCTTGAAATTATTAAAACGTGTATGGTATATTTTGTGTTCAACCTGTTGGTTAATTATTCACTTAGCAGACTAATATCATTACCATTTGTAAACATTAAGCTATGTTTGTTCAAAGAAAAGTAAGAGCCTAAACTAAAAGAAATTTATTTTCAACGCTAAGTTAAAGTAAATAAGACACGTAACGAATTTCGAAAATTGTCTTCATTACGGTTTTCTGTACACAAACGTGTTACTGGGCATACAACTTAGAATTAGCTTTTGGAATAATAAGGGATTATTGTAAGAGGATTACACCGAGGGCTTAGGAGATTCTGCCCAAGGGTCAGTCGAACTCCAACTATAAAATCCGTAACATATTGTTGTTAAAAGAAAAATACATTCTTACAATATATATTTTTATAATATGCCTACAAAATTTCACCTAAATGTATATTATTAAATTGTTCAAGTACTGTTTATGGATCAAGGTTCGTGCCTTTGTTTGAACTTTGCAAACGAGGATGAAATTTAATATACCAAAATTGTCTAATATTTATTTGATATTTATAAACTATTTTCGTAATTGGATTTTGTTTACGTGTTATATAACATTATTTAATGGTCATTGATTTGTAATAGAGTTAGAAGAAAAACTGCTAAATAATCAATTTGCAAACATCCATATATAAATATTATTTTTAAGTTTAATGATAAAGGCGTAAAGACTC
The DNA here is from genome assembly GCA_036971475.1 of Prosapia bicincta. NCBI lineage: Eukaryota > Metazoa > Arthropoda > Insecta > Hemiptera > Cercopidae > Prosapia > Prosapia bicincta. The sequence continues at coordinate 56,866,396 of JBAIZL010000002.1, forward strand.
TTGAATTTATCGAAAGTTACGAATATTATAAACAAATTTCACAAACTTTAAATAAATATAATAATGATTCTTTTTGTGAATATTTTTGGTAATCACGTGACTATATTAATTAATAGTAATTTTCAGAGTAGTAATTAATATCTTTATTCAATTCAAATATAAACAAAGGAGACCTTTTGATAGACAGAATTAAAAACTTAATTTTCAAAAAACCTATATTTATATATAAACATCGTCACAAGGTAGCAACAATATGGTTTACATATATTTAACAATACTTTGCTCTAAATTTATTTATATTTCTCGATTCAGGTTTACATTACTAATCAATGTATTCAAAATTGGTAAGAATAATACCAATATTTTTGAGACTAGGTACTAATTACTTTAAAATACTTTGTGTATTTTACAATATCTTGTCTTTCAATAGACAAAATATTTAGGAAATTATAATATTAGGCAATTAGAAAAAATATTTGTTAAAATATAGTATTTTAATTTACAAAATGTAACAAAAATAGTTTTTCAGCAGATCATAGTTATAATATAAACATTAAAATCAACAAATATTATTTCTAGATAAACAACTTAGTTATTTCTTATTAATTTCCTTAGGAACCAATCAAATTATCTGAAGATTCCATTCTAGATTTATTAAATTATCTAAATGGAGTGGTTACAGTTCTCTGGCCATATGTTAATAGGTGTTCATAAAAATTCCATTTAACTATGGCTTTTTCATTCACATTATAATTTTGTATTTAATTAGCTTCACTAACTATCATTTACCGAAATTAATTATTTTATTAACTTATAGTAAGGTTATATTTCTTATTTCTTAATTTACATTTATCTACTATGTCTCTACTTAGTGCATGTCCCTAAGTCCTTTCCTAGTGCTTCCGTGTTATCCTTCCTGTTCTAAATTAAAAACGTTATACTCAAAACATTTTACTAGTAATTAATTACAAAAATGTTTTTTTTATAGACTATTAAAATTGATATTTACTAGAGTTTCTTACTACAGCTATATTTTGCCAATACATTTTTAACTTCAAGAAACGTTCCTATCTGATTTTTTTATTTAAACGTTTTGACTCACTCCTAATAAAAATAAATTCATACCAAATTAGTCTCTATGTATAATTTAGAAAGGGAATATGTACATTCATATGTTAACTGTGAGTTACAAACGTTTTATTATACTGTAGAAAGTCTGACTAAAACATTTCAATAATGGAATTCTCTTGAAACTAGCAGTGTGTTTCAAACGGCTGCCATACAAAGATATGATGCAAAGAAATTGGTGAATAGTATTTCTAAAGAAATTAACACTAATAGTTTTAATGTTACTATGGTTTACTGTATTTTTTATATTATTATTAAATTACGACTATACGACTATACATAACTATATAAATTATATGTAAGAATATTACATGAACATAGTATTACGTGAATATTATATTTACTGATACTAAAATTATGTAACTGCAATCACAACCAAAAATACTTAATACATTTTATAGTTTCCAATGTTGTTACTTAAATTATTATCCCTATAATTCATAACAACCTTTAATTCTCTAAACTTAAACAATGTATTTTATAAAACAGTGTTTAGATACGATAAGATACACGTGTGAACAATAATAACAAATTTTAATCTCTAGTCGAGACTAGAAATCTATATCATGAAGTTAACAAAAAATATACAAGTAGTCACATATTAGTTTGAAAATAGTAACTTTATTTGCAAATTACCTACTTAGAAAAATTTGAAGAAAATAAATTAGAAAATTTGTACTCGATCCATTGCTACTATTCACAATACTATCTGGGCTAATCAATATTCTATAATACTTTTGCACATTTGAAAAAAAAATTGAATGTATTGCGATTCACTTGTAGGTTTTTGTAAACTGATAAACTATATATAAACAGCAAACACATACAAATTAAAAATTATTTGACAGTACTAAATGAAGCAAATTGATTGAAACGAATTTACTACCAGCATTTAAACAACGCATTCTAATTTTTCATTTAGGTTGGTCATTTAACTATTAAAGTACATAAAATTGAATAAATGAGGATTTAATTATGTATGCACTATACTAATGACATATTTAATTCCGTCATTTTAAATTAGTTTTAGTACTTGCTCTACTAACATGAAACGACTGAGTTTAAATATTTGTTACGTTAAATTAGAGTGTTTAATTGTAACTTAAATACAAATAATTCAATATTAAAAAAAACTAAATTAACTTTCTAATTCCATTTTGTATGGGAATATATCGTAATTGAATACAATTTTACGTAGTATTTTAATATTTTCTTTAGATAAGAAAATGATATCTTGGTGTTCATTAATGATCGGTTGCATTGATAATTTCTTTCATTCTGTTTACGGATTTATGTGGATATACAATAGCAACGTTGTCGTCAGGATTTTAACAGAGGATTTTTTCCAGCGTTTGTGACTACAGTACAATGGGTGGAGGGTTAAGTAAGCTTAAACAGATCTGCAGCAAGAAATGTATAAGGACTACATGGATTTATTGAAAACACTAATTTTTCTCCGGGAAATAATATGTGTTTATATTTTAGCCTTTGCCTGTAGTATTTTACTTTTATATAAACGAGGAACATTTCAGGAAATTTGTATTATTGTCAGCTTCGGTTGTATAGCAGAACTAGGTCCGGTCCTTGTTGTTGACTTGCGAGATCTTCAAAACGACCGTCCTCAAAAAAAAAAATAAAAAACAATAGGTTGTGAAGAGGCATCTAAGGAGTTTTTCAATTGAGAAAATTATTGAATTTTTCGTTCTGAGAATGTACCTAAATATTTGTTATCAGACGTCTAAAAATGTTTTGACTTCAAAAATTTAATTAAAAACAATAATACATAACCCATTAGACGTATTATCATTGTATTGAATTATTATTTTTGAGATTTATCAAAATTTAAAGAACAATATATTTAATAACTGATAAAAACTATTTGATAAAAATCTTTTTCCTCAATAATCTTCAATAAACAATGTAGCATAAAAAACTTGTTAAACATTTATTTTAGATAATGACGAAGGCCTATATCATAAAATCAGCAGATTTATGAGATCATGTGTTATCATTTAATTGACTTTGAGCCGTCTAAAAGAGTAACCTGATAAAAATTATACTAATGCGGCATTTGTATGTTTATGTCTATCCAATGAATTTTTTATAGAAGTCACTTTAAAATGTATCCTTCAAAAATGAAAGTTGCTTCATGTGAGTGTTTAAATAAAGTGTTCTTTAATTTATATGGGAGTCTCTATATGTGTCTACTTCAAAATGGAAACAAATAGTGCAATCACTGTTACGAAACACAAAGTAAAATATAGTTTGCTTATCTAATTCAGATGGATAAAAAAATAAACAAATACACATATTGTAAACAAATTACAAATATAACGAGAAACGCCCCAAAGAACAGGCTACGTTTGGTTTAATCCTCCAATGGTAAGCGCCAGTAAGAGCATGTGGAGCCTAAATGGTAAGAGCATATGCCAAGGTAACGGTTCGTTGGGTGCGTGCTACAGAAGTGTTCTTTGTAATCTTGCCTCTTAGACAATTTAAAAACTAAGTAAGGCACATCTAAAATATGTTTCCAACTATTACGTACCTCTCAGAATATTTACTATTGATTCATTTGATCATAAAAGTTTTAATGAAGATCTTTTAGAACACGTGATCAAAGTTTTGATAAAATCTTAATAAATTAGAAGTTACAGATTCAAACATTGCGCGATGCCAATTTACACTAAAGATATTGTTATATCACAACTAGAATATATTTATTATTTAGATCTATCAAAAAATTACTATCCTGATTTAGATGTATTCATGTATTTAATATTTATAACTCATTTGAGACACCTTTATATGACAATGCTCATGTGGGCAAGCTTGCAGTTTGTATTAATTTCTAACTGCAAAGAAAAAAAAGGAATTGACTAGATTACAATTACCATAAAAACAATTAGTTATAGAACGGCGTAGCTTTTACTAAAGATCATATATTAAATAAAACTCCAGGAGTAAAATCAAGGAGTGAGGGCAACCGATTCAAGCACTCATGGAGCTATAATGCTGATTCATCGGATCCGATCCTTGACGTACGACATGCTATATGCATTCATATCAGTAATAAAGGGATGTGTGATATGGATATTTATTTATTACAATGATGCTGAAATCAGTAATCCCTAAATTATTATAGACCTAATTAGCGAAAACTCCCTTAATAAATGTTGTAAAAGTAAATCATAGAAAATTACTTTCTATTACTTACTTAATTTAATTTAGTTGTGGAGTTCTTGTTTTATATGAAAGAGTTGTGTTACCTAATATTACAAGACAATTTTAGCACTTTATCTTTTAGTAGTTTTGAGGAATTCCCATTATAGTTTAGCGGACTAAACATTTGAGTTTTGTGCCATTAAATACCGCCGTTAGGAATTAAAATCTTGAAAATATCAAATAACCTGTTCTGCATTATTCTGCATCTTCAATGCTTTTATATAATTAATAGAGGTATACATTGACCAGCTCATATCTGTTTATTATTCTCCACTGAGCAGAAATTCTACTCTGATAAACCTTTCGGTTACAACTTATAAAACTATTATCTGGCAGCCATCGCATTTCTAACCGTCGGTAATGTGACGAAGGTGATTACATACTAAAGATGAAATACTTAATTACCATACGTATGTAAAGTATCTATTATTTACATAAATTCTGGCTACTAACCTGAGCGTAATGTTTAGAAAGCCATTTATAATAATTGAAAATTGTTTAGTTACGCATTCTAGATCAAATGCACGGTGAAACTACAATGAAAATCATCTTTTTAACAAACATTTTTTGAAGCTATTATGAAATCTAATCTTGTGGGCATGGAGCATTGACCTTCTATCATAAAATCGTTTATAGACGCTAAACATATTTTTTATAAAATCTGTATTGCATAGATTCCGGTTTGCGTATATATATATATAAATAACCTCCTCCTATTGCTATTGATACTCAGTATTGTCAACACAAAAACCCACTTTTTATTTTACGGCCTTATTTATTTTATTATTTACATATTCATTATTTTAGTTATTACCAATATATTATACTAATTTTATTTTAATATATATTATATTCATCAATCTATTACATGAATTATTCTCTAGAAGCCTTTAGTTATTACTGAGTCAGATTATTACGATTTTGAACTATCTCTAACGTATAGGAGAAATGTAGGAACATATAGTCGTCCTTTATATATCCTTGGGTGCTTTTCCATTGTCTTGCAACAAAGAACTTGTAGAATGAGAAATTAAAATATATTTTATAAATACTTGTTCTACAAAGTCATTCATTTATATTAAGAAATATATGTATTTAAATGTATTTGAAGCAATAAAATATTTTTAAACAAGGAAACTACAAATAGCTTTGAAATATTTGTTTGCAGGCAATTTAGTTTATTAAAGATATAAAATTATGTATTTAAATATTTGTTGGTCTAGAAATGTTTCTCATTTAATAAATATGAATTATTTGGCAATTTGTTACAGCGCAATCAAATAATAAAAGAAAATATGTGTTTATACTTTCAAGCCAATAAGAAACTAAACTCATTTGTCTTGGAATAATAACATAAACTTGATTAATATAAAATACTATGAGTAGGTGATGAACATAAAATAATAATTGAAAACAAGTAAATCAAACAACACTGTTTTACAGTAAATAACTACTGAAGTTGACAAAGACAAATTTTTCTAAGTTACCACTTACGAATCAAGTAACTAATTTACAGTTTAGAAATTCTATTATACATTTCATTGTAGCAGTGCGGTACCAGTCATTAAACTAAACAGTCTCATGACTACTCAACTACAGCTCCATCGCTGTTCCTAAACTGTCAAACTTTAAATTATTTTTTTTTGTACAGTTTATAACTTCTCTTTGCCCCTACACTGTTTCCACATCCTGATATAACACCTTTTAAATTTCTAAGTTTTTGTTTCTACCTTCTTCAAAAATTGTAGCTATCAAGAAACTTTATAATATATATATATATATATATATATATATATATATATATATATATATATATATATATATATATATATATATATATACAGAAATGTATAAAAATTAAAGAACGTCTTTTACATTACTGTTTTTTAACGAAATTTTAAATCCGAAAGTTAGTGAATTTGAATCTGTTGATTTTAAAAGAAAGTGGAAAGGATGCTTAGAATTTTGATAAGGGAGATGTAAAGAAAGTGGAGTTTTTAATTGAGAATGAATGTTAGTGGATGTGTGATTGTGGTTTGGAAATCAATCTACTGGGTTTTGTATAAGAATTTTAAAGATTTTGAAGTTTTATTAGATCTCAAATAAAGCTATCTGATTAAGAAGATGCCAAATGTAACATATCGTTTGAAAATACGCAATTTATTGAAAAATACAAGTTTGACATAAGTTTCGCTCGATAACGATTCGATTGAATTGTTAAAGTAATTGGTTCAGCACCACCAGAGTCAATCACATAATTGGACCATCCCGAAATCATCCGCAAATTCCAGTAGACTTACGTAGGCTACAAACCTCCAGAATTACATATACCGACAATTTATGCTATGTAAGCCAATTCATTTGACTTAAGGCAAATTAGCAATAGGTTTTCTAGAGGTTCCTAATTCGTGTCGATGAATTTACTTCAAGTATTTATATTCATTACTTCCAGTAATAATTATGATATCTAATTAAATTCGAAATATTTAATAAAAAACGTAAGATAAATAATCTGTTAGAGTCTGTGACGTAATTGGTAGCACGGGTAAGTTTTATTTACTAAATTTTAGTTGGTAATTATAACGAGTAAAGTCTGGCTAGATACAGTAGTAAACATATTTAGATAATTTGCCCATCAAAAATTAATTGAATAAATTTATACCTCCTCTTGTAAAAATGTGAATTAGCGAAAGACAAGTATATTTTTCATTTTTGAACTGTATTAATTGTCATTTATTTACGAAACGAAAAGGAATAACATGGAAAAATAAATATACAAGCAACTAAAAGTACAGTGGCGTAATTATATTTACTAAATACTTATAAGTAAGTTCTAATACAGGCAAGTTTGTAAATATTTACAAGTGTTTAGGGAAAAGTAGTAGTTAACGTGAAGATGGAAACAAAATATATATAATTAGAATTATTAATCACATATAAATTATTCATACACTATGTGTACGAAACATAGACTATAACAAAAGTGTAAACTTTAAATATGAGATGAAAATGTATTGCTCCAGCGCTTAGGTATTACGCTAAATTAAATATCCCGTGCTTCCAGACCGTATTGTTATGGTATCCAGTAGATCCTATATTAAAGCGTATGTAAAATTTGAATATAATGTACATCAAAGTAATATTTGATCCTACAACACAATTGGTAAAAGACATGAAAACAGATTCATAGGATTTGTGAAGTATACAATGTTTTATATTTTAACATAAAACACACACTCACACACACACACACACACACAAACAAAACACACACACACACACACGCAAACACACACACAAACACACACACACGGCAACGTCCCCCCCCACTCTGTATTTTTGTATTTTTATATCCCTTCTCGCAGAATACCAAAATTTTGTTGTTTAAAAAACATATTTATAAACAAACCAAACATCTGCCAATCACCCCGCTTGTTAAACCGTGCTAAACTCCCTGAGTTACGTGTATATATCCCGCTCGTA